>CM076574.1:330878672-331478672 GCA_034641835.2 Pinus albicaulis
ATACACATTCAATTTGAGTGCAAGAATATGAGCTCGAAGACAATCAGATCACGTCCCCAGTGGAGTCACCAGAAATGTTCGCACTGGATTTGAACCTCAAGCTGAAAAAGGAAAATCTAGGTAACCTTTAAACCATGCTCAACCTTGTAGCTAGCCCTAAAAGGTTAGGAGAGGGCTCTGTCCATGAAAATATATTTCAACAAAGTATAATTTTAAATTGATTTTAGGCTAGGTATAATAATGGGAAAATGTTTTAAATGAATTAATTTTTTAGGGATGTGTGGGAAAAATGGGACAGTTTGAATCTAGGAATTAAATCAAGGATATCGGTTATTTCATGGGGCAAGGTAGGAAGGAATTTCAGCAATTAAGTTTAAATAATTATGGGATGGTAAGACTGGTGAGGAGCTGAAAAGGGCACAGGAGATGGATCCTTTTCAAACAGAAGAAAACACAGAATGTGAATGATTTCCCAAGGCAGAGCATTAAAATGGATTCTACCTATCTATCTTGAAAGCATTCAACTAGAGATGTTTTTGAATGAAATGTACACATAACAATTTTACATATGAACACAAAGGAAAGAACAAATGCTAAAACTCATACCACATGGATCCCACAAATCAGAGCTGCATATCTTATTAATTCCTTGTCAAACTGTTACAAGGGAGCGCAGAGCGTCCTCCTTGATTTCCACACTATTCCCTTACTTCCTGATTTACAGACTAATTCAAATGACTGAAAATAATTACATTAAATAGACTGAAATGTGGGGAAATAGATCCATAGAAAAAGGTAGCTGTTTTAACAGCTCAAGAACTGAAATCCGAATATGGGAAAGAAACAAAAAAACTGCCCCTGAAAAGAAGGAACAGTAAGACATTTGACCATCTTGAGATTTGTTGATACACCCAACAAATGAGAAGAAGAAACCTGTAGCATAAATCCCTTTAAATCGTTGCGGAATAAGTGACTGTTTCAAAAATAGTTCTCGGCCTTTGACTGTCTCTCTATCTCTGTCCTTTGAAGAAAAACCACTTTTAATAAAAATTATTTTGAAATCATGGAAATGAAATTATGCCCCAAATGATGTAAAGACCCCTTTTGGATATAAGGAGTGAAGGGAAAGGCGGTGGGGTTCAAATCGCAATCGTAATCAAAAGATCGTGGAGGTGTGACATACAATGGAAAAATTGCGATGCGTTCAATGCATAAGGGAAATTGCAATCGGGGATCGGAGGAAAGGGGTAAGCATAAACTACGATGCGATTGGGAAGGTCCGATGGGGTAATACAATAGAAGAGCAAAGAAATCCCTTTTAAGACAAATGAAAATGGTTTTCTGCTTTTTACAAAGGGACAAGACCAAATTTCATTTGAAAAGGGGAAAGGATCAAGGTGGGACTGGGGGTGTAGCGCAATCGTAATCAGAAATTGGGCATGGAAGAGAGGCAAATTTTATACCATAGGATTTGTTGATGTGATTCAGGCATCCTTTATAAAAGGTAATAAAATATGACTTAATGCATTTTAAAGGGAAATAGTGTTTTAACTTGGAGCGGGGGGCGGGGGGGGGGGGGGAACTTTTCGGTGGGACCGGGGGACCAAATCGTAATCAAAATCAGGGCTTTGGGGCAGGTGTATTACATAATAAAATTCCTCCGATGCAATTGGAGATAAGCGATGAGGGGGAAATTCCTTTGTATAAAATGAAATTGATGATTTACAAAGGGAAAAGGCTCTTTCATTATAAATGGGCGGAATATTACGTAGTGGGACCCGAAGCTCAATTGGAATCGGAAGTGAAAGTGAGGCGAGGCCAAGTATTATTTAAAATTTCCGATTGCGATGGAGCGATGAGCTATAGGCCATCCCCGTCCGGATAGGCGGTCGGCGGTGGAGGAGTAATCGGGGGTGTATCCCGGGAGGGACTCAATCGGAGGGATATTTGAAAGCGCCGATTGAAACGAAGCGATTACATACGGGCCGTCATATCATTGATCGAATCAATCGTTAGGATTTAGTCAATCACATCGAAGTTCTTGGAGTCATGGGTGATTGGAGAGTGCATACCTATGGTGTGATTGCAATCGGGAGAAAAGAGAATTGGATCGGTGGGGGTTTTATAATATAAAACCTTTAAAACTTTATTATAAAGTTTAAAAGTCATGAGGAAGTGGTTTATTAAATCGGATCGGGGTTTTATATAAGACTTTTGCAATTGCGATTATGTAATTGGAAGGGAAAAGGGGTTTTATCAAGACTTTATAAAAGAAAACATTAAACTTTAATAAAATAAAGTTTAAGGGAAAAAATGGGAAAAGGGGTTTGGTTTAGGGTATAGGGGAGCTTTATTCACTTAGGCATAAATTTCAATCCAGGAGTTAGTTTTGAGAGTGTAATATACCGTTGGAAAGCTATTTCCGGGCTCTATCTGATGGACATACTTAGAACATAATTTGATACTAAAAGTGCTGTGAAAAAATTCTCTGAAGGGCGGGGTGATGATTTTGTGGAGAAAACAACTTCTAAAGTGTGACTTATTACATATGATGATATAAAATTACATAAGAGATGATAGTAAAGGAAAAGTATCATGTTTTCACCTCAAAACATGGTTTTGAGGCGAAAATTACATCAAGCTGAATAAATTGTTTCTTAGATCTTCTCAGGTTTTGTGACTTTGAGTTTATTGACTTTCTCATGACCTTGCTGATATTTATTTGACACTTGGCTCATTAATTTGACCATAATGAGATCCTAGAAACTAATAAGACCAACCCTATGACCTAATGATATGATTTTGAGAGTGAAAGTGACTCATGACTAAAGACAATAGAAAAGAGGATCATTAAGTTTCGAATGAGGGAAAATTGATGAAAGACCACTACCATCAGTGAATCCATGACCTAGCAGAATGATGAAAATTTATGGTATGGGACTACTAATATGAAAATGCAAAAGAGAAATTTTGATCACTGATGTTAGTATGACTAGGCCGACACTAACAAAACCCTTGGGAAAATTGTGTCACTAACAAAGAAAGAAAAAGGATGTGATTGTGTATAGACTTTAGGTACCTAGACAAAACCTCCATGACGTACAAATACCTTTTTTCCTAGATAAATCATCCTATATAAAGGAGTAGGAATTTCTAACAAGATGTCATTACATGATAGTGTTTCAGGTAATCATCAAATGATACCTCTTCTGATCAATCAACATAAATCCATTTTCAAAGTTCCTTGGAGAAACTACATGTTCGACCAAATGATTTTTGGGTTAAGGAGTGCTAAAGATGTCTTCCAAAGAGTCATGGCCCCTATTTTCAACTTCTTCACTATGATATACACTGATGACATCATCATCTGTTTTGAAGCTGATAAGGAATACCTTTTCCAGCTAAGAAGGATATTTGACAGAAACAAGTTTTGGAAGCAAGACTTATAGATGAAATACCAAGGAGAGCATGGCCTGTCTGAAAATTTTTGGAAAAATCCTTACACCATGCCCTCAAATGGAGGTAACCATGTTTTCTATTTACAAGGGCTGAATGGACAAGGGATGTTGGGATATCCTGTTGAGGACAGGATGCTCAAGTACCATTTCTATAAAAACCTCTAGTTTAAAATTTTCATTCATTATACATAACATTCCATGAGAAAAATCAGAAAAAACACAAAAACATAGAAAGAAAGAAAAAGAGGGCAGATTTGAAAAGAGGTACAACCCAATACCCAAAAAATAGTAATGCTGAAATTGTTCAAGGCTAAATTCCACTACTTGTTCCAAAGAGTCTTGTTCATTCATCTAGCCTAATCATGGCTAAACATCTTTTCAATTTATTGATGATAAGTTAGTGAAAGAGAGATTGTCAAATAATTCAAACATGACTTGTCAAAAGGGATAGATTAGGAATGAAAGATACTGGTTCCACGCGCTCAAAACTGGACCAAAGAGAAAGATGGGGTTGCATACCAAATGATAAATCACAACCCTTATTTTTCTAGTTTTGTTTGTACAAAAAAAATGTTTGTGTGTAGCTTGTCCTAATGCCACAACTCATGTTAAGTTAGATTTCGTAATCCTGATTTAAGCCATGTTTTCAATTTCATGTCAATATCTTAGAGAATGAAGTCTGTCATACAGCTTAATCTTGACAGACAAATAGTCTAGGTAGAGAATAAAAAGAGTTCACTAGCATAATCTGAACTCTTGGAAGTGATAAGAATAGAAGTAGATAGTTTGTTTTTCTTTCAAACGAAGAAAATGTCAAAGGTTTCCTAGTTCAAGTGCACTCTAGGAAGAAAAAACGTTAGGCAAGTAGGTTGGGTAGGTAGAGATGAAGTTGAGTTAATCATGTTTTTTCAAATTATTGAGATCACAACTTCAAAGAAGCATCAAAAAATTAAAATAAGGGAAAATATTCCCAATGGATAAGGCACCGATCTTCATAAAACCAGAGATCTGATGTTTTGGACAGCTCCTAAAAAGGAGCTACCCTCCCCAAGTGAAGCCACTGTTAGTCATCAATAATTTTTTCCTTTTATAGATGAATAAATGCTTATCATAGATTTCTAGAAACAAAATTCATAAATATTGTGAGTTCTAGAAATCTCACTGCCTTCATTATCCTTAAGATAAATTTTTCATTATTTCACTACTCTAGCAAGTCATGGTCAGCCTATCACTCCCAGAAGACCCATCATGGGCTCATGCCACTCATTTTCACTATGTCAAGCTAACTTTCTAGGCTCTTTAGATAAATCAAAATCAGTATTTTTGGGTCTGCAATGCATAAAGTCTTTCACTAACTCTATTTTACACCTAAAGACCCCAAGTCAATTTTTCAGCCCAAGGCCAAGCCCAAAAACCCTCCCTCTAGGTCATTTAGGGTTTCACAGGTTACATGATTGTTTTTCTATTCTGAATCACTACTTTACATATGCCAAGAAGATGAAATAAAATGAAAATGAGGGTCAACACATGAGTTCCCAAGATAGACCAAAAATCCTTCAAGGAAAACCTCCTTGGTCAAGAAAAAATTTTACAAGGGATAACTGCCCTTGTTGAAATTTCTGCAAAAATGATTGAGATGACCATCAATAGAAAATGAGGTAAAGTGAGAGGCCAACCCATCACTAAGTAAAACCACAACAAAGGAGAGGCAGTTGGCCTATGTTCAAAGAAAATCAGGGTTTTGAGGACTGTTTGGCTAAACATTGCTACCAAGGAGCTAGTGCAAAGGCTACAAGGACAAAAGGCACAACAAGACAACCAAGTACACATTGAAGATTTTTAGAAATTATAAATGAAAAAGGGAAAAAGGTGAGGTGAATTGAATAGAAATGAATGAAATTGAAAGGGATATAGAGAAATTAGAAGAAAACACTAATTATTTGTCTCTAAAAGCCCTAAAAACTAAAATTTGGAAAGGTAGGCAAGAAGGTGAAATGAAGACTGTGTGTCTCCATGATGAAAGTAGGTAGAAGTTTGAAGAATGATATTAGGAGGTGACCTCCATGGTTTTTCAAGGCAACAATGCTTCACTGCATCAAAAGGAGTGAAGTAAAAAGAGTATGTGTGTGAGGAAAATAACGCTTTCAAGTGCAGTCAAATTCCATCAAAGTGATCAAAGGAATGAAAGAATAAGGTTAAGTATCAAAATGAGAAATCAAGCTGAGAATGAGTTTATTGTTGAGTAAATAAAGTGTCAAAACCCAAAGAATGACTAAGGAGACCAAAAAAATGTGTCATGGGCACCTGCAAAAATCAAAGGTGGCCAAGGGAAGAAATATCATGGTATGATTTCCCAATATTCATCAAAATAAACATGTCACTACCAAAATCAGCAAGAAGGTAAAAAGACATGTTTTAGGTCACTTACACTCAATAATGCCAAAAAATATAAAAAAAGTGGTTTCAGTTCATCAGTGAAAGAAAAAAATGTTTACCAGTGCCAGCACTCCAAAATTTAGAGGAACCTATTCATTTCTTCAGCACACCCTCACCAAAGGAAGAAAAATAACTTTGACAAGTTCAAAATCACCTACAAAAGGCTAAAGGGATATCAGTGAAAATTATAAAGTGACAAAAAATCAAACATAGAAAAGTGGGTTTTATACATTTGATTTATTTCTCAAAAGGTATAAAAGGCCTTCTTAGTCTTTTTCCATCTTAATTTTCCATTACAAGAGAAGAGAAGTTTTTTAGAAGAAAAAATAGAGTTTTTGGTCGATTTATGGGCAAGGGTTGCTAGCACTGTGCGAATAAGTGGTGTTGTGCTTACAAGCCCTGGCGCTGTGCAAATCAAGCATTTCAATGTGTAAATTAACTTTGTGTTGTGCTAATTTGGGGTGGTGTTGCGCGAATCTGTGGCACTGCGCAAAGAACTGACCGACACACCTAGGACCTGACTGGAAGGCCTACATGTGCACAGCGCTACACTAATCCATGGGCACGACTACCGGCGTTGTGCTCACAAGCTGACCTGATAATTTTGGCAGGGCATTGTTCTAATTCAAAACGCCCCTCAAACAAAGAAATTTTTTTCCCAAAGGCTTAAAGACTCCTCCAATTTGCCTCCAAAGGCCTACAAAGAAGCTAAACCTGTTAGGTACCCTTTTCCTCCTCCTCTCAAATATTTTTTCATCTTGATAGCTATGGAGTAATTAAACCCTAGGTGTGCAAACCCTAGGTTTCAAATGCATATTACACATTTGTTTTTGGCCTCCTTGAACGAGTTAAGTGTCATTTGAGGGAGAGTAAGCTAGTGTGGTTACAATTCATTTTCAAGAGAAGCCCCCTTAAGCTCCAAAGCAAGTAGTCCTAAAACCTAGCCTCCATATCACTCATCTGTTAAGGTTGCAATCACCACCTTCTTCATTTTGCTCCTCCAAACCCTAGTTTGTACACAAACAGCTCCCATCACCATGTCAGGGGAAAAAGACAGTAGTAGTAGTGACATGGGTCAAGAGCCTATGAGACGAAACCACAAGCGAGGAAAATTGAATAGAGTTTAACCCCAGAGGATAGTGGCTATCACCTCATCTCCCATGATCCTCTCATGTTTCCAGAATATGGGATGTTTTCAATTTTGTGAGAAGGTCAAACTAGTACAACACCACCCAGAGCTTACAAGGTTGTTTGTCCTCAACCTCCACAACAAACAGGTGAATTTGGTAGGGGTGGATTTTGAACTATCAGCAGATACCATCTCTGATGCTACAGGTATCCCTGATATTGGTGAAAAATTGTTTAAGAAGGCCAAATTGGACAAGGATTATTATGAGCCATTTATCAAGCCTAGGTACATAGAAGGTTGCAAGTCTATTTTTCCCTTCTCACGCCTCAAACAAAGATTTGCACCGTTGATGAAAGTTATCATGAAGTACTTCACCTATGAGGGTAGGTACTCTAGGCTTTATTCCTATCATCTTAGAATCCTCATGCATTTCACAAGGCTTAAGATCCTCAAATTTCAATACTACCTCTATAAAAATATGGACAAAACGTCTTTTGTTTTCCGGAGAAGGAGTCCTTCCCAACAAATGAAAAGTGTATTTCACCATTCCTTGATCAAGATGGTGGTATTACATCAGTTGGAACAACAGGGTATACCTTGGGAGGTATTCATAGCACATGAAGTCTTCACAAGCCCACAACCTCCTCATCAACCAAAATTTCCCTCCTCATCTACACAAGTGTGCTCACCTCAAGGAAACCTCTCTTCTTTCCCTTCTCTTGATGCATCATATGAAGAAGATAAGAGTGGGAATGATGAGAAAAGTAATTATAGTGAGGTTAATGATGATGATGTATTCCATATAGGGGCAAAAAACATGGAGATACATGATGATGATGGGCTAAATCAAGAAGATGAACATAGTGTTGAAAATGAAGGTAATGAAATCAGTGAAGAAGAGGAAAATAATGATGAGAAAGAAAAGGAAAATGATGATGCAGGGACAGAGAATGAGGAGGAAGAAGAAGGGAATGATGAAAGTGATGAAAAGGTAGAAAAATATAATCAAGAAGAGGAAAATGAGGAAGATGAAGAGCTGGACAAGCATAAATTTAAGGCAATAGTGATGAAAATGAGACAGATCATAGTAAGGAGGAGGTAAAAGACAGTGATAAAGAGGCAGATGATAAGGAAGACAGTGAGGGAAAAGATAGAAAAGAGGAAAATAGTCATGAAAATCATGACAGCTGTCATGGTAGTCATGACAACAATCAACCCCTCAGTGATAATGAGAATAGTGACAGTGCAGAAAACAAAGATGAAAGAAATCATGGTGATGAACAAAATGAAAGTAAGGAAAGGGTAGAGGATAATAGTAAAATTTAAGAGCATAGCCATGGTAAGGACACCACAAAGACCACCATCACACCTTTTTCATTCACCAACCAACTCTTTGTCCATGCTTGAGAAGTTTCCTTAAAGTTATTTGGAATTTGATCATTGATGTTTAGCCATTCCCTCTTCATTGATTAAATTTATTTGTTATCTTGAATTTTTTCTAAATCTTGAAGGTAAAATCACTAAAATTTAGATTGGTTTCTTGCTTTCTATGGTTCACTAAATTGTTCATCTTGAATGATCATTTTCTTAAGTATAATTTGGAAGCTATTGTTTTTCCATGTCTTATGATTATGTCCTCATGTTGATCAGTGTTTGAGACCATCTTGTTTAAATGGTATTTGTTTAAGGATTCTTCACTACCCTTACACACCTACCTTGTTCACCAAATTATTGTTCATTTCACTTCACTCATACTTTAAGGATCTATTTAACAAAGCTAGATTTTTCCTGTTATGCATCTTGTTTCATTGTTGAGATATCCATGAATTTCATAGACTCCATAGCCCAATGATTTGTAGACCCCTCACTCCACTTATTCTACCTAACCATATTACCCAACCAAACAAACAACAAACCCTACACTTAACAACTAGACTAAAATCAAACCCTAAAAGAAAAAATTTCACATCCTTTGCATACAATAGAGAGAGCCCTCTCTAAGTCCAGGAAGACTGGGTCCCATGGCTCCAAAGACTGGTTTCATGTTACCCTGTTGTTGGGTCATAAAAAGGTATCTTTCAAACACCTAATTAGCCTACATTAATCATTAATCCAGGAGCGAATTTTTATTTCGAGTGTACTCTGTCTCAGGCTGCAATTAACTAAGAGTAATGCTGTGAAGATGTAGTACAAAATGTTGAATACAAGAGTAAATGGATGCTTGTAAAGAAATATAATAACAGTAACATAAACGAAAATGCTTTGAAATATTAACTACATCAATCTTCAAACCATCGATCAAGGATACAGTAGCAGTAACTCCTTCCCTTAGAAATCGATACAAGATAACCAATTTGGGAACATGGAAGAAATAACCAGTGTCCTCTACAGTTGGTGATCTTGTTCTTAAAGCAACCAAAATGAAATCAAACTCAAACTACTTGTTGATAAAGATAACTGAAAAGGAACTTCCTCTAATAACAAAATCTAGAAAGGAGCAGCAGCTTATAATTCCTATGCATAACAATTGTAACCCATCTATCTGCTAATCTAAAGCTATGAATAAAAAATGAACAATAAGCTTAAATGGAACAACAACATGAATTGAACAGTGATTATAATTTTAACACAATCAAGCAACTAATCTCCATACTCCAATCGTGTTGACAGCCAAGACTACACAACAGTCAATTATAAAAAATCATAAAACAATAGAATAGCAACTAGAATTAAATACAGAACAATAAAGCTTTATAATGATGGCAAGATAAATGAACAGCGAAAACACTTCTTGCAGATGATAAAAGTGCAATGCAATTCGTTAATGATCACAATGAATATGTATTCAATCCAACAGCAGTCAATCAACTCTGCAATTAAAATAAAATTTAAACACAACTTCACACAACAGTAAGCAAATATTAGAAATAAAAATAGCAAGGTAATTCCACCAGATCCGGGCCCTTAGTGCCAGTGAGATACTGCTGGGCTACCTCAGAACTTAAGAGATGAAATGAAACATGTCTTTGATATTAATCAAACATAAAGTATTACAAGGACTTTAATCTCAAAGCCGAGAGTCAATAAACAATATTACAGAGGGAATGTTTTAATATGAGAACTTCTGACTGACCCCATGATCACTAAAGGAAATTTCTTTATAAATCAGAGCTTGATGGACTAGACGAGGAATAAGATGAGTTTGAACAATGATCCCTCAGGATCGAAGGATCCTGAGGGATTCGCTCCCCTTCGTTTAGTTATCATCTTGTTTACTTTGACCAAAGCCAAGCTATCCCCTGCCTTTTCTTGGCAATGCGTTCAGATTTCCTTGTCTTTGGCTGGACGTGGTTTAACGCTGATGGAGCAGCAATTGCATTAATCTCAGCCTCGCCTTTGGTACAGATGTTAACTTCGTCTAATTCCTATTTTTTTCGACAAAAAGCAACATTTATTAATGTTTTTACAATAAACATAAACCTTTTCAATTCTACCATAATTATTATAATAAATTACCTTCCCAAGGTAAAAAGGAGTATGTCTATAGTAAAAGAATGATAAATTGCATAGTAATTTCATACCTTTTTCACTACCCAACATACCCCCCTACTTAATCTTTTTCATGTCCTCATGATAACTATAGTTCACATGGAGAGCAGTCAAAGAAAAATCTGGATAAGGTTTGTCATCAAAAGGCCTTAAACCATGCAGTGTGGCTAATTCCTCAAAAACATGCTCTGTCTGTCCTTCGGAGAGTTCGTAAATGGCTTTGTAGTCTGAAGCAGGATACCATGCAATGGGGCTTTGGAACCTACAACCTAGCCAGAATGTTCCTTCTTTTAAAATGAGATTATTATAGGAAATAAAGTGGTCTACAGCTAGCCCAAAGTTTTTATAATTAAACAGTTCTCTATTTTGCACATTATGATTGGAAATTCTCCACCATACCTTAGATGCTATATAAGCTTGGTTTCTAATGGATAAGAAATAATTTTTTCCATTCAAGATAACTGATTTGTGGAAAGGCCCCAATGCTTGGGTGATGCCTTCCTTCTTCCTCATCCGAATATCGAATTTCTCCTTCAATTTCCTCTTCCTCAGTATTTCCTTCCTTTGCACTGGATTTTTTCTCACCACTGGTGTGGTGACTTATTTCTTCTTCGTCCGAATAGAAAATTTCTCCTTCCATTTCCTCTTCTTCATCAGTACAAGGACTTCCTCCCTCCAATTGGGGAGGTTTTTCATCCTCTGAGCTATGCAATTCCAGGGGCTGGCTACTACTGCCCGGAAGTCCTTCCATCATCCCATTACTTCATTTTAAATGGAGGGACTGTCTATGAGTTGATGGCTCATCTATTGAGCCAACCATTCTCTTCTGTTTCGGGGCAGGTAAGGCTAACCCTCCATCAATGGAGAATATCAACTCCTCCCATCTGGTCTATTGCTGGGCGAGGCTACGAATCACTATTAATCGAATTAGGCAATGGTGGCTAACCACCATGTCTGCATGCTGAGCTTTTCTTATATTACGAGTAATATCATGCAGTAAAGAATTTAAAAATGCATGAAAATTTACAGTGCATTTCTGTTTTAATACAACCAGTAATTTAAGGTGGCGAGGTCTTACCACGTCTTTCCTTTTGTCGCGCGTTATATAGGCCTGCACTATCTTGGCCAATTCCGTCCATGGTTCTCCCAATGATGCTGGCTGAAATCCTTTGCCTTTGACAACCAATGTCTGTCTGTCATCCAGAAAAATCTTCATGGCTTCTCGAATCCTAATCTTCTTTTGAGTCCATATAGTTCCTTGCGCTGGTATGCCAGACACCTTTGCAATTATTTCATTGGATACAACTATTTGTCTTCCTCTAACCATGGAGAATCCTTCTTGCAAGTTTTGTAAAAATTCAGTGGCCACTGCTTCATGGGGTTGTTGCATCCTCGTGAAATATGTAATCCATCCCAGTCTTTCCAAAATATCTCATGCAGCATCAGAAATGACTAGCACCTGCGGCCCACTCTGAATTGGTCATCCTCCCATTGTCTCTGCACTCTGTTAGTTCTTCCCAAACACACAATGATCGCAATGGAACAACACAACATGGTGAATTGGAATAATGTCATCAAATTTTTGTTATTCCCTAGAATTCAGGGATTTGGTTCACATATAGGTAAAGAAATATCGGAATTTGAACTGCATGCAGACATCCACACCCCTCCTGAAGGATGATAGGTCACCCTTGACTGTCAATTGAGAGAGGAAAGTGTGGCACAACAGTAGTACAACAGGGAAAAAGTAGGCATAATTATGATACATTCAATCAAATTATAGAAATTACTGAAATCAATGCGTGTGATAAATCAGTAATAGATATAAAATCATTTTGTAATGATTCAAATATAAGGAGAAGGGACAGCTTAAGATAAACATAAGTACAAATGCGTTTGTTACCCACTTCAAAGTAATATGATCGATTTATAATGATTTTCATGTATAATAGGTTCAAAATCAAAGGTTAAGGATTCATACTTTCATTTGATATTTAAATAGAGACATAGGAAAAAGGGTTTAATATGAATATTGATGTGTATAAATGTGGCTCCAATACCATCAGCAGAGCTCTGTTGCCCACAGGTGTCCATAACCTTGAAAGAGTTGCTTTCTCACCCTTGGAACCATTGTCCTTTATGCTGAGGAAGTGCTTGTTAAATGTCATAATGGAGGCCATTATGTTGGCTTGGTGACCAGATAAATCACAATGCCATTCACTAGGAGGGAGTGAAAAGTGGGCAGGCCGGCTCGTGATGAGACCTCCTGTTCCAAGGACTTCCTTATTTTTTCAATTGTCCATTGGACCATATCCCTGGTTTGGTGGCCATGTTGGGAATGCCACTTCACTGACTTCCTTATGATCATGGTAGGCTGGCTCTTGATGAGACCCCCTATCCTCGATCTGCCAAATCATACAATTATTAGTGAAACATATAAAAAAATTTCTCTTTCATATAGCACTTTCCTAGTTATTCATAAAGGATGGCTCAACACTCCTTAAGAGTAGGGATGGTGGAAGAAGTCTGAACATTTCAATAGAACCGAATATGCCCTTATTCTTACTCCATAAATAAAAATCAAAGAAATTTATAACATATGGGAAATAACCAATCATGATAAGGATAATTTATTACATTAATTCAGTGGTAGTAAAACAACAAAATCATGTTATTGATTATGTTCCTTTTCCCTTTTTCTTATCATTACTAAGAAATTTTTTAAAAATGACGATTTCTTTTGATTTGCTGATTATAGTAAGCTTTAATTTGTATGATTGTATAAATAATATGTTTTCCTTTAGAAGAGTCATCAGAAATTCTCAAAATGCTAATCTAAAATAAAAAAACAATCCACTCAAAAGATGTTGTTCCTTTAGAAAGAACAGCAGAAACAATCTGCGGAACTGTTGTTCCTTCTGAAAGGAACAACAAAAACAGTCTACGGAACTACTGTTCCTTTAGAAAGGAACATCAGAAGTGTTGTTCCTTTAGAAAGGAACAACAAAACTCAAAACAAGAAAAATAAAGAGAATTTAAAAAAAAAATAGAATTCCATGAAACAAACAACGAAAACTGAAAATAAACGAAATAAACAGAGATTTGAAAAAATGAATTCCTTAAAACAAATAATCCAAATAAATAAAAATATTTATGTACAAAAAAAAAAAAAAAGAGATGGTTTAATAAACTGGTGCCGAGGAGGAGTTATCCCCTTCAGCCAAAATTTCCATGGTAGAATCTTCCCGCAACTGTTGGTAAAAGGATTCCCGGGTAAGCGGTTTATGATACAAGCATCCTCGATGACTATTTACCTTAAAGGAATGCCCAGATTCATCAATGGTAGTTAATGTAATAGTGCCATTATTGTGCACTTTTTGTATTTCATAGGGTCCAAGCCATCGTGTTTGAAGTTTCCCTGGAAAACCCTAAAACCTAGAATCATATAGGAGTGCCCAGTCTCCTTCGTGGAAGATATTTTCTTTGATCAGGGCATCATGCCATTTTTCTCTATGTTGTTGGATTAATGATGTGTGTTGAAGAGAAGAGAGCCTAATTTCATCTAATTCATTAATTTTCTGCAGTATTTTAGCTTGGGCTTCATTTAAATCTAGACCCACCTTTTGAGCTATTCTTAATGTCTGAATTTCAAATTCTATTGGAAAGATGGGTTCTTTTCCAAATACCAATTGATATGGTGAATATCCCATAGTGGGTATCCACATTGTTTGATATGCCCACAATGCTTCTGGCAATATGTAGGCCCAATCTCGTTTGTGTGAGGAAATGTTTTTTTTCAATATAGATTCAATCACTTTGTTCGTGCTCTCTACTTGGCCATTGGCCTCTGGGTGGTATGGGGTTGTAATGTTGTGCTGAATGTGGTAATTTTGTAGTGTTTCAGCTAATTTATTACCTACAAACTGTGGTCCTCCATCTGTGATTATGTCCCTTGGGAGGCCATATCGAACAAAGATTTGGAAAAGAAACTGTATTACAGAGTCCTCTGTAGCTTTTGAAAAACCCTCTGCTTTAACCCATTTGGTGACATACTCAGTTGCAACTAGAATATATGTTTTTTGGTTTGAGGTAGGGCTAATAGGGCCAATGAAATCAAGCGCCCAGTGTTCAAATGGTTCAATCACTAGTTGGGGGTTCAAAAGAATTTCATCAGACTGCCCAGGGCGACCTGCCCTTTGGTAGCTATCACAGGCCTGCACAAATTTTTTGGCATCTTTAAAGATAGTAGGCCAATAATAGCCTATTCATAAAACTGTTAGTATGAATTCTTCGTCGAAGTGTACGAAAAAGAACCACTTTAGCTACGCATAACTAATAGCCCTAACAACAATAGAGGCTGCCAAACATCTTCAGATATGTGATTAGTAGTTAAAATGCTGCAACAAACGGATCTATAAATGGAAAGACATTAAGCAGTAAAGTAAAGAGTTTGCTCCATGCATCCAACAGACAAGACAAGAACACGATTTTTGAATGAATTTTTATATTACAGGGCACCTGGGAGGAAACGAGAAGGTGTATCTAGATCTCCTCAATGGGATGGGTTCTTTGTAGTCCTCAGCACTTCAGATCTAAGCTTTCTCTCTCTTGTAGATGTAGAAAACCCAATGCAGAAAGTAGAGCTCAATGGGTGCAAAATGGCAGAAAATGAGACCAAATGTATAGATCCAGAGTGATCTAATAGGCAACAAAAGGTGAAGAATGATGGGGAAAACCATCCTATTTATAACAAAATATTGGGTCATTCTAGATCTTGTTGCATGATTAAAATAATGTTAATCAAATCTAGATCCACCTCTATGGAATATTTTATTATTATTTGTTGGAGGGAAAGGGTGTTTGACTTGGGTCAAATCCCTTGATTAGTGAAAAATAAATAAATAAATGATTTATTTATCTTTTTAAGGAAGTGGTTAGGATATAATCAAATAAATAATGATTTATTTGATTAATGGTGGTTGATTTGGTCATATTTAACAAGGAATATTATTTAAATAATTATTCCTAGAAAATAATAAGATAACTATGGGTTTATCTCATTAATTTCTTTGTTTTTGGGTTAAACATGACTGGGAATAATAATTAAATTATGGTTTAATTAATTATTCCTTGGGGAAAATCAAACAAATATGGGTTTGTTTAATATTCCCTTTTGGGGTTTCCTAATTAACATAGTGAAAGCAGTTTTACTCGGGGTAAAACTGGTCTTACATGGTGTACTTAGGTCCATCTAATGATAAAAGGTTAGATGACCAAAAAATGGTGTAACAGGTTGCCCCCCAGCGTGCGAGTGTCAGGAGCAAATCGTATGACCGAAGTACGTTGTAAGAACACAATCACTAGACAGCAAAAAGGGATGTCAGAGAGAGAAATGTGAGGTAAATAGTGTGCTGAAGGACTAGACCCTGAGGAGATGAGACTCGCAGGTGCAACAAGTCTCTTTTATGAGAGGGTACCTGTGCTGAAGGCGGCGGGGGAGGCATACCTATGCCCGCCGTGACAAAGTACAAAAGAATAGTGTGTCCAGTAAGCAAGGGACCGAACCATAGAGTACAGCTGGCATAATCAAGGGCCAGATAAAAATACAATGAAGAGTCTCACATACATGCTGTGCCTGGGATAACAGCCAGGGCTAGTACAATAATATCTGAGTACATGAGATAAATACAACCCAAATGCCCCCTGTAAATGGGGAAGGGCTCACAAAATCTGACTGATACATGCAAATCAAGGAGGTGCTGCAAGTGGCTCAGGCCAACATCATCAAAATCTGGAGCGGCATCGAAGGCTGCAAAGAAGAGGTCATCCGGGCATGTGGGGGGCTACCTGCAGGGCCACCCCCTCATGAGGGTTGAGACATCTCACACACACCTGGGAATCATCAAGAGCTGCTGTTGGATCACGGGCCCGTCAAGTATACGAATCTCGATCATGCTGAAAAGGAGCTGGAGAGACAATCAAGTCAAGGGGAAATGAGAGATCCCCTTGCCTAATCCGAGGCACCGAACAAGAGTGGAAGCTGGAACCAAGGTACACCGCCCTCTAGACCTGGCTTCTGGAATGAATGTGTTGATGTCGACAGAAGGAGGTCTGCCATAGGTGAGGCAATGAGAGATCCTCAACTAAGGCACGAGAGAAAACAATAGAGCGACGGACAGACTGACACTAATGACGATAGTGGAAATGGGAAGGACTGAGTAGCGAATGGACGACTTCCCTTGTTAGAGCATAAAGAGCATGGATGACATGGCAGCCATTGAAACAAGATCATAAGGGATAGGGGACAGTGAGACTGAAGGTCATAATGTGCGACACAAGAGAGAGACCAAGCAATGAAGGGTGGAGGGCTATAGTGGGGTGCAGAGGGACGTGGTATAGACTCCATGGATGCAATGATGACTCAACTTGGATGCTCTAAACAAGGGCGACTCGATGGTGCTGCCACATAGTAAGGGCCCTAATGGGGGACCCGGAAGCATGAGTACAAAGTGGGAACTCATGACAAAAATCGACACGAACGTGGACAAGTAAGGGAGCAATATGGTGCCCCAAGTACAAGTGTCGTAAGTGAGGAAATTCGATTTTAAGGAGCGGTGAAGTGACCCTTCTTGGACAATATGTGCCCAGGTGAAGTATCAAATCACCAAAAACTAACAGAAACCCATTTGAGAGCTCGGTGAGAGCTTGCCAGCGGTGCTGACGGTTCGTCGAACAGGGCTACGGTGTGGTCGCAGCAGTCGAAAGAAGAAACAGTGGTTCTCTTTTAATAAGGCAGTTTTCCCTCCAAAATAATTCATTTGTTATTGTTGCTATGGTGAATGTGGAGAGGAGAGAAGGCCCTAAATCTTGCGGTGAACGTAGCGGACAAACCGACCGTTGGAATCGAGATCCGTCAGTTGGAGGTAGGGGGCCTAACCTTTCTCTTGCATTTTGATGGATTACTTTTTCAGTTTAGGGCCCAAACTTCCAAAAACAGCCCCTCCTTCATCTCTACGGTCGGGTCGCACTTTTTGGGGCAAAAAGTGTGACCTAGGACGCAGGTTTGAGGGCAAAAAGTGCGACCTGGTCCAGAAAATGGCAGAAAACTGCGACCTGGGAGATGAGGGGGTTTTGGTGCTGTTTTATGGCTGGAAGCTGGGTTTTGGTGTTTGGTTATGGTTGGCCCGATCTGAACGCTGACAAATATGATGTGTTTGTGCAGGTATGGCAGAGTTGCGGGTCAACTGGAGAGAGAGGGATCTGGGAACACTTCGGACAGAGATCCAGGCGGATCAGGGCGTTCGTCGTGTATTGGCCAGATTTGGGGTTCTCAAGTTTGTGGAGAACCCATTGATGAGAGCAGGGGAACCATTACTGGCCCGGATTATCAGTTATTGGGATCCAGATCAGGAGATCTTTGTAGTGCAAGGGCACAGGATCGAACTGACGGTCCAGGATGTGTACTTCTTGACCGGCCTCCCACCACTGGGGATAGTGGGAGACACACAGCCAGTGCTGCCGCGGGGGTGACATATCATGGAATTCGTGGAATGCCATTGTCGACCGGGTCTCCAAGTCAAGGGGACTCGAATATCGATCGGGGATCTAGAGAGGCTAGAAACCCGTGCAGTGGCCGCAGCTGTGCTGCGGATCCTGGGCAGCCAGGCGTTCCATCACATCACCGGTGGGCAGATGATGATAGTGGAGAGTGTGTTGGGTGGGACCTACTTTGGGTGGGCCCAAATGATGCTGGTGTCGCTAAAGCGATAGTTGTCGCTATGCAGGCGGCAGGTGAATCATGATTGCTCATATGGGACTTTATTGTGCGCCTTCTTCTTTGAGAAGATCCCGACCTTGAGGCCTCGTGTGCAGCTTCCAGATGGGGGCCCGAGAGAGCCCAGGATGCGTCGTTGGGGACGACTACTCTGCAGAGGAGGAGGAGGGGCGATCGGGCGAGTGTTTCGACCGGAGTTCTTTGCCCATTGGGATCAGATGCCGTTGTACATAGACGACTACCCGTATAGTGGGATGAGCTACTGTGGGGATCCGGATCTGCCACTTCCGTCTGGTCGAGTCTGGGGGCCCGATGGTAAGTGACAAATTGCTATTCTTATGTGGGCATGTTAAAGTTTTTGAATAGTAAATAATGATACTGATTCATGGACTTTTGGTATGCAGATATAGCACCGGTAAAACCGGCCGGATATATGGGACGACCGACAGCGTCTGGAGCTACGGGTCCGAGTGGGTCAAGAGCAGCGAAGAATGAGGATGCAGCCGCCCTACTGGAGGACATCCGCCGTAGATGTGAGCAGCTGTTGACCGGAGTATCGGAGCGCGGGTGGCAGGATTTAGACGACTAGTACATAGAGCCATGTGTTGGTCTCCCCTCGGAGTGGCGAGGTATCATGCGGCGCATGGCGATGGCCGGTCAAGCTATGCGTGATCTACAGGCTGCAGGGGCAGAGCCATTGGCCCGGGAGCCCCCAGATAGTGATTAGGGGCATATGGTGCCCCCTCTGATGTATGTAGGGGCAGGTGGTGCCCCCTATAATGTATGGAGGGGCAGATGGTGCCCCCAGTTTTTGGATTTTGTTTGTAACATGCTATGGGCATGTCGTATGGAGGGGCATATGGTGCCCCCAGTTTTTGGTTTGTGTTTGTAACATGCTATGGGCATGTCGTATGTATCAGAGTAGATGGACTCATCAATATATGGTTTGCGACACATATTATGGATATGTATCGTCTTTTGATGGTTGATTTAATGTTATTGTCTTGTATGAATTGTGTGTGATAAATGCCAATCTAGAACATGGTTTGCAATACTATCTACGTAGTGATTCTGGTCTCGGGGTACATGGTTGAAAGTTATGGTTTCAAACGCACGTATTAAGACTTTTACTCATAAATAGCGTCTAAACAGCAAAGGGTTATGCACACGATAAACACCATTTATTTGCATTACAAGAAGCAGGGAATCCAAACGAACGTGTAGATGGCGGATGCGATGCAAGAGGGCATCAGCTAATAGGCCACGCACTGCATCATATTCGGCCTGATTGTTGGTGGCAGAACCAATGCATACCCCATTAGACAGAACGAGGTCATGCAAGGGGGTGAAGATGGCCCACCCTGCCGAGGCAAGATTCCTGGAGTAGCGACTTGCACCATCGACGTGACCGATAAAGGGTGTGGACGGGGGGTCCTGCAACATGGTGTGACAAGACAATAAAGGAGGGGATGAAAGGAAATGACGGCAGCGTGAGGGTACAGAAGTCATCGAGCGGTAATGGGAGGAGGAAGGGGCAGGATGATCAAAACAGGTTGGTGTATGAGAGCTATCGAAAACATGGCGAGGACTCGGGCTGCGGATGTCAACAAAGACACAAGTGGAGTGATCTCGAGTATCGATGGACACAACAGGGGAGGAGGCAGACGGGCTAGGCTCCAAGCGTCGTGCATAAGAGGATAGGTAAAGAATGGTTACCGTAGACTCCGTCATCTGAACATCAGGGGGGGGATGTGGATGGGAGCGGGGGGATCCTCAGGCTGGCTTGCAGCATACTGCGCGAGAATGGGAGAGGCGGATTGATTTTGTTCAACCTCATACTCGCGGATCACCTCAAGGGAAGCACGGTAATGCGTTAGGTGAGGACAATGATGGGAGTAATGGCCATAGGCCCCGCACAAGGCACAGGGTTTGTTGGTGCGGAGAGTCTTGGGGTTCTTGGTCACGGACGAAGAAGGAGTAGGGGCTTCGAGGGCCGTAGATTCGGGGAACGCGACTTTAACCATGGGCCGGATACGGGGTAACTCGGGACAAGCATGGGTGGCATGACCAGTGACATCACATAAGGCGCAGGGCTTTGCGGGCGGAGCAGGAGCCGGGTCGGTTGTGATGGTCGTGTCTTTGGGTGCCCCCTTGCGGGCTTTGCCTTTCTTCCCGGGAGCCGTCGCAACAGGAGAAGGGTCCTGTGGAGGTGCTGGGGGCACAGTGGCTATGGGGGAAGCGAGGGGGACCGGTTGGACCGGTGTCAAAGCTATGTAAGGTTTGGGGTGGCCAGGGGGAGTGGCGGCTGGGGGATCAAGGTACCAAACCGGAATGCCCAAGGTCAAGTTAGGGAGGGAGAGAGTGGCCATGACGGGGACAGAATATACTCCGGGAGGGGGAGCTAGGAAAGGGATCTGCCCAGCAGGGAAATGACCAGGAGGGATGGCTCCAAGATGGTTAAGGCCAGGGGGAACTGATCCGGGAGGATAAAGGGGTTCAGGGATACCAGCTGTAGGGGGAGGGCCAGAAGGAGGAGGTCCGGCTGGCTGAGATGAATGGCTAGGAGCGGGTTGCGGAGGATGGGGGGGAGGTTGCTGACTAGCTGAGGCAGGCCGTTTATGGGCAGCCTGAGACGATTGCATCATGCAAACATTCGACAAGCTGGGATCAGTGACTGGAGGAGGGGGAAGATGACGGAAAGTACCAAGCAAGGTGGAATCTTTGTACACGCCGGGGGAGACATTGGTCAGAGAATCAACGGTTTGCTTGTTGGCTACAGAAGAGATGGTTGTCTCGGAGGAGTTCTGAGATGGCGGCTCATGATAAGATAGCTGGTCAATAGTGACTATCTTCCCATTGTGTGGGAAAGACATCTTGCGGAAAACCACGGATGGGACAGCAGACATGGCATAGGTGTAGCTTCGCCCCAATAGAATGTTGTAGTCTAGAGGGGCGTCAATGACTTCGACATCAACGCAAACAGTCTTACCGGCGAGGGTGATGGGACAGTTACGAAACGGGCCAATAGGCTGGGAGGCATGACCATCCCACGCTCGAAGGGTGATCGTGGAAGGGGCCAACTCAGGGGATCCGAGTTGCTTCCAAACCGAAGCGGACATCACACAGGTGGATGCCCCCTCATCAATTATACACCGGGATACGGTGGCGTTCCGGATTTTGACTGGGATTTGGAAAGCAACGGAAGGAGGAAGAGGAGGGTGGTCCGATTGAGTGGCGTCGAAAACAATCATTTGGTCATCAGCGGGATCAACAGCGCCCACGGCAGATAGTAGAGCCTTCCTTTGAGAAGGGCACGACTGGAGGAGTTCCAGTGTGGAAATGGCAGCAGGGGATTGTGCCAAATCATCTACTATACTGTACGATTGAGCGGCTCGACCGGAAGCAGCATTTCGGCGTAATGGGCCCTTTGGAATCTTTGGATGAACCTCAACTTTGGGTTGAGGGATGTGTAAAGGGCCACTGGATGTCGAAAGAGGCTCTGTAGAACCTGAAGAGGGAGGCTCGGGAGCAGACTGAGCAGGAGGCTTGGGGTACTGGCGAGACCGAGTTTGAAGGTGAAGGTCGATGGATGGGGAAGGAGCGGAGTGCATCATAAGGATCTGGTAATCGGAGGAACCAGAAATGGATGAGGGGGTGGCTATATGGCTGTCGGGGGGTTGGGTAGCCACGAATCCCTGTTGAGGGAAAGGATCAGTGAACACAGCAGGCTGGGTAGTGGCCACATTAGGAGGAACATGAGGGGAGGTGTGTTGTCCATGCAATGTGGCTTGAGACTCCCACATTTGTCGCATCTGGGGTAAGAGAGGACAATCGTGAGTGTAGTGACCGTAAACACCGCAACACGAACAGGGCTTGTTTGTGCGAAGCGGCCTGTCCGGCCTGGGCGGAATGCCCTGAGGCTGGTTGCTAGTGTTAGGGTCCACACCAGAATTGGGTCCTCGGTTACCGGGGGCAGATGGGTTCTGGTTGCCTCTCCGCCTTCGTTGAGATGAAGGGGGATTAATCACACCCTACTGTGCAAATACTTGCCCTGGAGGGGGTTGTAAGTGCTGTTGCGGGTTGTGAGGAGGCAAGGGAGGCGGAAGCGCATATGCTGGAGGAGCTGGCGCACCAGGATGTGGATAAAGGTAAGGGTTGGGTTGGGCGACATTGAGGTAAGCAGGAGGTTGGGCAAAAGGAGGAGGCATGCCGTATCCTGGATACATGTTGCCGGGAGGGGGGAGAGTGCTTGAGGTGCTGGCCCCTCCCTGAGGGAGACCATAGCCCATAGGAGGGTGAGTAGATGGGTGGGAAAGAGATCCAACAATACCGTTGGCGGAATGAGATGCCCCCGGGGCGTTAGCGCCACCGGGCCTGGGGATGTCAGGAAGAACGGTATAAACATAACCAGATTGAGCGTAGATCAGGTCATATTTTAAAGCTATTTGGAGGGCGGCTTCTTCAGATTGAGGAAAGTGAGAGGCAACATCTTTGCCGATGGGAGATGGGAGGGTGCGAAGGAACCAGTCCATGTAAACCCGATCTTCAAAGGGAGGGGCTCGACATAAGCTCCGTCTTCGTCGCCATTCCTGAACATGGGCAGAAAGGCGTGTGGAAGAGGATTGCTTAAATGAAGTCAAGAGCTCCGTGCCAGTGTCGTATCGGAGAGGGAGCTGGAAGTACGACAAAAAGGCTTGGGCAAGAGTCTCGAACGTGGTATGGGAGGAAGTGGCCTATTCGACATACCATTTAGAAGCTTCGCCGATAAGCGTGCGTTGGAACAAACGAAGACGGATGGAGTCATCGGTAATGGAATTTGAGGAACACCACATGTGGAAAGACCGGACGTGATTGGTTGGATCTTCTCCATTAAGGCCCTCGAACTTAGGGATATCAGAGGGCAGCTTGGTGGGCATAGCGGACCAGGTAGTATTGTGGTGTATGGGGTCATTAATCAACTGATGGAAATCGGGGAGGCTGAGGCCTGCAATGTACGGCAGCACAGGGGTGGCCGGAGTAGTGGTTGTGACGGTTCCGCTAGAAGTAGGGCCGGCATTGGGGCCGGGAGAACCGCTAGCATTAGGCCCTGATCCGGACATGGTGAAGGTAACAGGGGGAGAACCGGAAGGAGAAGGGGGACCCGATGAATCAGGAGAGGAGTCGGAGTGCGGACTCGAAGGTGGACTGGCTCGACGACGGCGGTGCGGAGCAGGTCGATCAATCGGAAACTGAGGGTGAAGGCCAAGAAGTCTCCGGGAACGGCGCCTTGGGGGCGCAATGATGACAGGAAGAAGGAAACCGACAAGGGCAGACAGGGACAAAATCAAGGAAGGTCAAGGGCAGATAAGGTGCAGTGACAATTGATTTTAGAGTCTTTTCCAGGCGGTGTTAACCAGGCGCTTCTTCACTTAGGGTCAGTGTGTGGCGTGCGTTAATTTTAATTTTTAAACCCTTTCCGTTGTTGAGAGCAAGAAAAAAGTGTGCTGCGTAGCTGAAAATAAACCTACAGAGAACATAATAAAACACTGAAATAACAGAAAAATAACAGCTACGTATGCATCTATTTAACCCAAGAAGGTGGGTCTCTCACAACTATGCTGAAAAGAAAGGGAAAAACTATGTAAAACACACATCAAGGGAGCTCAACAGATCTAGGGTCAAAAGGGACAAAGATCTGGAGGATAAAGCTGCAGGCAAGAGGTGCAGATCAAAGCCAAGAGACAGAGGCAAGGTGGCTGGAAAAAGGAGGGAAATCAACAAATAACCGGAGGAGGGAGGCGGAGGCCTTCAAAGGAGGTCCAAACAAAACGACAAGAGGTGATTTGAAAGGAAAAAGGGCTGATTTCAATGGATCTGAAAGGGAGGTAACAGATCTGGAAAAGAGGGGGCTGAAGCTCTGAAACCGACGGCTGAAACAGCTAAAACTCTTCCACCAAAAGTGGAGGGTACTAAAGCCCTAAGGGGCTGGGTTCCCACTTAGATGAGTAAAAACAGATCAGATCTTGAAATTAATGAAATTTGGTGGCTAAGAAAAACCACAGCGAAAAACATCTTGAGAACCAGAGAAAAATTACGAAAAAATCTTTGGAAAAAAGGCGGGTCGCGATTTCGACGTCTGAGTTGGTCGCAGAAAACAGGCTGAAAAGTGCGACCTGGAGGTCCAGGTCGCGGGTTTAGGGCCAAAAAGTGCGACCCCCCTGTTCCGGTTGTCTCGGCGGCAGATTTTCAGAAAAGTTGCCGTCTCAGTTGCGGCTGGTGTCGCTTACCTGCGCAATAGGGCCAGAAACACACGGAAGTTAGAAATTTTAGGTTTTTAGGGTTTTATGTGAGAAAAATGACATAAAAAGAGGAAAAATAAGCAGCTGAAAAGAAGCCCTAGGGCCTGAAGTAGCTGGATATGCAGGAATATGAAAAACGACAGCGGTCGTAATTTAAAACCCGTGTGGAGTCGCCATTTTGTTAGTATGAATTCTTTGTCGAAGCGTACGAAAAAGAACCACTTTAGCTACGCATAACTAATAGCCCTAACAACAATAATGGCTGCAAAACATCTTCAGATCTGCAATTAGTAGTTAAAGTGCTGCAACAAACAGATCTATAAATGGAAAGACATTAAGCAATAAAGTAAAGAGTTTGCTCCATGCATCCAACAGACAAGACAAGAACACGATTTTTTGAATGAATTTTTATATTACAGGGCACCTGGGAGGAAACAAGAAGGTATATCCAGATCTCCTCAATGGGATGGGTTCTTTGTAGTCCTCAGCACTTCAGATCTAAGCTTTCTCTCTCTTGTAGATGTAGAAAACCCAATGCAGAAAGTATAGCTCAATGGGAGCAAAATGGTAGAAATGAGACCAAGTGTATAGATCCCGAGTGATCTAATAGGCAACAAAAGGTGAAGAATGATGGGGAAAACCCTCCTATTTATAACAAAATATTGGGTCATTCTAGATCTTGGTGCATGATTAAAATAATGTTAATCAAATCTAGATCCACCTCTACGGAATATTTTATTATTATTTGGAGGGAAAGGGTGTTTGACTTGGGTCAAATCCCTTGATTAGTGAAGAATAAATAAATAAATGATTTATTTATCTTTTTAAGGAAGTGGTTGGGATATAATCAAATAAATAATGATTTATTTAATTAATGGTGGTTGATTTAGTCATATTTAATAAGGAATATTATTTAAATAATTATTCCTAGAAAATAATAAGATAACTATGGGTTTATCTCATTAATTTCTTTGTTTTTGGGTTAAACATGACTGGGAATAATAATTAAATTATGGTTTAATTAATTATTCCTTGGGAAAATCAAACAAATATGGGTTTGTTTAATATTCCCTTTTGGGGTTTCCTAATTAACATAGTGAAAGCAGTTTTACTTGGGGTAAAACTGGTCTTACATGGTGTACTTGGGTCCATCTAATGATAAAAGGTTAGATGACCAAAAAATGGTGTAACAAAAACCTTATGGGCAGTTCTATGATCTGCAATATGCCCGCCACACTGCCCATCATGGCATGCTTTCAAAATATCAAATACCTCATCCTCCCGAACGCGTCTTCTTATTTTCATATCTGCACTTGTGTGAAATAGGTAGCCCCCAATCCAAGAGAATTGAGTACTACGCTGTATTATCTTCTTTCGTTCATTAAGGGATAGATGTTTAGGTAATTTACCTATTTCCAAATAATTCACTATATCAGCATACCATGGGGTTTTGACAGTAACAATGAACAGATGTTCATCTGGGAAGTGGTCTTCAACTGCTTCTGTATCTGTTGGCTTTGGCATTCTTGACAGAAAATCAGCTACAAGATTCTCCTTTCCACATCAATCTTTGATTGTAATGTCAAATTCCTGCAATAAAATCAACCATCTTGTCACTCTTCCATTTGTAACAGGTTTATTTGCTAAAAATTTAATGGAAGAGTGATCAGTATATACTACTATAGGATACCGAGTTATATAATGTCTAAACTTATTTATAGCATGTACTATAGCTAAAAATTCCTTCTCAGTCATAGTATAATTTAATTCAGCAGGGGATATATTTTTGCTAATGTAATAGATTGCATATGGCTTCTTGTCTTCCTCCCACCCAAGTACTGCTCCAATTGATGTGTCTGAGGCATCAGATGAAATTTGGAATGGAAAATTCCAATTTGGGCCCCTCAGCACTGGGGCTGCTGAAACAAGATTTTTCAGATCATTGAAGGCATTGTCACATTTATCTATCCAAATGAGATCAACATTTCTAGTCAGTGCATATAAAGGTGAAGCTATTCGAGAATAATGTTCTATAAATCTTCTATAGTAACCAGAAAATCCAAGAAAGCTACGTACCTCTGTTTGTGTGGTGGGTGTGGGTATTAACAAGATTATTTGAATTTTAGTTGGGTCCACCTAAATTCCAGCTGCTGAAATAAAATGCCCTAAGATAACTCCTTCCTTCGGTCATCATCATATGACACTTTTCATGGCTTAAACAGAGACTAGTGTCAATACATCTTTGCAACACATTTTCTAAATTTTCTAATGTTGGCTCAAAGTCATCCCCATAAGGTGTGAAGTCATCCATATATACTTCGAGACCTTCATTTATTAAGTCTGGAAAGATGCTAAGAATGGCCCTTTGGAATGTAGTAGGGGCATTTCATATTCCAAAAGGTAAGACTCAGTAGGCAAATGTCCCCCATGGATATGTAAAAGTAGTTTTGTCTTGGTCTTCAGGGGCAATCTGGATTTGATTGTATCCACTAAAGCCATCGAGGAAAGAAAAGAATTTCTTTCCTGCCAATGTGTCTAATGCCTGGTTAATGAAAGGAAGGGGAAAGTTTTCTTTCTGTGTTGCCTTGTTAATTTCACGGTAATCTACACATATTCTCCACTTTCCGTTCTTTTTCGGTACCACTACTAATGGAGAGACCCACTTGCTATTAGATATTGCGTAGATGAAATTAACATCCAATAGTTTTTGTAATTCAGCTTTCACAATATCTTTAAGGTGAGGGTTTAGTCTTCTTTGGGGTTGGTGAATGGGTCTCGCATCTTTCTCAATATAGATGTGGTGTGTACACAATTGACGGTCAATTCCTTTCATATTGGGGTAATCCCATGCAAAGGCTGCTTTGTATTTCCGCAATAGTTGGACCAATTTCTCTTCTTGTTTAGCAGTCATATTTTTGTTAATGTTTACAGTTTTTCCTGGCTCAATTTCTACAATCTTGCTATTGTACACAGAAGTAGTGGGTATTACTTGATCATGAATGCATTTTAAAGGATCTTCTTCTTTATTATCAAATGCTGCCTTGATCATGTGACATTGCAGATGAGATATGAATTGTGGTTTATTAATAAAACTATTAATGATATCATCTTCTGTTTGATATTTGAAATCAAGAGAATTTTCTATAGTTATAGTTGATCTCATATTTTCCATAAGATATGATACAGGTTGTTTTCTTATTTTGATTATTGATAGACTTGGTTGGGCTAGGGGATATAAAGCTAAATTCTTAACATAGTTTCCCCTTGTTATTGTCATGTTTCCTTGTCGGCATCCAATATAAGCATCGGCAGTTGCCAACCAAGGTCTACCTAGGATTAACGGGTGTCCTTCTATTCAGTTCTTTGGATTGATAACTAGGAAGTCAGTAGGGTATTCCAAGGAATCTACAGACACCATTACATCTTGTAGTGTACCCTCTGGTTTGACTACCAATCAGTTATCCAATTCCAATAAGGCTATTGTTGGTTCAAGTGATGTAATGCCAAGTTTTTGACAGGTAGTAGTTGTTGGGATATTGATTGCTGCTCCCAAATCAACTAAGGCATTTGGAAATGATTGCCCATTTATTTTCACTATCACTATAGGATTTCTTGGGTCTTGATATTTGATAGGTGTTTCCATTCCTGATAATAAGTCAGATAAAGTATCGACTATTTGGACAGTTGGGTTGGTGGTTGTTCTCCTCTTTGGATTTTTTATGCATAATTCCTTAATGGTTTTTGCATATATAGGAATGTCTTGGATAGCTTGGAGGATAGGGATTTTTATACACAAATTTTTTAATTCTACCAGAAGATCAAAATTAGGATGTTCTAATGGGCATGGTATGATTAATCGTTCTGGGAATGGTGGAGAGGAAGTTGTTACTTGTTGTTGAACTTCCTTCTCTTTCTGTAATGTTTGTTCTACAGGTAACAGATCTTCAATATGAACATCATTGTTTCTCTCTGTTTCTACTATGCGCCTAGACCTTAATTGAAGGTAATTTCACTTCCTCAGTTCAGTTTCTACTTCTGGGGGTTCCATTATTTGGAAAGATTGAACTGGCCTATTGTTTGGGTTTGGGTTTGGCTGGGCTGGGAGTTGTGGTCTTAAGTTGGTCTGGGGAATTGTATAGGGATCTGGTACTATAGGTTGAGAGAGAGGGATTTTTCCAGCTGGCTGATTTGTAGGTCTTTGCCAATTTGACTACCAGGCCTGACTCTGCAAAGTAGAGGGGGACCATTGTGTAGGATATTTATTATTTTTCCAAAATGGTGGGCAGAAAGGAAATGTAGGCCAATTATTTTGATTTGATTGATTTGGCCAATATGTTGTAGGGAATGGCTGTTGTGACCAATTTGGGAAAGGTGGTTGATTTTCCCACATTCCACTATATTGATGAGAATTGTATTGAGGAGGCTGAAAAAAAGAAAATGGATCAATTGGCATACCTGATTGTCGTGGCTGCCATTGTCGGCACTGATTAAGCAGACATACCACTTCTGATTCTTCTTCTGCCTCCTTATAAACTTCTTTTAGGCTAGGAAGCGAAGGATATCCTTCTATAGGGTGATCTTTCGTGCAAATGTCGAACTGCGTTGTTAGAGTCCCAAGTATATCTGTCTTAAAATCTTCTAGCAGATTTCCAATGGCTGCACGAGTCACACTTTCATTAGAGGTCTTGTTTTCTCTTGTAATCACATCACGTTCTGCTGATTTTAAACTTGTGTTGCCCCTTGAACTCCTAATACACAAATCAAAGATGTGAGCATAAATTTCCTGATATATATCACCTTTTCCCATAATATTCAATGTTTCAACCCATTGATCTTTCATTCCCCTAATTAATGTATTTTTCAACACATTATCAGGTAAGGGTAAAGATGCATAAGGATATCTCTGAAGATTGTATTGAAACCGTTCCACATATTCTTCCAAGGTTTCATTTGGTTTTGCTGTCATTTCGAATATTTCATCTTTTAGTTCTCGAGACCTGCAATAATCTTGATACTTTTTTAAAAACACGGCCTTCATCTGATCCCAATCAGTTATGAAACCCCCACCTAATCCCATAAATCATTGTAAGGCTACCCCTTTTAATGTAGAAGGGAATAGTTTTAGTTTTTGGGGATCGGTGGTATAATCATATCCCCTGCATAACACATCAAATTAAAAAAAAAATACATCTAGATATTTTGATGTTAAGCCATGAAATGTAGGAATATGTTGAAGGGGAATGGCCTTCATAGGTGCATTGACTGCAGTATCTACTATAGGATATTGTAGCGTAGAGGTTTGTTGGGGTGTCTGCTGGTTCTGATTTTGGTTCTAGGCCATTTGGTCGAAAATGTGCCAATATCCTTTTAGGATCTCAAGGGAATTCCTAGGCTGACTAGAAGGAGTAGGAATGGCTTTGAAAACACTTCCCTTATCTGGAACAATGGGTATTCCTTGTTGAACTACTGTTTAAGGTGATTCAGGACCTTCGTTTTGAATAAGTTTAACAGGACTTCCCTTATCTAGATTTCTTACTGGTTGGGCTATTTCAATAGGAGATTGTGGGTCTCCTGTTTCTCCTGTTTCCCCTTCTCCTTCACAGATATTACTAGAGTTCCCTTCTTGAGGGGAAATTATGCAAGGATTCTCAATTTCTTGGGAATATTTCTCAATTCCCTCTGTTTGACTTTGTATCTCAGCAAAGGCTTCAGATGGTGACTCTGTAGCCTGAAGGGAACTAGTAGCCTATCTAGAGATAGCTTTTCTAAATCCTACTGATGGCTGAGATTCAGTTCTTTTAAGGATTTCATCAATAAAAGTTGTCTGTCCAAGGGTCACCGGTCCCTTAGGTTTTTCAATTTTAGGAGGAATTTTTTTTTTCTTAGTTGGTCTATTCATTCAATAAAAAAAACCTTCATTCCTACCTAAAGAAAGAAGCTTACCTACTTCTTATGTGAAGTGGGCTATGAGAAAGTGTGTTTCTTGCCCAGTGTGCAGGTTCTTACCTTCCGTATTTAATACCCAATTCTTCACAAGTAGAAGAAAATCAGCTGTGCATCACTCTAAAATGGCATACACTCTCCCCAGTAATGACACCAAAATGTTGGGTCATAAAAGGGTATCTTTTAAACACCTAATTATCCTACATTAATCATCAATCTAGGAGTGACTTTTTATTTCAAGAGTGTACTCTATCTGAGGCTGCAATTAACTAGGAGTAATGCTATGAAGATGTAGTACATAATTTTGAATACAAGAGTAAATGATTTCTTGTAAAGAAATATAATTACAATAACATAAATTAAATTTTTTTGAAATATTAAATACATCAATCTAAACCATCGATCAGGGATACAGTAGCAGTAACTCCTTCCCTTAGAAATCGATGCAAGATAACCAATCTGGGAACTTGGAAGTAATAACCAGTGTCCTCTACAGTTGGTGATATTTTTCTTAAAGCAATTGAAAGGAAACAAAAATAAAACTACTTGCTGATAAAGATAACTGGAAAGGAACTTCCTCTAATAACAAAATCTAGAAAGGAGTAGCAACTTATAATTCCTATGCATAACAATTGTAACCCATCTATATGCTAATCTAAAGATATGAATAAAAAATGAACAATAAGAAGAAATGGAATAGCAACATGAATTGAACAACGATTATAATTTTAACGCAATCAAGCAACTAATCTCCATACTCCAATCCTGTCGACAACCAAGACTACACAACAGTCAATTATAACAAATCATAAACCAATAGAACAACAACTAGAATTAAATACAGAACATCAAAGCTTTATAATGATGGAAAGGTAAATGAACAGAGAAAACGCTTCTTGCAGATGATAAAAGTGAAATGCAATTTGTTAATGATCAAAATGAATCTGTATTCAATCCAACAACAGTCAATCAACTCTGCAATTAAAATAAAATTTAAACACAACTTCACACAACAGTAATAAAAGATTAGAAATACAAACAACAAGGTAATTCCACCAGAGCCAGGCCCTTAGCACCAGTGAAATACTGCTGGGCTACTTCAAAACTTAAGAGATGAAACGAAATGCGTCTTTGATATTAATCAAACATAAAGTATTACAAGGACTATTCTCTCAAAGCCGAGAGTCAATAAACAATATTACAGAGGAAATGTTTTAATATGAGAACTTCTGACTGACCCCCTGATGACTAAAGGGCATTGCTTTATATATTAGACCCTGACAGAGAAGACGAGGAATCACATGAGTTTGAACAACGATCCCTCAGGATCGAAGGATCCTAAGGGATTCGCTCCCCTTCGTTTAGTTATCATCTTGTTTACTTTGACCGAAGTCGAGCTGTCCCCTGCCTTTTCTTGGCAATGTCTTCAGATCTCCTTGTCTTTGGCTGGATGTGGTTTAACGCTGATGAAGCAGCAGTTGCATTAATCTCAGCCTCGCCTTTGGTACAGCTCTTCACTTCATCTAATTCCTGTTTTTGTCAACAGAAAGCAACATTTAGTCATCTTTTTACAATAAACATAATACTTTTCAATTCTACCATAATTATTATAATAAATTACCTTCCCAAGGTAAGAAGGAGTATGTCTATAGTAAAATAATGATAAATTGCACAATAATTTCATACCTTTTTCACTGCCCAACACCTGTGTATTTGGTCTACTAGTCTGCTAAATCACGGGACCCTAACAGTTCACAAGTGGATTTTTGAACAAATCGACATGAGTCTCGATGTGTTGTGCCCTTGATGAATAAAGGGACAACTAGAGAGTAGATTGGATAGTCGAGATTTAGTGGATAAATGGACTCGGAGCATTGATAGAGGCAAGATCTATAGGTTAGGAGCTAAAGGATTGGGCAGGTACATGGTACGAATGAGAGGAACTATAAGAGCATGCTACAGCTAGATGGTAAAAGTATCTTGTACTAGTGGATGTATGAGGGCCATTATCCCTGGTACGGGAGCAATAGACAATTTTATTATATCAATTTTATTAATATAATGAAGTTGGGTTGAAAAATTTAAAAAGTTGTCCATATTCTATGCATGTGTGATTTACTGCTTTTTATATTCCTATTGAGATTCAACGAGATGATGATCCTAGTGAAAATTAAGCACCTTCACTAGGTGGGGCCGATAGGATATTTTTAGGTGTATGTCTATTTTTAGAATGGTGAGAATATTCTAAAATTAGCAGGATGTTGATTCTAGATAGTTGAGAAAATTATATCTTTAGATGATTTTCTATTTTTAGAACATGGGTGAAGTCTATTTATAGATCACATATCTAAAAATAGAATGCATGTTGATTATTATTAGAACTTAATGATAATCAGACAATAAATAATAACTTATTCTCTTGAAGCACTTGATTTTATTTAAATGGTGTGGAAAACTAGTTAGCCAAAGGAATTACGAGTTTCAAGGTTGGTTGGTGACTCATGCATGATGGACTTCGTTGTAACTGAGTGTGACACATTTATAACAGGGTTGGAAGAGTAGTTATGGGAGTTGTTATTTAGTTTAACTCAGATAAGTGAGTTGAACTTAGTTGTGCTAGTTGTAACTAAAGATACACTAGTGAAATATGAGTGAATTAATTATTTAATTAATTCACAGGTAGTGTTTTACTTGCAACTAAAAAAATACAACAGTTAACTACTTGCATGTCAAATCCAGTGGAGACCCGGTGGAGAGATAGGTGAAAGGGTGTTTTTTACTATCAGTTGTGACTCTAGTGATGCATTCAATGCATCTACACACACATTGGAGTTTCCAATGAGGATTTCACAGTAAAATCAAGGCAATATCAAATTCATTCAGGGATCTTCTTCAACAGGGATTGCGCAGTGGAGGCAGGGTGTCAGGAGGCAGTAAATTGGTGCATGTGTGAACCAATTATTGTCTGATAGTGTGAGACGATTGTATATTGTACTGAGAGCTCTATGAGCTGAGATTTTTATGAGATTGTTTCATGATTCTATGATATACATAATATATGATATTTTGGGTTTTTAGCTTTAATATTTCTAGGTAAAACATATTGTTATGTGTGATTGATTTTTCTTCATATGTTTGCAATTGGAGATTTAATTTCCACAAAGAATTGAGTAGAAGGATTATGTATTTAATAGTGGATTTAATTGTTAGGTCAGGGGAGTCTGGTAATATACATGCATATTGTATAATTTCCACATGGTATCAGAGTAGTGTTAATCACTTAATATTGCAATATTGAAGCAGTGCTAAGTTGTGTTGGTGGAACAATTCAAATTTACTACAAGAATTTCTTGGTGCGACAGTTGAGTAAACAATGAAATGGCTTTCAATGGGTTGCGGTTGGAGTATGCACTTGAGGGAAGCTTGAACTACATATCCTGGAAGCATAGGATGGAGGTGGTGCTTGAAGATAATGGCTTGAAGGAGTTCATCGATAGCGATGTTCCTAAGCCCACTTTGACGGATGTTGCATTACTTGTCGCCTGGCAAAAGAAAGTAGTGAAGACGAGAATAATTTTGTTGGAAGGTGTGAAAGACAATATTGTGTCAAGCCTTCATAGGAAATCCAATCCATTTTAAATGTGGAAGGATTTGATAGATATTTTCAAAAGCAGGAGTGACCATAGGAAGTTGGCGTTGAAAGATAAACTCAAAAAAATCAAAATGGAGAAGCGCGAAAATATTCCAAAGTATCTCATGAAGTTTTTCCAATGTAGGGATGAGATGGGGAGTGTGGGAATTACAATTTCTGATGATGAATTGGTGAGGTTGGCTCTCCTTGGAATTTCGAAGAGTTGGCACAGTTATCAAGACTCTATCAATAGGCGGGAGAAATTGCTGGATTGGGAGTGACTTTGGTTAGATCAAGTGCAGGAGGAGATAAGGCGGAGTACCAGGGATGGCTCTTCATCAAAGAATGATGATGAAGAGGATTTTTCTTTGGCTTCCAAAGTGAGAAAAAGGAAGGGGAATAAATCCAATTCAAAATCCGAGGCTAAAGGCAAGAAGCTAGATTTGTCCAAGGTGAAGCGTTTTCACTGTCACGAACATGGGCATATCGCCACTAACTTCCATAGAAAAAGAAGAACAAGAGGGTTGTTGGAGCTACATCTGGTGAGGCCCTTACCTCGCAATTTGAAATTTATTTCTCTTTGATCGCATGCTTTTTTTCAAGCACAATGGGATCAGTGTGGTATCTTGAAGTGGTGCTTCCTTCCACATGACGGGAGATCATTAGTTTTTCAGCGACTTGGAGGAGAAATATCTCTGAATGCATATAGATATGGGAAACGATGGGTGATATAGTGCGACTAAAATTGGTACCATTACCTTTGAGAGGGATTCAGGTAAAATATTTTTTTTGAAAGATGTTATGCATGTTCTAGGTATAAATAAGAAATTGGTTTCAGTCGTGATGTTGGAGGACAAAGGTTATGACGTTTTTTTCAGCGATGGAAAAGCCTTCATGCGACATAAAACAATGGGTCAAACCAAGAGGATAGGGATTCAAGTTAAGGATATCTACAAGCTAGAGGTAGATGGTTGTGCTGAAATGGTAGCCAAAGAAGAAGAAGTGGTGAGTCGGGATGAGGGCAAATTATGGCACACGAGATTGGGTCATCTTCACCCTGGTGCCCTAAGGATTTTGCAGCAGATTTCTACTGGACTTCCCAAGGGTACACTTACGCAGATAGATTAGTGCAAGGGATATAATATGGGTAAGTTTGTGAATACCACCTTTCATGAAAAGGAGAACCATGCTTTAGGGATCCTGTAGAGAGTTCACATAGACGTGTGTGGGCCATTATCAGTTGCTTCAACAAAAAAAACATGTATTATATTATTTTTGTTGATGACTATTATCGTAAATGCTTGATCTTCTTCATGCAGAAGAAGGATCAAGCATTCTCAAAGTTTTGTGAGTTTAAAGCATTGGTGGAGAAAGATTTGGGGAAGCAAGTGAAGGCTCTGCAGAGTGATAATGGTGGTGAATATATCTCAAACAAATTCAAATACTTCTATAGAAAAGAAGGAATTCAATGATAAATCATAGTGCCTCATAACCCATAGAAAAATGGGGTTGCGAAGAGGAAGAACAGAACGATCATGGGTGTTACACGAGCGATGCTGCATGATCAGGGCCTACCAATGCACTTGTAGGCAGAAGCATGCAACAGTGTGGTTTATGTGAAAAACCATTGTCCTCATAGAGTACTTGGCATGAGTACACTTGAAGAAGCTTTTACTGGTAAGAAATTGGATGTTTCTCACTTTAATATTTTTGGCTCACCTATTTATGTTCATGTGACCAAGAACACCAAGAAGAAGTTGGAGCCAACTGTAGAAGTTGGGATATTTGTGGGGTACATAGAAACACCCCATAATTATCATGTTTATTTTCCAAACAGTTGAATGATTGTGGTGCGACGGGATATAAAATTCAATGAGGAGAAATCCATGAAGTTGTTGCTTGAGAGGGAGCTACACTTGCATGCAGAGGAGGAACTACTTGTTCCCAAAGATGAGCCTCAAAAGGTGGATCAGCCATAGGAGGAGGAGCATGGATTGGAGGAGTCCACTCACGAAGAAGAAAACATCATAACTGGCAAAAGGCATACCACAGAAGCTGAGAGGCTAAAGCTTAATGTTGCACAGAATGTAGGAGTCCCTACTTCACAGTGCAAAAAGAGACAGTCTCCTGACCGATATACTGGATACATGGCTCTCATGAGAAAATGTATTGTGACAGAGCCATCTTTGTTTCAGGAAGCAGTGAAGATCCCACATGGGTAGATGCAATGGTGGAGGAGTACGAATTCATTGTTAGAAATAGTGCTTGGGAAATTGTTCCAAGAGCGATTGATAAATTAATGGTAGGTTGAAGATGGATCTACAAGGTAAAGAAAGTTGCTAATGGGAGTTTTGACAAGTATAAGGCAATATTTTTTGCCTAGGGCTTCTCACAAATCTAGGGGATTGATTTTGAAGAAACATTTGCACCTGTTACATGGTATTCTTCCATAAGGACCATCCTTGCTCTCTCAGCGCATATGGGTTGGCACATTCATCAGACAGATGTGAAGAATGCATTACTTAATGGGATCATTGAGGAAGAATTGTACATTGAACAACGTGAAGGATTTGAGATCTTCAGCAGCGAGTTGCATGTGTGCAAAATTAAAAGAGCATTGTATGGGTTGAAGCAAGCACCCCATGCTTGGTACACTTGGATCGACAACTATTTCACTAGACTTGGCTTCACCAAGAGTGAGGTAGTTGCAAACCTATACCAGATTGTGGTGGAGGGTAAGCTTTTAGTCATTGTTATTTATGTTGATGATTTAATACTGACTGGTGATGAGTAGCTAATAGACTCATCCAAGGAGGAACTTCCAAAGGAGTGCGAGATGAAGGATATGGGTCTCCTTCATTATTTCCTTGGATTGGAAATATGGTAGTGAGAAGGTGAACTGTTTGTGTCTCAAGGCAAGTATGCTCAAGAGATACTCGGTAACTTTCACATGGAGGACTTCAAAACCATGGATACTCATCTTCCAGGAAATTGGAGGAAAGAGGATGCTACATTGGGAGAGGTAGTGGATGCTATTGTCTATCGACAGTTGGTGGGTCCACTCATGTATTTAGTTAGTATGAGACCAGACATATGCTATGTGGTGAACTAGCTTAGTCAAGCGATGGTTAAGCCTACCAAGCTCTTTTGGAAGGGAGGCAAGCATGTCCTGAAACATTCATGGAAACAATAACTCGATAGCTACGAAATTGATCAATTTAAGAGTATCTCATCAAGTGGAAGAACTTATCGACTGAAGATTCCACATGGGAGCGTGAGAATTTTATACAGAATAATCCTCAGATACTCAAGCATTGTATACAACACTTTTTTGAAGGAGAGGGGCATGTTAGGTCCCTATATTACTAGTGTATTCCCTTATTGTTGTTAGTGTAGCCCCCTTATTGTTATAGCCCCCATATTGTTATTATTGTGCACCATAAAAGCCACAATTATTACTGTTGTTCCCTTAAATTATTATTGTTAGGTCGACTAGGATTATATTGTGACCCCATGGACTCCTATATAGAGAAAGGAGGTTTTTTCATTTTTATCATCCAATAATTTTTCATTTATGTAATGTAAAGGAGTTTTCCTCCTCGAAGTGGCTGATTTCTAAGGCGTTGATCTCTTTTTTCTTCTATTTTTGGAGCCGGTTTCATAACAAACATCTTCACGATTTATATCACTCAGATAGTGACAAAGAAGAAAAAAATATTGTAGATCCTACAAAAATGAAATTTCATCAAGGAAATGAAACCATTTTCTCCATGTCATATTCTACTAACAAATTCTCATGATCTATTAATGTTCATCAAAGAAAAGGAAGAAAATACCTTCAAACAACTCAATTTTAATTTTTTGTCTCTTGTGACTAGTCTCCTCCTGGGTGTGGCAAAAAATGGTTTAGGACTCTATTTTTCATGGAATATTCTTTAATTTTGCAAGTTATTAAATCTCTACTTTACTGCCTCTAGTCTGGTTTCCAATATTATGGGCGAGAGACATTAATTTTTCTAAACTAAGGTAAAAAATTTCTATCGAAATACAAATATAACTTAAAAAAAGAGACCCTAGTATTTAATTTTATGTGGTTGGATTGAAGGAGTGCATATATATCAAAGAATTACAAAGGTGTTGATATGATGATATAATCACTTAAGCGCAACTTAGAGGGACATCTAGAAGGACTAGGGATATAGTAATATTATAGGTGGCATAAAATTACATGGCCTCATAAATGAAAAGTTTTGAAAGGAACACTAAAGGAAATGTATGACTACATTAAAATTTTATGAAGGCATGTATGTTTAGAAGCCTGGACTAAAGGAAGTGTATGGTTGTAAAAAAACACAATGAATTGGTAAAACTAGTAAAGTGTATTTTTGAATATGTGATTAAAAGAAGCACATGGTTCATGCGATAGAGATTATCAATGAACAATACCGAGAAAATTTTAGAATTGACCATTGAAGTACATAAATAATTTACAAAATGAACGAACAGAGGGATTGGTGTCTTTTGTAGGTTGGGCCTACAAAATTGAAAATTGAGAGGATTGGTATCTCTTGTATTGTGTTTTACTCTGCCCCCTCCCCCTATATAATTGTGAATCCAAGACTCTTTCCTAATATTATGGTATTCTTCATCATCACTACTTTATTTTTTCACATATGGAAATTTAGTATCAAAATATCCAAATTTTCCATAATTAAATAATTTTAAGGAAATCTTACCTTTATATTTTTGGATCCTTTCTTGATTTTCCTCACAAAATGGGATTCCTTTGCATCTAATTCATTGTTAGAGCTATCACTAGATCCATGATACCTATTATTTTTCTTGTTTGAATCCTTTAAGGTGGATTCTCTCATTGATCACTTATATTTGTCAGTATTATTTTCATATTCGATGAGAATACCATGCAATTCATCCATTTCCAATTTATCAACATCCTTCATCTCTTCAATAGAGGAAAATTTGAAATCAATTCTTAAGGGGAGTGACCTTAACACCTTTTGTACATTCATATGTTATTCAAATTTTTCTGACAATTTCATCCACAGGAAGGAGATAGATTGCAATTTTTTTTTCATATTTCATATTAAATCATTTGAACTACCTTCTATGAGTTTGTAGTTTTTCCTTTTTAACCTTGTCATTTCCTGCATAGATATTTTGAATTTTTCCCCAATTTTTTTTTCCATTTCACAATGAATTACTTTGGGAAAAAAAAATTGATAGACCACATAAGTTAGCATTCATGGATTTTTCATTATGTTCTCTACCCTTCTTTCCAACCTCATCCATTGGTGGAGGAGTTGAAGCTTTATAACTAGTCACAATAGATTCTCAAATATCAAAGCCAAGGACCATTAGATAAGTTCACATCCTTATACTCCAGAATTCATAGTTTTTTTTCCATCAAACAATGGACCTTTTCTTGTGGATAAACCTTCATGACTAGCCATACATGCTTAAAAAACAATTAGAATATTTTTTAAGGAACGCAATTTGATACCAATTTTGAAGCACACACTTATATTGAAATGTGGGGGTTAAAATCAATATAATATACTATTTTACTTATTTAAACACTCATAAACCATAATAACTAATTCATACATAACATCTATCAACCACAAAATGCATAACACAAGATTTATGTCATAACCATTTAGGCAGAAAACCCAAATAATATTTTTTTTCTATAATTCTTTTTATGAACCAACATGTTGGAGACACCAATCCCCACTGGTACAAATCGTTATAGGAACCAACCCAATATAGATACCAATGGCCACTAATAAGTACCAAATTATTAAGAGACACAAATTTCTTTATTTGAGCGGCATCAACCTTCAAGTTACAACTTCTTCTTTAGTGCATATTACTTATTCAAAAGATTATGAACATTCAAATTGTCTTCAAAAAATCTAATCACTATTTATTCACATATATATTCTTATTTTTACAACTCTCTTTTTCTAGAAATGATATTCAATCTTCACTTACATGTATCTCCTCTTTAAATGTTATCTTTTTTTTCCCTAGGAAAGAAAACCATAATTGTATTCATAGAAATGATTGAAAATTACATTGTTCATATATACATACTATGTGTATTCATTTTCAAAAGAAAAAAAAAAACTAAAATAATAATGAGAGTTGAGGGGAGAAAAAAAAAATCCTATAACTAAGTTCCTTTACATTATAAAAATCACTTTTGTGTTGGCAAACATTGAATTGTGACTAATTATTCCAACCCGTGAAATCTGTCCAAAAAATAAACAAAAGACCGCAATAAGTAGGGACTGAAAGTAGAAATAATACTCCAAAAAACCAGAAATTGTTTGGGTGTCTGAAGAATTAATATTCTACTGGTCTAAGAGGAATATACCTATATGGATGGTGAAAAAACTCATATAATTGTCCATCTATATGTTTCACAATATCCCAGAAGCCTTGGTCCATATTGAGGTTGTATGTTCTCCTATTCCTTTCCTTGTAAATATGATTGCAAGTAAAAAAGGAGAATATGCCAATAATTCACATGATTTCCTCTGTAATAGGCATGAGAATAATATTCCTACAATATTGAGTTTTATTCAGCTAGTTAATAGTGATCATGGACCGAATATAGTGTATCCCTTCTATAAGGAAAACAATAATAAATATTTATGGGATAAGAGATATGCTTGATTTTTTTTCCCTCAACCTAAAACAAATTTAGCTTTATAACAATGTGATTAAGAGAAAAAAAGGACATAATACCTCTACTCTAATCTATGATATTTATTGAGGATCCATCAAAATAGGCTAGCAACCTAGATTGATCTATATGTTTAGGTTTGAGAACTTTAGGAGGGGAAATATCCTTTTCATGTGGAAAGTAACTTAAAATGGAAAGAAATTTAACTACAATATATTTTGAGATTTATGGCTTCTCCTAAAAAATGGATCTGTTTTAGACCAAGCACACCCCCCAAACATATAATTATGTGAATTTATTTGATGGAACGAGAGTTGGGGTTTTAGCACCATTCCTTCCCAAGAGACTGAGTGGCCTAGAGCGATCCTGCATTCCTTCCACATTTGGTAATAGAAACAACATGAGATGAACATGTGCATTATATTTTGATCACTATTTTTACATAAAGGGAATTAGCCCACTCCAATGATAAATCATATTTGTATTAAATTTTAGGTTGACTCCTTCTTCGCCATTAGACACGACAAACAAAAAATTATTTGGTAGGGAATTTAACATTCCACTCTTATTTCCACCACAAAATTTAGTTTGTTGTAACTCTATCGGCCAATATGGATATGTAACCAAGCTTAGGGTGTAGGTATCATAGTGGAAGATGGTCCAAATTATATTTTCATCTCCATATATCAATATTATATGACCATTTGAGAGAGTGTGCAAAAAAACCTACCATGAATTGCAATAATCATCACCTATGCCCAACTCATTAGATGATAACCAACCTTGAATCTATATTGATGAGATTTAAAGATTGGCGATGTGTGACAACATTGTGTGATCCCTGTATCTTAAAAATTCGATCACGGGAGGGAGACTCAAGTGGCTTTGGCCATAACTAGGCTAAGGATCAAGACCAAGTTTCACGATGACTCCCCTGCCAACTTGTTACCTAAGGTATCAAAATAATTGAGCACCTCTTACCATATTTTTGATATGTTGTTATAGGATTTTCTACCCTTATTATCAAGTATTCCAAAGAATTGTGGGAAATGTACTTATAGGTGACCATCGAGGTCCTTATGGTGAATGATGAGATCAACCGCCAACCACATTTGACAGTGAAAGCTTTTGAAAAAAAAGGATGTTCTTCAGACGCCAAATGCCCAAAAATTTCGACATAAAAATCATGTACCACTTGAATCAAGGTAGCATTCTCAAATCCTATTTCCTTGCCCAAAGTAAGTTTGAGTAGATTCTTCCAATTTTTTTCAAAACACCGTTAGGGATCCATGCAAGAGATGCACAATATACAAGAAATGCTTCTAGCACAGATTTGATTAAAACCATATGGCCTCCCCAGGAGAGCCATGTAAAACACAAAATTTTCATTTTTTTTTCAACTTTAGAAATGTGCCAAAGTAAATCTTCTTCATTGTAACTGTTGGGTTTAAGATGAAAGCCCAAATACTTCAGACATTCCTCCACGGGTTTAGAAACATATGGAATAAGCTGAGTCATATAAAAACTTTCCTCCTCATTTATATTATGATATGATAAAGAGGATTTATGGGAGTTTATAAACATAGTAGTGCTTTCCCATAAAGATAAAGGATCTCATCAAGAATATTAGTCTCCCTTAATTCCCTATTGCAAAATTTAATTTGCATTTTATTATTTATATAAGAGGATGTTACATTTTTTTTTATCACACACCCTCCAATTATTTTTGTATTTATATCTATTAGAGAATCTTCATGGATATTTCCATATATTCAAAGGGACACATCGATTTTTATTTCAATAAAATATATATTTTTATTCCCCCAACACTACTTTATCTCCTAGAATCAAGGAATGAGTGCTTTTACTTCTAGAACATAGGAATTTTCCAAAGATAAAAGTGGAATTTACTAATGGTGGTTCATGACCCCATGGCTTTGGAATCCCATGATATTACATATAGGAGAAAGATACTTATACATTTGAGTAATTTTATGTTGTATTAATATAAATAACTCTCATAATTAATCCTATGGCTTATGTGAAAAAATATTTGGATTATTGCTGCACTAAATTCTACTTTATATGAATTCTCCTTTGACATAAATGACAATATTAATTATGCCATAATTTCTTTGACATCAATGAAAATATTAATTATCATATACTTTCTTTGACATCAATGAAAATATGTTTAACACCTACGTGATAATTCGATGTTTTAAATTAGTTTGATGAGAAGTTTCTATATAAGTATCATAACATCTCTTGAGAGGGAATCTAATCTAGAAAAGAAGGAAACAAATTTGTATTATATTGTTTCTATATAATTTGATTCCTACTAATATGAAGATTTCAGTTTATTTTGGAATACTTTATTGATGCGTTTGATGATTAATGAGATAGTATCGTGTGTTCTTTTCTAGTACCTCATATAAAGAGGCAAAGCCTTATCTCAAGACATGTACTGTTGTGTTTTAGTAGGTTTATTGAATTTATAATTTTCTTTACAACTTTAGAGTTAACAAATCATTGTTATAGGTTATAGACTCCTTTCTAATCACATATTGTGAATTTCTTGTCTAGCATTGTCTTGATTAGCATTTTGTAGCAATATAAGAATGATCTTAGAATTAGAGGAATGTTAATTAAATATTTACATATGAAATATTTACTTCATTAGTTTACAGTAAAATGATGAATTTTGAACCTATAATGTTGTGTACAAGAGTTGTTGGTGAAAGTTACAATTCTATCTTTTCTAATTATTCCCACAAATTGTCAGATTCTAGATGTATAGTGCAAAATCCTTGAAAAGCACACAATCTAATTATGAATTAAGTATGATATTGAAAATTTGGAAAGGCTATAACACTTACTTTTTTGCACGGTATGGATTTCATTCCTGCAATGTGATTTCAATTCCTATATCAGTTATTTTCATTTCTAGCACATGTAAATTTAATTTCTGCCACAATGATTTTACTTTCAACAATTGTGATCCTTCTTTAGTCTTAGTAATTTATAATTCTAGCAAGTGTTAGGTTTTATCCTAACAATATTTTAATTTAATTCTACTCTGAATGCTTTCTGTTCATAACACTAAACTAGAAATTCCTTCTACTACAATATTAGATTCTAAATAACCTTGCAATATTGGAACATACTCAGATTCTTTTCATGATTTTAATCTTTACCACTACAAATTCAAAACCAATTCATTTTTTGTATACATATTTTACCACATATATATTGAAAAATAAATCACACGTTCTATATGAGCCTAAGGTTGACAATTAAATGCACACTCCATTTGATCACCTCTCTGAGAAGTTAAGAAGGGTAATTGGAAGGGCCATTAGTCTTGATAGTTATATAGAATTTCTAAAAGAGATTATTGGAGAGATGATGAGGCATATACTGGTAAAGAAATTTATATTAAACTTAATGATATTACATTATCATCTCCAATTCCTTTCCACTATGCAGTATAACATAGGTATTGTTATGGATTTTGATATAATATATTTTCTTAAAGGAGAAAATAGTTTAGAATATATCACTCTTTGTAATGTTATAATTAGCCCCATATGGGAAATATAGAGTTAACATTCTTGGACCCTTGTGGTAATGATTTTATTATATACATTGTTAGTACCAATGAAACATGAACATATAATATGCATGATATTAAAACAAATCTTCCCGGAAATCACAAGAGAATTTTTTGAACCGAAGCATTTCGAACTACTAAATGTATTTCATCATCAGGATAATGAAGACTCACTAATCCGACTATCCATATATATATCAGGCATAGAAAAGCAATAGTCGAAACCTATGGAAAATATATGTTAAAAACAGTCAAAAATGAAAATAACCAATAAATAAATTAAAATAAAATACAATAAAAATAATAAAATAGATAAATAAATAATATATATATATATATATATATATATATATATATATATATAATAAATAAATAAAAAGACTTATAAAAATAATACAACCTAAAAAGAAAAATAGACCAAAACTATGTCTGCATTAAAAATAATATTTAAAGTATATAATAAATAAGTGAACATCAAACCTCAAACACATATTAAGAAAAAACATAAGGAAAACAAAAAGAGAGGAAAACACAAGAGGAAGGACCACTACTAAGAGCAAAGAGATGGAATCCAACAACTACTAACTTTCCACCCGTCATCCCTATTCAACGTACGGGGCCTTTTCTCAATCTTAATAACTTCCATAAATTTACGGTGATGGAAATGCTCAACCCTAGCAATGACTGTGGATTCTTCCACACAAATGTGATGCTTCTTCTTGTCTGCATGCTCAGCTAGAGCTGAGGAACTCGTTCTACGATGCATGATATCTGCAGTATGCTCTTGAATCCTTTTATTAATCGACCGACCTATTTCTCCAATGTAAGGAATCCCACAGGAGCACGGGATCAAATAAACACCTTTCACAGTTTTGGGGTCCAACAGGTCTTTAACAGATCTAAGGGAACCACAAATGGTGTTCAAAAGTGTATATAGATGGAGGTGGTAATATTATGTTACATTATCATTCATTAACTATAAAATCATAGTTATCTTTGAGTGGGTCTAATGAATATCACAAAAAGCATTCCATTATAGTCATAAAATGAGTATTTTATAAGGGATATTGTTTGGATGTGGCTCCTTTATTGAGAGATGGTCATTTTGTCAAGTATCATAGAAACTCATTCAAATGGATGGAGTTTTGGTGAAAAACACAAATATATTTTATCTTAACATAAATACATGCATTTATGATTTTATTTATTAGGAAAAATTTCCTATTATGTTTGAAGTTGAGTCATTTAAAATACATATCCAATGGAAGTTTTGGATTGTCTAGCCGAGGATTCCATTGGTGGAATGTCATTAAGTTGGGAAAAAATGTTTTAAAATAACATGGATTCTAATACCCCAAAATGCATGTAATTTTTTGACATTTTGGTTGTTTATCATCGTAAATGTTGTGTGTACTATCGATGATTACCTTTTAAAAAATTATTAAGAAGCCACAATTATGAGCACTATCTTGTTAGGATAATGGTATAATTTTTACTTGATGGCTAATTATTTACAAAAAATAACATGGGAATAGGTAATGTGCTTCATTTAAATAGTTATTAATAACATTTGTATCAACATATATTGGCTACTGTCTATCCATAATTAGGCAATTTTTTTCATTTGGTTGATTGGAATCGTCTTTTGATATGAACCTTGTTGAATATGTACTTTCCATATGATATATTTATTATCCTTTGAATTCAACCTTTATGGATCATGATAATTAATTCCGATTTTATATTATGTGTATATGATGAAAGTATTATAATGTGTTGATGCCTTATTTTGACCAATATGAGGTAGTTTCATAGATTCACCTTTTCCCCTCTTATTCCTACTTTTATCAATGATTGAATATGATAGACCAAGGAACCTATGTGATTTTCTAAAGCATGATGAGTACTAGTAGATATTAATGAAAACATTGGTAATTATTGGATAATGGTTAGCATGATTAGTCATGGATAGTATGGTTGATATTATATGATCTTGTTGATTAACATGATTTTTAATGTGTTGATGCTTTGGAAATTGATAATGGTATTGCGTGATGCGTTGGTAATAATAATGATGGTTATGTAGCAATGATGACCTTTGAATATGATTTAATAAGATTTCCCTTGTTCTAAAATGATTGATGATGTGTATGTGTTATGTACCTTTCCTTTGATATATATTGGATTATGATTTATGATATATGCACATGTGGTATGCTTTTATTTGATTTATGCCTATAATGGTTATCATTCCTTTGATTTGGTTCATTACATATGCACATGTTGGATACCTTGTTATAATGTGAACCTATATCAAACACATTTTCCATCTACTGTGGTTCATAATATGTTTTATTATTTATTCTTGGATAATGATGTACTTAATTAAATTGATTATGATGATGATGTTGGATATACATTTGTATTTTTGATGGACTAACCCACTAAAGGTTTAGGTCTTGGGTGTGAAATAGGGTACACACTAAAAGGAAGGGTTCTCATCTGAATGAGAATGCCTATTTTTGTTGACTTTTTGTGTATCTTGGGAGGTACTCCAAGCCCTAAGGTTCAAATTTTGAAGGGAAAAGCGCCACAATGGTCACTTGTGGGGTTGGAACCCAAGTATGCGGTTTTGCACCCAATCATGTTTGGAGCATTTTCGTGACTAAATTTTTGCATGTGATGGCATGAGATGATAGAGGGAGGAAAGGTGAATCCAATGCTTTGAGAATCATCGAATTCCAAGTTGTAGAAGTGGAGATGTGATTTTTTCAAGTTGTCATTATTATTTGGACAAGTACAAGTCATGTAGGCTTGAGGAATTCATGAAAAAGACATGACTTTTGTTCAATTACGGAACCCCTTTATTTGTGTATAAATAAAGGGTGAGGTGGAGGACTTAGAGCATCCATTTTTGCAACGAATATACAATATATCAACTCATGGAGGGAGAAGGCTTATCTGTTTTGGCCGCAGTAAAGGAAGAACGCAATAATAGGAGGTTGAGCTCTATTCTAGGGATTTTTGAAAAGGTCGAGGCTTCGAAAGGAAGGCCACAAACCTATTATTGGAGGCTGAGAAAGCTAGAGGAAGTTTGGACTATGTGTGTGGGTTAAGGAGAGGTGAAGACCCTTGGGAAGGGATGTCACAGCAAGGGGAAGGCTTTTTGTAGTAGGCTGTAGTCCCTAAAGTCACCACAGGTCTTTTCTAAGGCACAAAAAGAGGACCGTAAGGCCTATTTGGGAGTGTTCATGCATGAACAAGAAGCATGGGGCTTAAAGAGGGCTAGATAAGGGTGACCATAACTAAAGGAGGATTTTTACAACGATTCTGTGAGGGTTGGTAGGGCTTTGTATTGTGCCCTAGCCATTCCAAAGATGTAACAGTCAAAGAGACCACAAAAATGAGTTAGAGCATGCACTTTGGAGTCCATATTGTGTTTTGTTGGGTCAATAAGTGACCAATTTGTTTTAGAGTTGTTGCAGCCTATGGAAGCCAAGGAAGTAGGGATGATGTGGCATGTTAGAAGCCCTAACTGGTGGGCATTTTTCACAGTGAATATTGGTGCCTAAATTTTTACAGTAGCTCATTTATTGCAGAAGTAAAGGGGATATTGGAGAATCTTTTTGGAATCCATGTGTAAGGGTCTCCTAGGTGGTAATATGCTCTAAATAAATGTAGATGTTTCAATGTGGACTTGGTCGCTCATGGATTGTTTGAGGGTAGTGTTAGAGTGGACCAAATGTGGACATGGATTGGAAATTTATGGTCTAATCCAGGATAGTGTGATAGTGTCCAAGTTGGAGCCTGGTGTGCAACACCTTGATGGATAAAGGTAGTTGTGAGAGTGGTAGTTGTTGATGAGATCAAGTGTCTGATAAGCAAGGAGAAATTATGGAGCCTGAGACGTGTGTGGACAAGGACTTCTAGAGTACATGATGAAAATTCCTCCTAGACCATGTTCATTGTGGGAGATGGGCATCTTTTTGTGATAGGTGGCAACCCTTCGTGCCTTATGTTGGTCTTAATTGGTGCAACACATGAAGACCATAGTGGGTTGAAGTCCATAAGTAGTTGAGGAGAAGCAATGGACATATTGAGATTTGTTCATGCTAGTCATCAGTATTTTTTTCCTTTTATATATGACTAAATGTTTATGCTAGATTTCTAGAAACAAAATTCATGAATATTGTGATTTCTAGAAATCTCATTGCCTTCATTATCCTTAAGATGATTTTTTCACTATTTCACTACTCTAGCAAGTCATCGTGAGCCTATCAATCTTAGAAGACCCATCATGGGCTCATGCCACTCATTTTCACTATGTTTTTCCACCCCTGACCTTACCACTCTGTTTTGACTTTGCCTAACCCTTCCATTTCCACCTTGGATTGCCGAGTAGCCTAACCTTCTCCCCTATTCGCCAAGTGCCTCGAGAATTGGTTGTTTCAAGCTACCTTTCTAGGCTCTTTAGATAAATAAAAATCAATATTTTTGGGTCTGAAATGCATAAAGTCTGTCAAGAACTCTATTTTACACCTAAAGACCCCAAGTCAAGTTTTTAGCCCAAGGCCAAGCCCAAAAAACCTCCCTCTAGGTAATTTAGGGTTTCATAGGTTACAAGATTGTTTTAGTGTTCTGAATCACTACTTTACATATGCCAAGAAGATAAAATCAAATGAAAAGGAGGGTCAACACATGATTGCCCAAGATAGACCAAAAATCCTTCAAGGAAGGCCTCCTTGGTCAAGAAAAAATTCTGCAAGGGATAGCTGCCCTTGTTGACATTTCTAAATAAATGATTGAGATGGCCATCAATAGAAAATGAGGTAAAGTGAGAGGCCAACTCATCACTAAGGACAAACACAACAAAGGAGATGAAACAGACCTATGTTCAAATAAAATCAGGGTTTTGAGGACTGTTTGGCTAAACAGTACTGCCAAGCAAGGAGCCAGTGCAAAGGCCACAACGACAGAAGGCACAACAACACAACCAAGTACACATTGAGTATTTTTAGAAATTATAAATAAAAAATGGAAAAATGTGAGGTGAACTGAATAGAAATTAATGAGCTTGAAAGGGCTATATAGAACTTAGAAGACAACACTAGTTATTTGTCTCCAATAGCCCTAAAACCTAAAATTTGGAAAGGTAGGCAAGAAGGTGAAATGAAGACTGTGGGTCTCCATGATGTTAACAGGAAGAAGTCTGAAGAATGATATCAGGAGGTGAACTCCATGGTTTTTCAAGGCAACAATGCTTCACTGCATCAAAAGGAGAGAAGTACAAAGAGTATCAGTGTGAGGAAAATCAAGCTTTTAAGTGCAGTCTAATGCCCTCAAAGTGATCGAAGGAATCAAAGCATAGGGTTAAGTATAAAAATGAGAAATCAATATGAGCATGAGTTTATTGTTGAGTAAATAAAGTGTCAAACCCAAAGAATGACTAAGGAGACCAAAAAATTGTGTCATAAGCACATGTAGAAATCAAAAGTGACCAATGGAAGACATAACATGGTATGATTTGCCAATATTTGTCAAAATGAACATGTCACTGCCAAAATCAGCAAGAAGGTAAAAAGACATGTTTTAGGTCACTTACACTCAAGAATGCCAAAAAAGATAAAAAAGTGGTTTCAGTTTATTAGTGAAAGAAGAAAATGTTTAACAGTGCCAACACTCCCAAATTTAGGGGAACCTCTTCATCTCTTTATCACACCCTCACCAAAGGAAGAAAAATCACTTCTACAAGTTCAAAATCACCTACAAAAGGCTAAGGAGATATCAGTGGAAATTATGAAGTGGAAAAAAAGAAAACATAGAAAAGTGAGTTTTATAAGTTTGATTTATTTCTCAAAAGGTATAAAAGGCCTTCTTAGTCTTTTTCCATCTTAATTTTCCATTAAAAGAGAAGAGAAGTTTTTCAGAAGAAAAAACAGTGTTTTTAGTCGATTTCCGGGCAAGGGTTCTTGGCGGTGCATGAATACGTGGCACTACACTTAAAGGCCTAGTGCTGCACAAATCAGGCATTTCCATGTTCAAATTAACTTTGCATTGCGCTAATATGGGGTGGCACTGTGTGAATCAGTGGTGTTGCGCAAAGACCTGATCAACATGCCCAAGACCCGACTGGCAGGCCTGCACATGCCCGGTGCTGCGTTAATCCACGGGCACAACTCCCGATGCTAGGCTCAGAGGATGACCCTACAGTTTAGGCAGGGCACTGCGCTAATGTAGAAAGCCCCTCAAACAAAGGAAATTTTTTCCCAAAGGCTTAAATACTCCTCCAATTTTCCTCCAAAGGTCCGCAAAGAAGCTTAACCTGGTAGGTACCCTTTTCCTCCTCCTCTCAAATATTTTTTCATCTTGATAGCTATGGAGTAATTAAACCCTAGGTGTACAAACCCTAGGTCTCAAATGCATATTACACCTTTGTTTTTGGCCTCCTTGAACAATTTAAGTGTCATTTGAGGGAGAGTAAGCTAGTGTGGTTACAATTCATTTTCAAGAGAAGCCCCCTTAAGCTCCAAAGTAAGCAGTCCTAAAACCTAGCCTCCATATCACTCATCTGTTAAGTTTTCCATCACCACCTTCTTCATTTTTCTCCTCCAAACTCTATTTTGTCCAGAAACAACTCCCATCACCATGTTAGGGGCAGAAGGCAGTAGCAGCAGTGACAGCAGTCAAGGGCCTACGAGACCAAACCACAAGGGAGGAAAAGTGAACAGAGTTGAACCCTAGAGCGCAATGGCTATCACCTCATCTCCCATGATCCTCTCATGTTTCCAGAATATGGGATGTTTTCAATTTTTTGAGAAGGTCAAACTAGTACAACACCACCCAAAGCTTACGAGGATGTTTGTCCTCAACTGCCACAACAAACAGGTGAATCTGGCAGAGGTGGATTTTGAACTATCAGAAGATACCATCTCTGATGCTACAGGTATCCATGCTGTTTGTTAAAAATGGTTTAAGAAGGCCAAATTGGACAAGGATTATTATTAGCCATTTATCAAGGCTACGTACAGACGAGGCTGCAAGTCCTTTTTTCCCTTCTCACACCTCAAACAAATATTTTCACCTTTTATGAAAGTTATCATGAAGTACTTCAATTGTGAGGGTAGGTACTCCAGGCCTTATTCCTATCATCTTAGAGTCCTCATGAATTTCACAAGGGTTAAGATGCTAAACTTTCCCTACTACCTCTATAAAAGTATGGACAAAATGTCTTCTTTTTTCCAGAGAAGGAGTCCTTCCCAACAAATGAAAAGTGTATTTCATCATTCCTTGATCAGGATGGTGGTATTAAATCTTTTTTCCAGAGAAGAAGTCCTTCCCAAAGAATGCAAAGTGTATTTCACCATTCCTTGATCAAGATCATCATATTACATCACTTGGAACAATAGGGTATATCTTGAGAGGTATTCATAGCACATGAAGTATTCACGAGCCCGCAACCTCCTCATCAACCAAACTTTCCTTGCTCATCTGCACAAGTGGCCTCACCTCAAGGAAACCTCTCTTCTTCCCCTTCTCTTGATGCATCAAATGAAGAGGATAAGATTGGAAATGATGAGAAAAGTACTGGCAGTGAGGGTCATGATGATGATTTAAGCCCTCTAGGGGCAGAAAACATGAAGATATATGATGATGATGGGCTAAATCAAGAAGATGAACGGAGTGTTGACAATGAAGGTAATGAAATTAGTGAAGAAGAGGAAAATAATGATGAGGAAGAAAAGGAAAATGATGAGGCAGAGACAAATAATGAGGAAGAAGAAGAAGGAAATAATGAAAGTGATGAAAAGGCAGAAATAGAGAATCAAGTAGAGGAAAATGAGGAAGATGAAGAGCTGGACAACACAGAAATTGAAGGCAACAATGATGCAAATGAGACAGATCACAGTGAGGAGGAGGTAAAAGATAGTGACAAAGAGGCAGATGATAAGGAAGATAGTGAGGGACAATACAACAAAGAGTAAAATAGTCATGATAGTCATGACAACTGTCATGAACATCATGAAAACCCCTCAGTGATAATGAGAATAGCGCTAGTGCACAAAACTAAGATGAAAGCAGTCATGGTAATGAACAAAATTAAAGTAAGGAAAGGGCAGAGGGTAATAGTCAAATTGAAGATCACAGCCATGGTAAGGACACCAAAAATACCACCATCACACCCTTTTCATTCACAAACCAAAGAGGACCAAGGATAGTGTTTGTTGCCTCCAAGAGGAAAGGGACCATGCCAACTTATTCAGCTCAAAATCCTAACAAGGGCAAACAAAAGATGGAGAAAGGTGAGAAAGGTAAGAGAGACAAGAAAACTAAACAAAAGGCTCAATTCATTGATCTAGATAGTGATAATGAAGATGAGGAGATGGTCACTAGAATACTGCTCCAAAACAAAGATGCACAAATTAGGGAGATGGAGAGAGATTTTGAGATGACTCAACTTATCATTAAGTATTATAAGAACAAACACAAGTATTTTAAGAGGATAAAAGGGGGCCTTTCTGTCCATAAAAAGATGACCAAGCATTATGCAATGAAAAAAAAACTTGCTTGTGTCAAATTGAAGAAGGCCCCAATTGAAATCCAAACCCTAAGGGAAGAAAAAGGTCATGGAAACCTTGGAGTTTTGGCATCATCTTCTCAACAGGTCTCCAAAACCCCTTGAAGGAGACCTCCACAAATTCTGAGGGAATTTGGATAATTTTTCATTTTTTAAGATTTTGAAGGCCTTTTAGTGCAACACCAGAGGCGCTATGCTTTTCCTTGGAGCATCCTCAGAGGGAAAAATATACATTTTTTGATTTATCATCACTATTACACTATTCTAACAAACTTTTAGAGCAATTGAAGTAGTTTTAACCCCTCAAAAGGTCAAAAACACTTAAATTTTCACCATTCTACCTCCTTTTCAGGCATGGCACTGTGCACAGAGAAGTGTCGGGATTTTGACATGTTGGATAGGTTACTAGGGCTAGATCAAAAAACAAAGAGTATTTTTGAAAATAAAATTCATAAAGCTTTCCAACGGGCCATCATAGAGAAAAATCCGACATCAGGAAGGTCTCAAAAACTTTGTTGCAAAAGGAATTATTTTTTGTCTAAGGTGGCGTTGCGCTAATGGACAACACTGTGTGTTTTTGGACCAAAAGTCAACAAAACACACTCATTTATTGCAAAATCATATTTTAGTGTTTTTTGACGAAAATCACTCTAGAATTAGGTGCTATAAGTTATTTTTGCATTTATTTCATGGGATATTTTGTGTCTTGGGCCTTGCATGGTCTATTGGGCATTTATGACATTTATGAGTGATTTTGAAATTTTTCAACCCTATCTAGGGTTTTTTCCCTCCTTTTCTAGATAAATAGAGCATGAGGGATTTCATTTTAATGGTTGGAATTCGATGATTTTTCAGATAAATACATGGTTTTCTTGAGCTTGAAGATGAAATTGGTCCTGTGGATGTTTCTGAATGCCTTGTTTTGATTAATGATGAAGGAGGATAGCTTGCAGGATCCCTGAGCTTGGTTATTGTTGAATTTTTTCTCTCTTATGTTATTTTTTTCTCCTATTTTCATTATGTTTCATCACTCTATGCTGCAATAGAACATAAGAGTATAGGTTAAGAAATTTTCTTCGAGGCACCTTAGTCCTTCCTGTTTCTATTGTCTTTATGTTGTCCTCTGCTGGGTTTGTTTAAGGAATTCTTAGCTGCTTCTTATACCTCCTTATGCTTTTTTATTCCATGAATGGTTCAATACATTAGTTTCAAATATGTTTTATGGTTAGCCCTGCCTATTTGGTGCTATTTAAACTCTGTTTTGGAATATCTCTTTGAAGTATTATTGGTTAGGTTTAGCCAAATATGCCATGTTTTGGTCATGCCCTTTTTCCAAGATTTAGAAGGTGCCTTAAATTTATTTGTAATTTTATCATTGATGTTTAGGCTTCCCTCTTCATTGATTAAAATTATTTTTTATCTTGAATATTTTATAAATCTTGAGGGTGAAATCACTAAAAGTTAGATCAGTTTCTTGCTTTCTATGGTTCACTGAATTATTCATCTTGAATGATCATTTTCTTAAGTATAATAAAAAATCTATTGTTTTTCCATGTATTATGATTATGTCCTCATGTTTATTAGTGTTTAAGACCATCTTGTTTAAAATTTATTTGTTTAAGGATTCTTCACTGCCCTTACACACATACTTTGTTCACCAACTTATTTTTCATTTCACTTCACTCATACTTTAAGGATCCATTTAACCAAGATAGATTTTCCCTATTATGAATCTTGTTTCATTGTTGAGATATCCTTGAATTTCATAGACTCCATAGCCCAATGATTTGTAGACCTCTCAGTCCACCTATTCTACATGACCATCTTACCCAACCAAACAAACAACAAACCCTACACTTAACAAGTAGCCTAAAATCAAACCCTAAAAGTAAAAATTTCACATCCTTTGCATACAATAGAGAGATCCCTCTTTGAGTCCAGGAAGGCTAGGTCCTAGGACTCCAAAGACTTGTTTCATGTTACCTTGTGCATTTGGTTTACCAATCTGCTAAATCACAAGATCTTAACATTCTGGCGATCATAGTGGGACCGATTACATAGTAGCCTAAAAAATCTTATAGACTCATTTAAACCCTCAGTTAAGCTTATAAAATCAACTGATAGCCAAGAGTAGACTTTTCTTGTTTCTCCATCCTAGCAAAATGATGACACAATTAGAAGACACTCATACAAACATTAGTGCTACATAAAGAAACTTAGAAATCCCCAAAAAACATCTCTAGATTGGTTTTTTTCAGTTATTGGTGGTCGAACATATACACATATCCTTAAAACAACTAAAAAATATCCACCTGGTGACTCCACTAACCCCCAGTTGGCCTATTACTTCACTATTTCTCGTTAGATTTCCCTAGGATTGTGTCAAATGAGCCTGGAGAATTCTAGGAGCCTAGTCCTATACTTTGTGAGTTTACCAAGCACTAAGAGAGGTCAGCCTTTCGAAAACAGTCCTAAAATTTTAGCCTCTCTAAATTTTGAGTTTGAAATTTGGCTTCACAAAGGATCAGTACCAGATCTCATCTAGACCTAAACCTTCTGACCATAGTTGATGACCCGGAAAAGATTTTGTGGAAAACTTCTAGATATGGAAACTTAACTATTGCTAGGACCATTCATAGAGCAAGCTATGTCCATGAACATCTTACCACCTTGCAAGATCCCTAGTTTGACTTGCATCATACAAAGAACCTTTTCAGAACCAAGTCACAAAGTGATATTGACCAGACTGACCTTAAGCCCATAGATTTGCAGTCGAGTTCTATTAGAGAAGCCTCTCCTTCCACCCCACCTGACTTTTAGCTTATCCATCACTTTAGCTTTTTCCATACCAAATATGTTCAGAATCAGTTTGTTGTTCCAAGTACTTCCACCACACCCATACATACCACCACTATCCTAACCACTCCACTTCCTCCTACACCTCCTTTCACAAACCCTCGTCTTGTAAATACTCCATTAGCTTCCATCATGGCAATTTAGTATCCCCCCCTAGTTTTGCCTCAACCTCTAGTACCTTTTCCAAATGATTACCAATCCAAGACCCCTCATTTCACAAGAGTTGAATCCATCACTGCCCAACATCATGTAGATAGGATAAATGATGCCTTTGATTACATGGAAATAGAAGAAGAAACCATTAAAATGAGGATATTTGGACAAATCTTAGGATTTGAAGCCAAAAAATGGTTCAAAGCATTAACTCCTAACACCATACATGATCTCCCTTCCCTTTACCAGAATTTCATAAAATAGTGGAAAATCAAGAAAAACCCCCTCAAAATCCTTTTTGAATATAACAATATTAAGAGGAATGTAGGGGAAAGTGTACAAGATTATTGCACTAGGTTTAACAGTGTCTACAATGCCCTCTCCCCTCACATGAAACCCCCACAAGGCCTAGCACTAGTTAAATTTCCTGAAGGTTTTGATCCAGACATGACATACCAATTGAGAGAGAGAGACCCCACAACTTTAGAAGAAATGAAAAGGGAAACTATTAGTGTAGAAGCCAACCTCATTGAAAAGAGGGCTAGGATGAGTTCGGAAAAAAGAGTCACTTACAAAGATGAAACCATAGCCTCAACCTCCTCATCTGATGCTAAAATGGACAGCCTAATGAGAAGAATGGAGAGAATGATAGAGAGGATAAAATTGAATGAAAGGGCACCTCCTAAGGAGAACCAAGCAAATCCCCAAAATAGAAATAGAGCTCAAAACTTTACAAGAGACCTGTTATCACTCAGGTTTTCCTAGAAGTTGTGTAAGAGGAAAGTATACCCGAGGTAACCACAAACCAACCTTTTAGATGCAGAATCTAGCCAATCTGCATCCAGAGAGGGCTCTCTCTTTATAATTTATCTTTGTTCTTAGAAAGTTTTAGGCTAGTTATAGATTCAAAGTTTTGTTTTGGGAAAATGGTGGAATCCACAAACTAAGGGCAAGGTTGAGAGCTTTCAGTCCATTGGGCTATGGAGTCAAAGGATGGCTTTACTGGATTTCTATTCTAAGCACAAGATGGTATTACAGGGCAAGATAGCTAGACAGAGAACAATCCTTAAAATTTAAAGTGGATGGGATGATCTTGAAGGGATGAAAGGCGGCTAAGAATCTTTCACCATGTTCAAAAGAAAGAAGTGAAATGACTACAAACAAAGAGCAATGAAGAATTCTTTATTATAGTAATCAACAATGTTTAAATTAGCAAAGCAGGAGCATTTAAGAATTCATGCTTATAACTAATTTAGAAGAAAACATTAAGAATAACCACATTTGAAAACATAGTACAATTAAGCAAATTCTGTTTCAATCCTTTATGTAAATTATTCAGAAATGGATAAGATGGTATTATAAACTAATATAAAATTTCAGACAAAGGGTAGAAACACTTATTGAACTGTAGTCCAACACATGAATCCTGCAACAAGTCCAGTGCTTTAAATCGTCATCCAGTAAGCCACAAGTAAGTTTCTCCAAAAGCTTTTATTCCGAAAATCTCAATGTTACAGCAGAGTAATAGAATCCACCCTCAATACTCTCTTTGAGGGTTTATTTATACACAAAATAATCTAAAACAATCTTACACTAAATTAGCCAATAACCTAGGCTGACTTAAAGCATTATTTACAAACAAACGAGAGACAAATGGTCTCGTGGATAGAATAATGTGTAACTGCCGATGTGCTGTTCCTTTCTTCGTGGACGTGCTGGAGGTAAGTGCTTAAAATAAGGCTCTGTGCTGTTCCTTGCGTATTTCTTTGACTTGTTGGACACTCTTTATTCTCACGGATACTCTTTAACCTTTTCACCTGATACTCTTTCATCTGTCTTCCTGTTTTTACCATTTACTTGATAGTAAAGATAAAATCTCATCCTGAAAACACTTTTACAGAACTTCCAACATTTCCTTCCACCATTGATCATCTGGTATCATAGTTCTTCTGAGCTTCCTTAAAGTTTCATCTGCTTCAGTAAGTTTATAAAAGGTGGGCTCACTCAGAAATAGATATTTTATTTCATGTTCCAGATGAAATAAATTCCTCACTTTATCATAGATACTTTTCCCGGTTGGTAATGTTGATTCCGACGAGCTAGTAGAACAATCAGCTGTGTTTTTAGCATGAGCCTTTATTCTCTTCTCATAGGTTTCCAAGTCTGCTATTTGATCTTCTGTGAGCATGGGACTTGGTAACCCACTATCCAGCAAAGCTTGAAATTTCTCTCTGAAATGGTTGATATCAACCAAAATGTCTGTGCACTTCCTTTCTAAATTTTGCATGAAAGTCCTCTTGGTGAAAACTCTCTTTGCTTCCAAAACTGCGCCTGTCCTGTCATCAATTCCTAACAATGCAAGCTGTTGCTTTGTTCTGGAATTCAAAAATTAAATGAGCTGATTGGCCTGCTCAGGCCTGCCTCTTAATTCATTTCTGGTCCTGTTTATTTCTTCTTGGGCAATTTTAACCAGCTCATTTTGTTCAAAGATAGCTTGAATGGAGGGCCATATGACCTTTATTAACTCTATGATGTTACCCCAAAGAATGTCATTTATTTCCTTTAGAGGCTTTTCTAAAGAAAGATCCTTTTCCAAAGCCTCAACCAATTTTTCCAATCTTTTTATCTCTCTGGTGTTATCAGCAGCTGTCTTTTTGGATGTGTCATATTTTTCCTCCAATTTTGTTAATTGCAATTTTGTTTCTTGGAGTTCTGTGACCCTCAGTTGCAAACTCTCCATTTGTTTTATTAAGTCTTCGGAACTTAAGCCAGAAGTGTTCACCTGAGATGGCTGTATCTGTTGTCCCGCTGTTGTAGTACCTGTTGTTGAAGTCTGCTTGATAATTTCCTGTTCCTGCAATGCTTTTTCCAACTCCTTCTCTGTTTCATTTAGTCGCTCAGTCATATTCAGGAGCAACTCCATCATTTCTTCCTGTGAATTTCCTTTTATAACTTCCTGGGTCTGAGGGTGCCTCGAGGCTGGTAGTTTTAGCTGTTTTCTGAGTGCAGCTATATCATCCTCTTTCTTCTTTACCAATGCCTCAATACCTTTAATGTCTTTGGCATTGTGACCCAAACCAATAATTATCTCTTCTAGAAACTTTATTCTATTATCCTTGGCCTGTGAGGAGGCCTTCTCAATTTTCAATTGTGCAGTAGTGTTATTCAAAGAATCTTGCAGCGTTAAAGCTGCCATGGCCTTGTTGGTGAGAGTAGAATAAACCATTTCCCCAGTCTGTCTATGTAGCTCTATCTGGTCCAGGGGATGGATATCCTTTGCTAAAACCTCAAAATTTGTTCTGATGTAGTCTGTTGCTGAAGTTGGCTTTGGCACCTTTGCTTTGAAGTGGCTCATTAGCATTTTACCTTGGGAAAGGTCAAACGCTGACATTAGCCTTTCTTGATTATGAGGAGCCATCTTCATATACTGATCATATACCTTCATTTTTAATGGATCATTCTTTGTTTTAATATTAATGAAGGTTCTTTTAATGTCTCCAGTATCTGTCTTTGGCGGTCTGAAAGAAGATACTTCAGTGCTTAATTGCTTTTGTATCCCTTTCTGGCTTATGTTTGTTTCACTTGCTGTACCTGTTTGCTGACTATCTTCCCTACCATCATCGAATACTTCATCTATAATTTCTATATCTGGAGGTGGATCAGACTTGTGTTTTTTAGCTTGATAAACTTGTGGGGCTCCTTTTGAAGGTGTGGTATCTGGAGCTAGCCTCTTTTTCCCTATTTCCACATTCAGTGGAGTTTGCATCTCTGGAACTTGGATGTGTTTTGCTGGTGTGGGAGAAGCCTGATATTGTTCCGGTGCTTTGGAACTCTGTGGTTTTTCAGCCATGACCAAAGTTTCAATAACCTGGATTACAGGTTCCTTTCCTTTACCCTTGGGTTCTGCTGCTACTGATGGACTGTCTTCCTGTAATGCTTGCTGTAAAGTGGTTGCTGAAGATGTGCCAATATAAGGTACCTGCTTTTTAGACGGAAACTGGTTCTTTAACAGATAACAGGCAATGGCGGGACTGCTCTTCAACACGGGCGCAGCGGAATTTTGGGGCGGAATGATCAATTACAGCGGAAATTTTGAAAATTGCAGCGGGAGCACTATCATTCTCAGAATAATGAAAATAACTGAAAAACACGAAGAATGGCTTTATTTGCAAGTTTAAAAGTATTTTTATTTTTTCGAGGTGATGACGTCATTGACGTACGGGGTGACATAAGCTGGCAGTAAGTGGTAAGCGGTAAGTGGTACTCCCGCACCGCTTTTGGTCGAAGACGGTTTTGATCGCGGGGGGAGCGATTCCACAGAGCGTTTGCCACGTGGATGTCTGACTTTTCAAAAACCACCCATCCCCCGCTAGTTAAATTGCTGACAAGGGATGGGCAGCGGGATCAACGTTGGCCGTTGATCTGCGGGAGGCTGATCCAACGGCGGAGGAGATGGAAAGGTAACGGGATGGTTATTGCGCGGGCCCGGCGGGATTTAAATGCGTTTAACTTTTATTTAATCGCCCCGGGAGGATTTTGATTGGTAAGTGAAAGGCTATTAATTAGTTCAAATAACTAATTAATCCCATATGCAAAAGTAAAGGGTCGCGGCGGAGTTGGTTTAAGCGGAATGCCACGTGGACGGACCACGGTGGCGCAAAACTTTCGCAAAGTTTTATTGATGTTTTTGGTATTAAACACACATATTGTATGTCTAAAGTTTTTATATATATTTTTTATTATATGATGAATTAATTAATACAATTATTTCACCATAGGGGCGGGATTTATATTATAAGGATATATTTAACCAAAGGGTTTATAAAGGGGGGTTTTTACTGAATTTTGGGAAAATAATTACTTTGGTTAAACTATATAATATAAGGGTTTTTGGGATATTTATAAAAAGGGAGTTATATACTTAGGATAAGGTATTTTATTTAGGGATTTAATACAATAGAGTTAAATGTTAATATGGTAAAGGACAAGGAAAATCAAAACATTTCTGTGCATCTAAGAAAGTGATAACTTTGTGAAGTGAATTGCAACATTTTATCTTCAACACTTAATCTTAGAATAACAAGTTGTTTTGAGGAATTTTTATGGAATTTTGCATCAGTTTCCCAAGTAAAATAGGATTTTACTTAGGAAAAAGTTAAAGATGGAAGATAACAATGATGAATTATCTCAAGTGCTTAGGTCTTTTTTGATCATTAGGCCGAGGGTCCGGTCCCTCCAGAAGTCAAGGAAATGCCTTGAGCCCTTTTGATCTCCAAACACCTTAGTACTTTTGGGGGAAATTAGTAAAACTTTTGAGGGGAAAATGATAAGGGAAGTTAATGAATTTGACTTTTGCTTGCTGTGATTTTCCAATGTATTTCCTGCTTTAGTACTTGTGATGAAAGTAAATGATTAACCAACATGTAGCAGCACCATTCATCAGATAACACTTTGCAGCACCATCTACCTACCCTATCTACTTAACACTACCATTTTCTCTTCTTTATTAGGGTGCATTTAGACTTGCAAACCCTGATCAATCTTTTCATTTTACATGATGAATCTATCTATTTCTACCCTTATTACATCCAAGGGCTCAGATTAAACTGTTGAGCACCTTTTATTCCCTCTACCTAGCTACTTATCTGCCAAGATTAAACTGTTTGGCTAGATATTTATTCTCTAATCTATAACATGAAATTGAAATATGACTAAGCCAAGTTTAAACAGTTTGACTTATTCATAAATTGTGGCAAAAGTTTCACAAGTTGCACACAATTGATTTATTACAACAGATGAAAAAAGTAGTGGCATTTAGATTTGCACACTTTCCTTGGTCTATTTTTTCTTGGGGTTCATTTCTTTCTCTTTTTGACCATTTTTATTCTTTTTACCCTTTGATCTTTCTTTTAGGGTATACCCTCTTTACATTTTTTAAATTTTTTGATTTTTTGGTTTTTTAAGAATATGGAACACCTTTGCTCAAGTAAGAAGGTTTGAACATATTCCATAATTCCATCAAGACAATCATGAAAGATGAAACCTATTGGTATAGGAGTCTAACACTGGCTCCACTTGGGGATGGCTTTTCCTTGTGGAAAGTCAAGAACAGCAGGTCAGATGCCTCAAAATGTCTTCAAACTGAAAGTATGAAATCTTCCTTCTTCTGGTAGCTTTATTTTACATATGATAGTGAAACTCTTGAAGCTTAGGGCCTTCACTTCGGGCTTCAACTTCCAGAATTCACTATCCAATCCAAACTGCATTAACAAAAATAAAACAAGAAAACAATATATTATGTACAAGTTAGAAACATTAAAACATTCTAGTAAATTGGATCAAAATAATGCTTGAGCATTCGACCATTGACTGGTCCTTCTTCAACTTCTGAATTGTCCAAGTCTTTCAAAAAGTAAGTGTTGTTTCCCTGCAAGGCATGAATGATATAAGGCCCTTTGCACAAGAAATCAAACTTTCCATGTTTCCCTTTTTCTTCTCTTCTAGAATCCCATCTCAGGACCTTGTCTCCTAATTGAAAATCCTCTGCTTTAGTCCTTTTATCAAACATTTTCTTTAGCTTTTCCTGTAAGACTTGTGATCTTTGGAATACTTCTTCCCTGGTTTGTTGCAGGTGGATTGTTTGATTAATTCTTCTTTGAATGTCATTTGGCTCCACTTGAGCCTCCTGAAGTAATTTCATGACAGGAATTCCTAAAGATGAGGGGAATCTTGCTTCAATGCCATAAACTAACTCATATGGACTAGTCCCAATGGATTTCTTAGTTGTAAGTTTGTCTGCCCATAATGCATTAGTCAATTTCTTGTGCCAGTTCTTTTTATTTTCCTCCAACAATTTCTTAATGATATTGATCAAGCTTTTATTGGAGGATTCTGCTAGTCCATTACCCTGAGGGTAATAAGCTGTTGAATGGCCTAAAGTAATATGATATTTATGGCAGAAACTAATCATTTTCTTTGATTTAAATGCAGCAGCATTGTCTGTTATAATATTTTCCGGACAGCCAAATCTTGAGAGTATGTTTGTTTCTAAAAACCCTATGATTACAGAATCATTGGACTGTCTACATGGGATGGCTTCAATCCATTTAGTGAAATAGTCTGTAGCAGTTAAAATCCATCTATGTTGCCCTGAAGAAGGGGGATGAATTTCTCCGATAAAATCTAACCCCCATTGTTGAAAAGGTCTTTCTGTGGAAATTGGTTTTAAAGGCAGAGGTAACAACTTTCTTTTACCCTCAAATATTTGACATTTATGACAAGTTGTTACAAATTTCTTAACATCAGAGAATAAATTTGGCCAGTAAAAGCCAGCCCTTAAGATCTTGTCTGCAGTAGATTTCCAGTAGAGATGTCCTCCACAATCCCCTGCATGAAATTCATTAAGCACTTTATCAACTTCATCTTTTAAGAGACAATTCAACAAGATTCCTTCATGATTTTTCCAAAATAAAGTGCTATCTAAAATACAATATTTCAAAGATGTCATTTTTAAAAATCTTCTTTTGGTTCTGGACAACCCCGGAGGAGCCTGCAAGTTTAATAAAACATGAATTATATCAGTGTACCAGGGTGAATCTAAGAAAGCTTGACTGATCTGAGGAATCGCCATCTCCTGCTCGTTATCCAGTTCATTTATGTCTAAGGCTTGGCAATTGGTTTCTGTCATAAGTTGTGCTAAACCTTGGCCTTTTATCAGTTTTGTTGGCTTAATCTCAATATCATATTCTAAAATGGTAGCTATCCACTTACCTCGTTTACCTTCAATGCCATCTTGAGTCAAAATATCTTTAACTACTGCATTAGGCACATAAGCTATCACATGAGAATATAATATGTAGACTCTGAAATCTTTAATTGCTTTTACCAATGCAAAAGCTTGTTTTTCCATAATATTGTATTTTAGAGATGCATCCCTCAGTGCTTTACTAAAAAATGCTATTGGTTTTTCACACCCTTGGTCATATTTTTGAAGTAAAACAGCTGCAACAGTATGTTCAGAAGCGAATGAAAAAATAATAAAGTCTCTATCAAATTTAGGACTGGTCAGAACTGGTGTCCTTGTTAAAGCCATTTTAATTTCCTCGAATGATTGTTTGGCTTCTACAGTCCAGTCAATGCTTGAATCTTTCCTCAACATGTTAGTCAGTAATCTAAGTAACTCTGCTAAACTAGAAATAAATCTTCTCAAGAAGTTGATTTTTCCTATAAATGCCTACAATTCTTTTATGTTTCTGGGGTGGGGTATTTGCAAAATTGCTTGAATTCTTTCTGGATCAATCCTAATGCCATCTTTAGAAATAATGTGCCCTAAGAGCTTTCCTTCCTCCAAACCAAACAATGACTTCTTAGGGTTTAAAGAAATTCCATATCTTCTGCACTTGATGAGTACTTGCCTTAGATGATCTAAATGTTCTTGATCTGTTTTAGAAAAGACAGTCAAATCATCTAAATAAATAACCAGAAAATCATGTATCTCTTTAGCAAAAGCAATGTCCATTGCTCTTTGAAATGTAGCTCCTGCATTCTTAAGCCCAAATGGCATTTTGACATATTTAAACGTACCCCATGGTGTTGTGAATGTTGTTTTATCCTGATCATCAGGATGAACCAGAATCTGGTTGTACCCTGAAAATCCATCCAGTAGTGATATTCTCGAAGATCCTACTACCCTTTGCAGAATGTGGTCCATTTTCGGCAGAGGATAGTTGTCTTTTAAAGAAACTTTATTCAAATTTCTTAGGTCGACACACAGTCTAATTTCTCCTTTCTTTTTTCTTGTTGGTACCAGGTTAGAAACCCATTCTGAGAATCTGATAGGAGCTATAATCCCTGCTTCAAACATCCTTTTGATTTCCTTTTCAATTGAGGGTAATAGAACAGGATTTATTCTTCTAAGCTTTTGTTTAAAAGGTTTCTGGTCTGGTTTTAAAGGTATAGTGTGTTGAATGATGGGTGTATCATAAGATTTGAGGTCTTCATAACTCCAGGCAAAGACATCCTGGAATTCTTTTAATAGTTCAACATATTTAACCTTCTGATCTTTTGGAAGAGACTTGGACAACTTGACTATTTTGGGATTTTCTGGGGTTCCTAAGTTGCATTCTTCCATATCAGCCTTCACAGGTTCCATTTTAGGTCTGAATGGAATATCATTTGAGTCGAATAGATCTTCCAAAGGGGTTAATTCTTTGGGTAATTGATTATCTTTTAAATTGATGATTTCTGTTTCATCATCTATGATCTCATCAGATTCCATGTGTTTCAAATTTTGCATGTCTTTTTCAGTAAATGTGGTTGGATGCAGCATATGAATTGCATTTTCTCTTGAAATTTCTATTTTTTGTTCTTTTTCTTGATTAAATTCATCAATAGTTATATCTTCATCTATATTACAGTTAGAAAACTCATTCTGAAGTGTCAAAAAATTATTGATTTGATTGTTATTCGCAAATACTTGCCAATTCAGAAGATTGTCTGGTATTGCAGGCCTGTGCCTAATCTCAGCTGAAAACTGATGATTAGGGTCAAAAGGCAACTTGCATGTACTAGCAAACATTGCTAAACTGTGGGCATGCAGATTTTGTTTCCTGGGAATCTTGGCAAGTTGAGCTTGTAGAAATGTGTTGAGAATTTCCACAACTGTCTCTCTGTATTGTTTCAGTCTCATGTCTTTTGTTGAACATTCTCCTGTAATCTGTTGAATAATTAGTTCGGAATCTCCTATGATTGATACCCTAATAGCTCCTAACTTCTTGGCATGTTTAAGCCCTAATAAAAGAGCTTCGTACTCTGCCATGTTGTTGGTGCATTTAAAATTCAACCTATAAGCATGACCCTCTGCATGATTATTTTCAACATTATGTAACCAAATCCCAGCTCCTGCCCCTAGTTTTTTTACAGAGCCATCAAACTCTAAATGCCATAGAATTTCATGTTCATAATCTTCATCAATTGTTTTAACGTGTTTCTTGACAGGAGCTAGTTGTTTAGTTTTTTCAGGTATTTCTTGATCATCTGGTGTTTCTTTGTTTTCAGAGATTTCTTCAATTTTAACAGTGGTTTTATTTATGATTTCCAATTCTGGAGCTTCTATTTCAGTAGGAAGATCTGACTCAGCATTGTATAAAATAAAAGAATCCATGTCAGAATGTACAGAGTAAACAGGGAAGTTTTCAGGCTTCTCATGGCTACTCACTAAGTACTTCATCAAGGCTTCTCTATATAATCTTTTAGGCTGACCAAATACTGAAATAGTTGCATATGACATGTCTAGTTGAATAGATCCTCCAAGTTTAGCACCCCAATATCTAGACAATAACATACCATATTTAAGTGGAATATCAGCAACTACTATGTCCATTAAAACAGACTTAGCAGGGTATTGGACCAAAGTGACACACAGATCTTTAATCAAACCTAAACATTTTACCTGACTGGAATCAAATGAAAACAAATCTTTATACGGTCTGGTAATATCTAGATTCAATCTTTCCATTACTGCTTTTGGCATCAAATTGTGAGATGCTCCAGAATCAAGCATTGCATTATGGAGTATCTTGTCATGAACATTCGGGCTTACATAAAATGGAGGAGTTCCTCCACTTTCTGGTTTGCCATTAACCTCAGGGCCAAAAAGAAGTTTGGGTTGATCATCAAGAATGTTTACTGAATCATCCAATCCAGTAATGTTAATGTTTAAGGACTTGGAAATCTGACTCCTATAGACATCATGTTTAGCCAATTCTGATAAAGAAACAGCTATCTTGAGTTTGCCTATTTCAGCCTCTAGATTAAAAGGTTTTTCTGTTTGAGCTTTAGTGTTTTGCACAGTTGGGTTTTCTCTGTTTATTGGGTCTTCAATGTTTTTCTCTTTCTCATGAATGAAGTTTTGTTTTGAAGATGTTTCAGGACTAACTTCTACTATTTCTTCTACAGTTCCTACATGAGGAGATGTATTGGATTGTTGTTTGTTGATTGGTTGGTTGTCAGAGACATCTTCAATTATTGGATTTGAAAAACTGGGAGTTATCCTAGGCAAAATTTGTACTTGGGGAATGTTTTGTACAGGGGGAATATTTTGTACAGGGGGAATGTTTTGTTTACCTTTGATATTTTGTTTTGTTGTTTTCTGTTTGATATTATCTGGCACATCAATCCTTCTACTTCTCAAATTGTACTGTTTATGAACCTCGTAGATTGCTGTGTCATAGCCTTCTTTGAAATCAAAAGTCTCACCTGAATGAGTTTGGAATGTTTCAAGGATGTGATTCTCTTGATCATCCTGGGATAGGAAGACTTCTGGTTCATTTTTGTCCTCATTTACATTGTTTATTTCTACATCATCTGTAGGTTCTTCAGAAGTTGAACCTTCAACAAAGTTTTCTTGGAAGGGTGGCCTAATGTTTTGATCAGGGACATTCTTTCCAATATTTTGATTCAGATTCCTCCTAAAGTTTGGGTTTCTTGCAACATTCTGATTATCAGTAGAAGACTTTCTTTCAATGGTTTCCACTCTGTCTCCTAACCTTTCCATACCTTTAATGATTACATCCAGCTTCTTTTCAAAAGCTGAAGGTTCTTCATTCATAGGCATTCTTCTCTCTGCCCTAGCTCTGGCTCGTTTTTCTATCAGATTTGCTTCTACACTCACCACTATGCTTTGCATTTCCTCTAGTGTTTGAGGAGCTCTTTCCCTGAGGGAATAAGCTATATCGGAGTCAAAACCATCTGGAAATTTAACCAACACGTTGTTGGGTGGGGGTCTTAGGTTTTGAGGAACTGCATTATAAGATTCATTGAATCTTATGATGTAATCTTGCACGGTTTCGTTTGGTCTTCTTCTTAATTTCTCAAATTCTGATAGGATCTGGAGAGGATCCTTCTTTTTCTCCCATCTGTTCAAGAATGCACTATACAAGGCTTCTAGATCAGCAATACTGTTCGGGGTAAGAGCCGTAAACCAAGTTCTAACTTCTCCAGTAAGACTCTGTACGAAAATTCTCATACGGATATTATCAGTATCAATCTCATAAAACTCAAAGTAATCTGTCATCCTTTTGGTGTGTTGTTGAGCTGTGTAGGTACCTGATCCGTCAAAAGGTGTGATCTTACTTTGGTAGTCCTGAGGTAAGGCTGGAGGGTTGGCTGGTAACTGTAAAGGAGCATATCGATTGGCCATTGGAAGATAAAGTGGAGTGACAGGAGTCGATGGTCTAACAGGAGGAGATGGAGGTCTAACAGGAGGAGATGGAGGTCTAACAGGTGTTTGAAAAGTTTGAGGGAAAGTGACTGAGCTTGGAGATGTTTCAGTAATCACAGAAATGTTTGAGCTTTCTTCAAAGGTTTGCTCAGACTGAATGGAGTTATGCAATTCTCTGTCAAGATGATGTGAAACAAATCTGTATTGCAAATCTTCAAAGAACAATGGATCTGGAACTAATCTAGATAATTCAGTCTCAGAAAAATTCACAAACAAAGATGTTTCGAATCGTGCATCAAAAGGGATGTCATCAATATAAATAATTTTCACAGGACAAGATGCAGATCTAGAAAGTGGTCTAGAACTTCCTGTACTTTCTTGACTTCCTCTTTCAGAACTTTCTTGACTTCCTTGTCTTCTAAGAATCCTAGGAATCAGATTAGGATTTTCAAATATTGGTGGTGGATTGGGGTCAGGGTTTGACCTGGTATGTCGAATCCTTTCTGAAGCCAGTTTTCTTAGACTATGTGTTTTTGGATTTTTGGATTTTAATTGAAAAATAAATACAACTTCTACAAATTCTTTAAGAAATAATGATATGTGATTAAGATTTTCTCAAAGATCTGTTAAACTAGAGATTCTAATTGAAATTTTTTTGAAACTAAGGTTCAGTATATGAGCTAAATCAGAGATAGACTGAAGCAGCTTTTATTTACTTTTGCATTTGTAGAGCAAAAGCAATTTCAAAGGCTTCCTGGCTGATCTTCAGACTCTGTCTATAGCTTATAATTGAATAATAATAACAAATAAAAATGATTCAGGTCCCCAGTGGAGTCGCCACTATGTTATCACTCGGGTTTTCCTAGAAGTTGTGTAAGAGGAAAGTATACCCGAGGTAACCACAAAGCAACCTTTTAGATGCAGAATCTAGCCAATCTGCATCCAGAGAGGGCTCTCTCTTTATGATTTATCTTTGTTCTTGGAAGGTTTTAGGCTAGTTATAGATTCAAGAGTTTGTTTTGGGAAAATGGTGGAATCCACAAACTAAGGGCAAGGTTGAGAGCTTTCGGTCCATTGGGCTATGGAGTCAAAGGATGGCTTTACTGGATTTCTATTCTAAGCACAAGATGGTATTACAGGGCAAGATAGCTAGACAGAGAACAATCCTTAAAATTTAAAGTGGATGGGATGATCTTGAAGGGATGAAAGGCAGCTAAGAATCTTTCACCATGTTCAAAAGAAAGAAATGAAATGACTACAAACAAAGAGCAATGAAGGATTCTTTATTATAGTAGTCAACAATGTTTAAATTAGCAAAGCAGGAGCATTTAAGAATTCATGCTTATAACTAATTTAGAAGAAAACATTAAGAACAATCACATTTGAAAACAGAGTACAATTAAGCAAATTCTGTTTCAATCCTTTATGTAAATTATTCAGAAATGAGTATGATGGTATTATAAACTAATATAAAATTTCAGACAAAGGGTAGAAACACTTATTGAACTATAGTCCAACACATGAATCCTGCAACAAGTCCAGTGCTTCAAATCGTCATCCAGTAAGCCACAAGTAAATTTCTCCAAAAGCTTTTATTCCGAAAATCTCAGTGTTACAGCAGAGTAATAGAATCCACCCTAAACACTCTCTTTGAGGGTTTATTTATACACAAAATAATCCTAACAATCTTACACTATCTTAGCCAATAATCCAGACTGACTTAAAGCATATTTACAAACAAACAAGAGACACATGGTCTCGTAAATAGAATAATGGGTAACGGCTGAAGTGTTGTTCCTTTCTTCATGGACGTGCTAGAGATAAGTGCTTAAAATAGGACTCTGTGCTGTCCTTTGTGTATTTCTTTGACTTGTTGAATACTCTTTCTTCTCACGGATACTCTTTAACCTTTCATCTGATACTCTTTCATCTGTCTTTCTGTTTTTTACCATTTACTTGATAGTAAAGATAAAATCTCATCCTGAAAACAACTTTTACAGAACTTCCAGCATTTCCTTCCACCATTGATCATCTGGTATCATAGTTCTTCTGAGCTTCCTTAAAGTTTCATCTGCTTCAGTAAGTTTATAAAAAGTGGGCTCATTTGGAAATAGATACTTTATTTCATGCTCCAGATGAAATAAATTCCTCACTTTATCATAGATACTTTTCCCGGTTGGCAATGTTGATTCCGACGAGCTAGTAGAACAATCAGCTGTGGTTTTAGCATGAGCCTTTATTCTCTTCTCATAGGTTTCCAAGTCTACTATTTGATCTTCTGTGAGCATGGGACTTGGTAACCCACTATCCAGCAAAGCTTGAAATTTCTCTCTGAAAATGTTGATATCAACCAAAATGTCTGTGCACTTCCTTTCTAAATTTTGCATGAAAGTCCTCTTGGTGAAAACTTTCCTTGCTTCCAAAACTGCGCCTGTCCTGTCATCAATTCCTAACAATGCAAGCTGTTGCTTTGTTCTGGAATTCAAAAATTGAATGAGCTGATGGGCCTGCTCAGGCCTGCCTCTTAATTCATTTCTGGTCCTGTTTATTTCTTCTTGGGCTATTTTAACCAGTTCATTTTGTTCAAAGATAGCTTGAATGGAGGGCCATATGACCTTTATTAACTCTATGATGTTACCCCAAAGAATGTCATTTATTTCCTTTAGAGGATTTTCCAAAGAAAGATCCTTTTCCAAAGCCTCAACCAATTTTTCCAATCTTTTTATCTCTCTGGTGTTATCAGCAGCTGTCTTTTTAGATGTGTCATATTTTTCCTCCAATTTTGTTAATTGCAATTTTGTTTCTTGGAGTTCTGTGACCCTCAGTTGCAAACTCTCCATTTGTTTTATTAAGTCCTCGGAACTTAAGCCAGAAGTGTTCACCTGAGATGGCTGTATCTGTTGTCCTGCTGTTGTAGTACCTGTTGCTGATGTCTGCTTGATAATTTCCTATTCCTGCAATGCTTTTTCCAACTCCTTCTCTGTTTCATTAAGTCGATCAGTCATATTCAGGAGCAACTCCATCATTTCTTCCTGTGAATTTCCTTTTATAACTTCCTGGGTCTGAGGGTGCCTCGAGGCTGGTAGTTTTAGCTGTTTTCTGAGTGCAGCTATATCATCCTCTTTCTTCTTTACCAATGCCTCAATACCTTTAATGTCTTTGGGATTGTGACCCAAACCAATGATGATCTCTTCTAGAGACTTTATTATATTATCTTTGGCCTGTGAGGAGGCCTTCTCAATCTTCAGTTGTGCAGTAGTGTTATTCAAGGAATCTTGCAGCGTTAAAGTTGCCATGGCTTTGTTGGTGAGAGTAGAATAAACCATTTCCCCTGTTTGCCTATGAAGCTCTATCTGATCCAAGGGATGGATATCTTTTGCTAAAACTTCAAAATTTGATTTGATGTAATCTACTGCTGAAGTTGGCTTTGGCACCTTTGCTTTGAAGTGGCTCATCAGCATTTTACCTTGTGAAAGATCAAATGCAGACATCAGCCTTTCTTGATTATGAGGAGCCATCTTCATATACTGATCATATACCTTCATTTTCAATGGATCATTCTTTGTTTTAATATTACTGAAGGTTCTTTTAATGTCTCCAGTATCTGTCTTTGGCGGTCTGAAAGAAGATACTTCAGTGCTTAATTGCTTTTGTATCCCTTTCTGGCTTATGTTTGTTTCACTTGCTGTACCTGTTTGCTGACTATCTTCCCTACCATCATCAAATACTTCATCTATAATCTCTATATCTGGAGGTGGATCAGACTTGTGTTTTTTAGCTTGATAAACTTGTGGGGCTCCTTTTGAAGGTGTGGTATCTGGAGCTGGCCTCTTTTTCCCTATTTCCACATTCAGTGGAGTTTGCATCTCTGGAACTTGGATTTGCTTTGCTGGTGTTTGAGAAGCCTGAGATTGTTCCGGTGCTTTGGAACTTTGTGATTTTTCTGCCATTACCAGGGTTTCAATGACCTGAACTATAGGTTCTTTTCCTTTACCCTTGGGTTAACAACTGTACGATGGTGTCTCTTCGTAATTCTTCTTTGTAAATATAAAAGTGGCTGTTGAAAGATGTACCAATATAAGGTGCACCTTTTTGGAGGCTGATCCAACGGCGGAGGAGATGGAAAGGTAACGGGATGGTTATTGCGCGGGCCCGGCGGGATTTAAATGCGTTTAACTTTTATTTAATCGCCCCGGGAGGATTTTGATTGGTAAGTGAAAGGCTATTAATTAGTTCAAATAACTAATTAATCCCATATGCAAAAGTAAAGGGTCGTGGCGGAGTTGGCTTAAGCGGAATGCCACGTGGACGGACCACGGTGGCGCAAAACTTTCGCAAAGTTTTATTGATGTTTTTGGTATTAAACACACATATTGTATGTCTAAAGTTTATATATATATTTTTTATTATATGATGAATTAATTAATACAATTATTTCACCATAGGGGCGGGATTTATATTATAAGGATATATTTAACCAAAGGGTTTATAAAAGGGGGGTTTTTACTGAATTTTGGGAAAATAAATACTTTGGTTAAAACATTATAATAAAGGGGTTTTTTGGGGTATATATAAAAAGGGAATTATATACTTAGGAAAGGGTATTTCACTAGGGATTTAATATAATAGAGTTAAATGTTAATATGGCAAAGGACAAGGAAAATCAAAACATTTTTGTACATCTAAGAAAGTGATAACTTGTGAAGTAAATTGCAACATTTTATCTTCAACACTTAAACTTAGAATAACAAGTTATTTTGAGGAATTTTTATGGAATGTTGCATCAGTTTCCTAAGTAAAATGGGATTTTACTTAGGAAAAAGTTAAAGATGGAAAATAACAATGATGAATTATCTCAAGTGCTTAGGTCTTTTTGATCATTAGGCCGAGAGTCCGGTCCCTCCAGAAGTCAAGGAAATGCCTTGAGCCCCTTTGATCTCCAATTACCTTAGTACTTTTGGGGAAAATTAGTAAAATTTTTGAGGGGAAAATGATAAGGGAAGTTAATGAATTTGACTTTTGCTTGCTGTGATTTTCCAGTGTATTTCCTGCTTCAGTACTTGTGATGAAAGTGAATGATCAAAAACATGTAGCAGCATCATTCATCAGATAACACTTTGCAGCACCATCTACCTACCCTATCTACTTAACACTACCATTTTCTCTTCTTTATTAGGGTGCATTTAGACTTGCAAACCCTTTTCAATTTTTTTTCTTTTTACATGATAAATCTATCTATTTCTACCCTTATTACATCCAAGGGCTCAGATTAAACTGTTGAGCACCTTTTATTCACTCTACCTAGCTACTTATCTGCCAAGATTAAACTGTTTGGCTAGATATTTATTCTCTAATCTATAACATGAAATGGAAATATGAGTAAGCCAAGTTTAAGCAGTTTGACTTATTCATGAATTGTGGCAAAGGTTTGACAAGCTGCACACAATTGATTTATTACAAAAATGAAATAGCAGTGGCATTTGGATTTGCACACTTTCCTTGGTCTATTTTTGCTTGGGGTTCATTTCTTTTACTTTTTTGACCATTTTATTCTTTTTTACCCTTTGATCTTTCTTTTAGGGTATACCCTCTTTACATTTTTTAACTTTTTTGATTTTTTGGTTTTTTCTAAGAATATGGAACACCTTTGCTCAAGTAAGAAGGTTTGAACATATTCCATAATTCCATCAAGACAATCATGAAAGATGAAACCTATTGGTATAGGAGTCTAACACGACCCTCCCCAAAATAGGTCACGAGACAATGACTAACAAATTAGGCCTCCTTTCCAAGATAGTTATCTTGATGAAGAGGGAAGAGAGAATGAAGAACCTAAAGAAAGCCATGTAAACTTAATAGGTTCAGATAATGAATATGATGTTTTTCTCACAAAAGAAGAGCAAGAGTTATGTTCCCCAGATCAAACTGAAACTAACTACGAGGATTCTGAAGACTACAGGTTGGGATTTGAAATTAAATAATAGAAGTCCATAGGCAATATGACCTTAGGAGAAAAAAGAACCAATAAAACTCAAAAAAGAACAAAGAAGACATCGTTGCTAGGAAAACACCTGAAAACACTCCTAAGAAGACAACAGACATTTCTAACACCAAGGCCAAAAAGATGATCCAAACAAAAAAAATCAGCCAACCACGTGGTGACACAAGCTGCCCTAGTGCCCCCACTAGTGGCCCTGAGAAAACTATTTTGTCTAGAACCCGAAATTAGAATCAAAAAATTAAAAATGTAGAAAAGTTCATGGCTGATAAAACTGACGTAAATATGTCTAAAACACAAATACCTTTCAGCTTTGAAGGGGACATTGCCAAAATCAAGATAACCATACCTCTCACTGAACAAATGGTTACTCAAGAAGTGTATAGGTCCCAAGTTTTGAAAGTCTTAAACATGGGAAATGATACTCACACTCTTCACATGACAGATGAAAAACCCGAGATTTTGTTTGGACCTGAAGTGGAAGGAAAATACCAAGAAGGAGCCATTCCCCCTTTCTATGTTAGCTTAAATATACATGACAAAATCTTGCATAATGCCATGCTAGACTCTGGTGCCTCTCCCAACCTTATGCCTAAAGTTGTGATGGAGAGATTAGGCCTAGAAATTACTAAACCGTACAAAGACCTATACTCATTCGATTTGAGTAGAGTCAAGTGTTTGGGCCTAATCAAGGATATTTGTGTCAATCTAGCACAAATACCTACTAAGAACCTAGCCATGGACATAGTTTTTTCTGACATTCCCCCCAAGTATGGTATGATTTTATCCAGATCTTGCGGAGACAAGCTTTAGGGGAAACTCCAACTTGACATGTCATGTGATACCATCGCTGTTTTCAACCCTACCAGAAGGTTATACTAGGAGTCCCACATGAAATATATGGTAAGTAGCTTGGATAGGCTAAAAAACACCCCTATCTATTCCATTTACTCAGATATTGATTCCTTCATCTTGTGTAATGAAGAGGACATTAATGAGAAGGTAAGTGAATTTGAGACAAATCTAGACACACTACAGTAGTCAATTCAGTCTCTTCATGAGGAACTCAACAGTCAACACTATAATAGCCTTGAACAACCACATGATGATAAAAATGAACTTAACTTTCTGCAAACTGAAAATGAAATTTCAAAACCAAAAATCAGTTTAGACTCTGAATCAGGTTGCTCAAATGAAGGACAAAACTCAAAAAAAAACTTTTCCCTTTTGTTAATCCAGAAGTGTTGAAGTACTCTCTCATAACATAAATATTTAGGAATATGGATCAAAAGAGTCTTATGTTTTTCCCTTACATAGACACCTCATCATCAAAGAGTTTTGTCCCTTTAGAAGAATTGTTGACTCTCACAAATATTTCTATGGACCCTAAAGAAGTATCTACTGGAACTGATATCGAGGAGTATAATTTGGGCAGCCTAGAAAGACCCAAAATGTTTAAGTTATCCAGAACTCTGTCATTATACACAAAACTGAAATACATAAGGTTATGCAATAATTTTCAGGATGCTTGTATATATAGTGATGAAAGCTTAAAGCCTTGTGACACAGACATTATTCAAAAGATGTCTCCTTCCAAGAAATACCATGAAACCCTTGGGGAAATTGTGTCACTAACAAAGAAAGAAAAAGGATATAGACTATGTATAAACTTTAGGTAGCTAGACAAAACCTCCATGAAGTACAAATACCATTTTTCCTAGACAAATCATTCTATACAAAGGGTAAGGATTTCTAACAAGATGTCATTACATGATAGTGTTTCAAGTTATCATCAGATGATACCTCTTCCTATCAATCAACATAAAGCCATTTTCAAAGTTCCTTGGAGCAACTTCATGTTTGACCAAATGCTTCATGGGTTAAGGAGTGCTAAAGATGTCTTCCAAAGAGTCATGGCCCCTATTTTCAACTTCTGCACTATGATATACATTGATGACATCATCATCTGTTTTGAAGCTCATAAAGAACACCTTTTCCAACTAAGAAGGATATTTGACAGAAACAAGTTTTGGAAGCAAGACTCAAAGAGGAAATACCAAGGAGAGCATGGCCTGTTTGAAATTTTTTGGAAAAATCCTTACACCATGCCCTTCAATGGAGGTAACCATGTTTTCTATTTACAAGGGTTGAATGGAAAAGGGACGTTGGGAGATCCTGTTGAGGATAGTATGCTCAAGTACAATTGCTTTAGAAACCTTTAGTTTAAAATTTTCATTCATTATGCATAACATTCCATGAGAAAAATCAGAAAAAACACAAAAACATAGAAATAAAGAAAAAGAGGGTAGATTTGAAAACAGGTACAACCCCATACCCAAAAAATAGTAATGTTGAAAGTGTGCAAGCCTAAATGCCACTACTTTTTCCAAAGAGTCTTGTTCAGTCATCTAGCCTAATCATGGCTGAACATGTTTTCAATTTATTGCTGATAAGTTAGTGAAAGAGAGCTTGTCAAGTCATTCAAACTTGACTTGTCAAAAGGGATAGATTAGGAATGAAAGATATTGGTTCCACATGCTCAAAACTGAACCAAAGAGAAATATGGGGATGCATACCATATGATAAATCACAACCCTTGTTTTTCTAGTTTTGTTTGTACAAAAATAATGTTTGTGTGTAGCTTGTCCTTATGCCACAACCCATGATAAGTCAGATTTCATAATCCTGATTTAAGCCATGTTTTCAATTTCATGTCAATATCTTAGAGAATGAATTCTATCATACAGCTTAATCTTGACAGACAAATAGTCTAGGTAGAGAATAAAAATAGTTCACTAGTATAATTTGAACCCTTGGAAGTGATAAGAATAGAAGTAGATAGTTTTTTTTTCTTTCAAAAGAAGAAAATTTCATGGGTTTTCTATTTCAAGTGCACTCTAGGAAGAAAAAATGTTAGGCAAGTAGGTTGGGTAGGTAGAGGTTAAGTTGAGTTAATCATGTTTTTTCAAATTATTGAGATCACAACCTCAAAGAAGCATCTGGAAATGAAAATAAGGAAAAATTTTCCCAATGGATAAGGCACTGGTCTTCATAAAACCATAGATCTGAAGTTCTGGACACCTCCTGAAAAGGAGTTTCCCTACCCAAGTCGAGCCACTGTTAGTCCTCAGTAATTCTGTCCTTTTATAGATGACTAAATGTTTATCCTAGATTTCTAGAAACAAAATTCATGAATATTGTGAGTTCTATAAATCTCACTTCCTTCATTATCCTCAAGACAAATGTTTCACCATTTCACTACTCTAGCAATTCATGGTCAGCCTATCACTCCCAGAAGACCCATCATGGGCTCATGCCACTCATTTTCACTTTGTGAAGCTAACTTTCCAATCTCTTTAGATAAATCAAAATTAGTAGTTTTGGGTCTGCAATGCATAAAGTCTGTCAATAACTCTGTTTTACACCTAAAGACCCCAAGTCGAGTTTTCAGCCCAAGGCCAAGCCCAAAAAACCTCCCTCTAGTTCATTTAGGGTTTCATAGGTTATAGGATTTTTTTGGTGTTTTGAATCACTGCTTTACATATGCCAAGAAGATGAAATCAAATGAAAAGGAGGGTCAACATAGGATTTCCCAAGATAGACCAAAAATCCTTCAACAAAGGCCTCCTTGGTCAAGAAAAAATTATGCAAGGGATAGGTGCCCTTGTTGAAATTTCTGCAAAAATGATTGAGATGTCCGTCAAAAGAAAACGAGGTAAAGTGAGAGGCCAACTGATCACTAAGGATAGCCACAACAAAGGAGAGAAAATTGGGCTATGTTTAAAGAAAATCAGGGTTTTGAGGACTATTTGGCTAAACAGTGCTACCAAGCAAGGAGCCAGTGCAAAGGCCACAAGGACAGAAGGCACAACAATACAACCAAGTACACATTGAAGATTTTTAGAAATTATAAATGAAAAAGGGAAAAGAGTGAGGTGAACTGAACAAAAATGAATGAACTTGAAAGGGCTATATAGAAATTAGAAGACAACACTAATTATTTGTCTCTAAAAGCCCTAAAACCTAAAATTTGGAAAGGTAGGCACAAGAAGGTGAAATGAAGACTGTGTGTCTTCATGATGACAACAGGAAGAAGTTTAAAGAATGATCTCAGGACGTGACCTCCATGGTTTGGCAAGGCAACAATTCTTCACTGCATCAAAAGGAGCAAAGTACAAAGAGTATCAGTGTGAGGAAAATAAAGCTTTCAAGTGTAGTCAAATGCCCTCAAAGTGATCAAAGGAATGAAATCACAAGGTTAAGAATCAAAATGAGAAATCAAGTTGAGCATGAGTTTATTGTTGAGTAAATAAAGTGTCAAAACCCAAAGAATGACTAAGGAGACCGAAAAACTGTGTCATAGGCACTTGCAGAAATCAAAGGTAGCCAAGGGAAGACATATTATGGTATGATTTTCCAATCTTTGCAAAATGAATATGTCATTGCCAAAATCAACAAGAAGGTAAAAAGACATGTTTGAGGTCACTTACACTCAAGAATGTTAAAAAAGATAAAAAAAAAAGTGGTTTCAGTTTATCAGTGAAAGCAGAAAAGGTTTAGCAGTGCCAACTCACCAAAGGAAGAAAACTCACTTTCACAAGTTAAAAATCACCTACAAAATGCTAAAGGGATATCAGTGAAAAGTATAAAGTGACAAAAACGAAAACATAGAAAAGTGGGTTTTATAGTTTTGATTTATTTCTCAAAAGGTATAAAAGGCCTTCTTAGTCTTTTTCCATCTTAATTTTCCATCACAAGAGAAGTGAAGGTTTTCAGAAGAAAAAATAGAGTTTTTGGTCGATTTCCAGGCAAGTGTTACTAGCGTTGCATGATTAGGTGGCGCTGCACATACAAGGCCTGGCACTACGCAAATTGAGCATTTACACGTCCATACTAACTTTTCACTGTGCTAATCTGGGGTGGCATTGCGCGAATTAGTGGCGATGTGCAAAAAACCGACCGACACGCCTAGGACCCGACTGGCAAGCCCGCACATGGCCGGCGCTGCGCTAATCCACGTGCACAACTGTCAGTTCTACGCTCACAAGCCGACCCAACAGTTCAGTCAGGGTGTTGCGCTAATGCAGAAAGCCCTTAAAACAAAGGAAAATTTGTCCCAAAGGCTTAAAGACTCCTCTAATTTGCCTCCAAAGGCCTACAAAGAAGCTAAACCTAGTAGGTACCCTTTTCCTCCTCCTCTCAAATATTTTTTCATCTTGATAGCTATGGAGTAATTAAACCCTAGGTCTACAAACCCTAGGTGTGCAAACCCTAGGTCTCAAATGCATATTACACGTTTTTTTTTGGCCTCCTTGAACAAGTTAAGTGTCATTTGAGGGAGAGTAAGCAGTGTGGTTAGAATTCATTTTCAAGAGAGGCCCCCATAGGCTCCAAAGCAAGCAGTCCTAAAACCTAGCCTCCATATCACTCATCTGTTAAGGTTTCGATCACCACCTTCTTCATTTTTCTCCTCCAAACCCTAGGTTGTACATAAACAGATCCCATCACCATGTCAGGGGTAGAAGATAGTAGCAGTAGTGACAAGGGTTAAGAGCTTATGAGACCAAACCACAAGCGAGGAAAAGTGAATGGAGTTGAAACACAGAGCACAGTGGCTATCACCTCATCTCCCATGATCCTCCCATGTTTCCAGAATAACGGATGTTTTCAATTTTGTGAGAAGGTCAAACTAGTACAACACCACCTAGAGCTTACAAGGTTATCTGTCCTCAACCTTCACAACAAAAAAGTGAATCTGGCAAGGGTGGATTTTGAACTATAAGAAGAAACCATCTCTGATGCTACAGGTATCCCTTCTATTGGTGGAAAATAGTTTAAGAATTCAAAATTGGACAAGGGTTATTATGAGCCATTTATCAAGGCTAGGTACATACAAGGCTGCAAGTCTGTTTTTCCCTTCTCACACCTCAAACAAAGATTTGCGCCATTGATGAAAGTTAATATGAAGTACTTCACTTGTGAGGGTAGGAACTCCAGGCTTTATTCCTATTGTTGGAGAGATAAATCCCCTCTGTGGATAGAGGCGATCTCTACTAGCCCAGATCGGGTCTACCAACAATCGAGTCACGCTAAGACACAGGTTCCTAGTTACAAAAGACCAAGATGCGACAAGAGGCCTACCTTAATTCCTACGCTGTTTTTTCTTGCAGATAATATAGTGCTTTCTTCCTTCTCTTTGGAAAATCACAATTCTCTCACTTAGTATGTTCGAACACCTACACGTACATGAAGAAACCACAAAACACAAGTGTAAAACCTAATACATGCAACTATGTATCAGCCAGATAAGATACAATTCATAACATAAGACATGAACATATGAATGGAACCATAATCGAAGTCATTTATTATTAATCACAACAAAGAAAGATACAACCTGAGCTTCGACACTAGATCTTCCTTCGGCGGGTCAACAGCGGAGTACGTCTCGATAAAGCTCGTCAGGAATGGGACAAGTCTCTCTGTCTTCGGCTATCTGACAATAGTCTCCTTACTATTGATTCAGCTCTATTTAGGCTAGCTTGCAAAGGGAAAATGAAAAGATTATATAGATAGTGGAAGGGGTGTCGAGATCCCTACAATGGTGGGATTGGCCCTATCCTCAAGGAACCTTCAATGATAGGTGGAAAACCACTTCCCCTACATGGAGATCCGGAGCCAGACCTCCCAACTCGTTTTAGAGACTCATTCAGGAGTTGGTTGGAATCAAACTTCCACCATTTATTTTTAAAAAACAATCCATATAAAGCTTGGCACGAGTAATACACTGGGATAGAGCGCCAATTGGCGCGCCCTCTTTGGTGGATTTCCCCCATTGGCGCGAGGGCTGAACTGGCTGATCGCGCCAAGGCCAAAAGGTCTATTTTTAGGGCTTTTCATAGGAAACTGTCTTCAGGGGAATGATTGTCCTTGTCAAGGGGGATGCCATGAAAGTGGTTTCAGGTCATGTCACTACTCATAGGTCACGGAATAGGCCCTCCAATGTGCAGTATGGGGGACTGTAGGGATGGTGACAAATTACTATGTAATAGATGCCCCCTAAAGCATGAAGCCCGAGGGAGAGAGAGGGGTGAAATGCTTTATGAGAACGTGTCCAACTGAAAACACTGTCGTCGAGAAACATGTGTAGATAAGTACAATTGGTATCTCATATACATGATGTGTGGTATGGGCGTAGCCATCCATAATAGAGTATATAATAATCAATATCCAAGGCATGGACGCAACCATCCAGTGAGGATCGATAAAAAGTCTCAGGTATGGTCAAAGCCATCCAGTTAATGAGTCATGTAGCCAATCATGATAATCCACAAAATCGCAGCCTGGATTCCATCAGACAAAATCCAGGGTCTTGCACTCCATCTCGACCCGAGCAAAGTACAAGTTCTAGCATGTGAATAAGTGAGATGAAGTCGAACATGCAAGAACATTGTCTGATTACCAGCCAATGATGAAAGCTATTAACAGACGCGAGAGGAACCACCAATATTGACAACGGCCCTCAAGGTACTATAAGTAAAATCCATGGAATGTGAACAGTGAGCTGGCGTCGAACACCCGCAGAATCATCCGATCGAAGGCCAATGATGAAAGCCTTGCATCGAATGCAAAGAACCTGCCACTGAGGCATGCACACTCTAAGGTACTGAAAGGGAGTTTCTACATTAGCTTCCTAGATAATGAGCTGAAGTCGACAGGAAGTAACCTTGATCGAAGGTGGGCCATATTGTTTCCCACATCATCGACGTGAGATGGAGGAACATAAATTTTGTGAATCAGGATCAGATGAGAATCAGAGGAAGGTTGAAACTGCAAAGGTCAACTTCTCTTGAACATATCGGTGGCACGACAATGGACTTGGTAGTATTTGACATCAAAAGATCAAAGGTCATGATGACGAGGGAAAGAGCAGATGAGAGGTCAAAAGGGATTACCCAAACCCATGGAGGCAAGTAGAGAATGAGATGAGATGTCCCCAACCCAACACGAATGCAGACAAGTGCCATGTTCAAGAGCGACATATTGCCGACACAACAATGATACTAGTTCCATTTTTTCCCCACCATTTCTGGAAAGTACCCCAATTATTTTTGAAAACAAGCTTGAAGGGGATAGCATATTCTTGTGATATAAGTTCATCCTTTAGATGAATCCATCCTAGTACATTTAATGAGCCCTAGGAAGGAGAAACTTGAATATCGTCATTACGACTGAATCCGATGTCATTAGGGTTTAACGAGTCTAACAAAGGAAGAACTCAGTGTCTTTTCATGTTTAGAGAGTTTGAAAAGATAGCAGAAAATTAAACTCCAATAGTCCCTTTTTGTAAATAGTTCCTTAGATCCAAAAAGGTAGAAAACTGTGTTTGAGAAAGCCTCCTAGTCGTGATAGGCTAGGGTATTCCTTTTTCGTAAATAATCTATCCCAGCCTGAAAAAGGGTTAAACATATACTAGGTATATGTCATTTCGCAGCCACTTTAACGATATCAAAATGACAAGCGACTCGACAATCTTTTCATGTTTAGAGAGTCAGAAAAGAGCTGAAAGATGACTCCAAAAATGACTTTTTCATGTTTTTACCAAGTACGAAAAAGTATAAAATACAACTCGTATCATCATCCAAGCTGCGTAAAAACATGTTGCTCCACATGAGAGTGAGCGTAAAATCCATTTTTCGACAAAATATAATAAAACATCAGAAAAATGACTTTCAAAACCTAATTTTGACTTTGAAAAGTTATAAATATGCCAAAAATAGTAAAAACATATTCACTTTTAATTTTTACCTTTCGTGAGAGCAACAGTGATATTTTGTTGGGAAAACTTGCAGTGGTGATTATGATCAATCCAGTACATCATTCTGGTTCTTGTCTATTCCACGTAAGAGGCACTCTCCTTAAGTTTTTTTTGATTCATTTTTTATAGATTTCCAATGTGTTTTTTGATCCCTGAGGGGTCCTTTGCAAAATTAGGGCTCGGAGGGGTCGCGCCAATGGCGCAACTCAAATTTTTGCCTAAATTTAACAAAATGTGAGCCAATCAGATGAATTTTTGAGTGTCGCAGAGATTTAATGAGGTGTTTTTGACCATTTTGGTGCAGATACACACCCACAATGGTGATCAAGTGGAAGGAAAGGGAGCATGGTGAAGAGGATGAAATGGACATGCAGAATGAAGCATGCATGAATTCTCTCCGAAACTGTGGTCTCAAAAATTTCTTCCTCACACCGTGTTTGCGAGAAAAACCTAAGCTACTACAGTATTTGATCAGCATTTGGGACAAGAACGAAGAAGTGTTCAGGCTTCGAGACCAAGTTTTGGAACTTGAGGTCTCTGACGTTTATTTCATAATTGGATTGTACCAGAGAGGTCTAGTGCCAATCATGACAGGCAACAAACCTTCTGGTGAGAAAATGGATATGGTGATGGCAAGAGTGTGCCCAAGGGCACAGACAAGATCAGGCAGTGGGAAGGTTGATATCCACACAGTCCCCGATTTAGCACTCTAAGTAGTGCTCCACACCATTATGCGGGCCGTGGGGTTGCAGGCATCGCATGAGGCAACCAAAGCACAACTCCTACTAGCATATGAATGCATGAACCCAACAGTTTTTGATTGGACCATTTCCGTAACCACGAACATCAAATGACAGCTGACAAAGTGCAAGAAGGCTAAACTAAAATAGTTTGGGTACTGTTCCATTCTGGTATCGTTCATCCTTGAATGAATACCAATTTTCCAGGGCCAGGGGGCGATAGTCACTGAGCCATCATTGAGGGAGCTGAGGATTTCTCGATGGGCAACACTCATGCCCAGATCAGGAGGGGGCCAGCAGATGTCCTGGAGGCCCAAGTTTTTTTTATGGCTACGGCAACAGCTAGTCGTCGTTGAGGACTGGCCCTATGCCGGTACCGACTTCACAGGAGACCTAGATCTTCCACTCCCAGAGGGGGATGACAGGGATGAGGAGCTGGGTAAGACTCTTTTTGATTTTTTGTATTTATGATTTTTTTGTGATACATGCTTATTCTAACAAACAATCTTATATGTATGTAGATGTTTTCGCAAAGAGGCCCGCCGGAATTTCACCCATCGCTTGGAGGACCCCTGTCGCACACGCTCCTCAAGCTGAGGGTGGCGAAGGGAGCGAGCTAGTCCAGAACCTGGAGGGTATCACCTGGGGGATCCCGGATTACGCACGACTAGCAGACATCCCGATGGCTTACCAGAGACACATTGTGCGGGTGCCTAGTTGCCTCCATCGATTAGTAAGACGATTGGTGCGCGCAGTGACATGCTACCACGAGCACCACGCTGATTAGTCATCTAGGGCTTTTATATTCATATTTTTGAGAGACATGTTGTCTCCGGATATTATTAAAATAGACATATATATTTTTTGATTTTATGTGATGTACACAAACTGCAAACTATTTGACATATATATATATATATATATATATATATATATATATATATATATATATATATATATATATATATATATATATATATATATATATATTTCTGGATGGATGTTTTTACATATGATGATGTTTTTACAAGTTGCGCAAATGTCTATCTAAAACCATATTAGCTACTGCATCTGTTAACGCATTCATGTGTCTGGGTATGTGTTGATATGTAATGTAATCAAAATTTCTTTCCAGTAAATGAATACGTAGATACAGTCGTAAAATGGATGGGTTTCTAATTGAATAATGACCATTAAGTTGTAATACTACAAGTTGTGAGTCCATATATACAAGTAATGCATGAATACTGAGGTTAAAAACCTCATTTAAAAATTCAAAAACGACGCTATACTCCACGACATTATTTGTGGTAGGCCCTAGACAAACACCTTGAAAATTGACCAACTCACCAGCATGATCGTAGATTACCCAGGCTGCCGAGGACAGATTCCTGGTATTGCGGGAGGCACCATCCACGAAACCAACAAAAGGAGTAATAGACATCTGCACAATCAGGAAGACCCAATCGGTAGAAAGATGCTTACAAAGCACACCACACCACATATACACAAAAAATGAAATCACTCACTTATGTACAGACACACCACACAAGAATATCTCAAGCGTAGTACTTTTTGAGGTACAACCCATTCCTAGGTTGCGCTAGAGGAACACCTTTGTAGTCGATAAGCTCATAGGCCCCATTTTTTAATACTCGTTTAACTATATATTTCCCATGCCACATGGGCTGGAATTTTCCCGCTCCAAGTTTATCATGTGCTTGGTCATAAAGGAGGACGAGGTCTCCTTCAATGAAAGAATGTGGAGAAACCGATTGATCGAAGTGAGCTTTGACCCGCTTTTTCCGTGCCTCAATAACCAAGCCAGCTAAGAAGTGGGTTTCATCCAATCATTACAAATACAAGAGATGTTCTTCCTCTGGAGAAGTGTTGGGCAATAGTTCCATAGTCAACTTCAAAGAAGGAATTTCGCATTCAACTAGGAGAGTCGCTTCTAGACCATACACCAATTGGAAAGGTGTGAATCCGATTGTGATTTTTACAGACGTTCGATAAACCCAAAGAGCTGATAATAATTGGAGATGCCAGTTTTATTTGTGGATACCAATTGGTCGTTGAAGCATCATCACCAATACCTTGTTCACGGCCTCAACCTAGCCATTCGCCTGGGGGTAGTATGGCGTTGAGCTATCATGGCGTAAGCCCAACTTTGATGTCAGCTCATCCATCATGTAATCCCAAAAATGAGTGCCATGATCGGTGAAAATGGCTTGAGGGACTCTGAAACACATAGTAACATGGTTGAAAAGGAATTGAGTAGTTTTCTTACCGTCGGCAGCTAATGTAGGCATCGCTTTAGCCCACTTAGTGAAGTAGTCCACGGAAACGATTATATAACCATGCCCCTTGATTGAGTGAGGGTTACATGTCATAAAATCTATGCCTCATTTAGAAAAATAGCCTACGGTAATGACAGGATGCAAAGGTAGGGGCGACACACTCATCTTGCGCTGAAAGACCTGGCACACATGACATTTTCGGACTGCAACGATACAGTCTTTGAATATAGACGGCCAGAAGTAACCTGCACGCAGAATATTCTGGGCGGTGGCATATCAAGACATGTGACCACCACAGGTGCCACTGTGACAGTCATTCATGACTCTCTCAGCTTCTTTCAGGGTCAAGCACCGACGGAGCATAGAATCAACTCTGACATGGTACAAGGTATCTCCTACAATGCGGTATGGTTGAGATTGATGCCAAATCCATCGTCGAGCATCTTTTGTCAATTCATACTGGAACGTGGATGTTTGAAGATACATGATAATATCAACGTACCATGGATCACGACTTCTGATAAGAAAGAGTGTTTCATCTGGGATATGATCCTCGAATTGGGATGGAACGGAGTCTCTCGGGAGAGAACAAATAAGATCGACAAAAACCAATGATTTTGTCGACTTAGTAGTGGTGACCTCTAAGTCGAACTCCTGAAGGATTACAATCCACTTGGATTACTTGCCCCTCAGCAATTTTCAAGACAAGATGTATGTCATGGGGTTGCAGTCAGAAACCATGGTTACGGTACGCAATAGGATGTAATGGTGGAATCGCTGAACGACCTGAACTACAGTGAGCGCCAACTTCTCGATGTGGGCATAGCGTGTTTCCGTGTCAAGAATATTTTGAGATAGATAATAAACTACATGTTAATTTCCATCATCGTCATTCTGTACTAGAACCATAGCTATCATGCTAAACGCAATGGCCAGATAAAGAGTAAAATCGCAATGGTATTTGGGAGGATGTATCAGCGGAGCGTTAATGAGCAACATTTTAAGCTTATCAAAATATTGCTGGGAAATCTCGTCCCAATGGAAGGGAACGTCCTGTTTCAAAAGTCACGTAAAGCCCTTGGCCACTTCTGCATAGTTCAGAATAAAGCATCGTAAGAAGTTGGCTTTCCCCTACAGACTCTACAGTTGATGTAATGAGGAAGGGGATGGGAGGTTAACGATGGCATTGACCTTGAGGGGGTCAAGGAAAATCCCGTATTTAGAGATGATTAATCCCAAAAGATGACCAAAATCCACACAGAAGATGCACTTATGAGGATTGAGCCTAATATTGTAGCGTCTGCAATGGAGGAAAATATGGCAGAGGTGTTAGGGATGGTCCTCATGCCGAGATGAATGGGCTAGAAAATCGTCTAGATATGGCTGAACAATATGATGTATGTCATGGAAAGCATAGGACATAGCACGCTGGAAGATGGCCCCAACGTTTTTTAAACCGAACGGGAGCCTTTTGTAAGTGAAAGTACCCTACGGACAGATAAAAGTAGTATTATGTTGATAAGTGGGTAAAATATTAATTTGATTGTACCCAGAGAAGCCATCCATAAGGGAATAAATCTCACTCCCCGCGCATTCATCAATGATTTGATCTATAAAGGGAGTGGGGTAATTGTCCTTAGGATAGGCCTGATTGATGTCTCAGTAATCAACACAGACCTGGATAGTGCCCTATTTCTTATCTACAGGGATGATATCTGTAACCCATTCTGTGAGGGGAATTGGATAGATAAATCCCACGTTAAGAATTTTTTCAACTTCTGCCTTTATAGATGCGACCTTTCGGGGATGCACTAGGCATAGACGCTAACACACAGGTTTCACACCTGGGTAGGTAGGAATCTCATGCATAACTATGCTGGGATCAATCCCAGGCATCTCTTCATAGGACCATATGAAAACATCTCTAAATTCATGGAAAAGGTTCATATAAACTTGTATCTCTTCGGGAGAACAAGTCACTCCCACATGAATATTCTCGACTACCCCCGATTTGATAGAGATTTCGATCGGCATGGTTTGAGTGATGTTAGTCAGTTTTCCCTCTGAAAGAACCTCATGAGTCAATATTAGTGTTTGAAGAGGCAGAGTGGGAACCTGAGATGAAAATTGCTCTAGAAAATCAGACATTGCCCCCAAGCCGAGCATGAACGAGGAACGATGATGTCCATTGCTCCACGACAGATCTTCAAGAGACATTGTTTCAACAATAGCTTCATCAGAAGGGAAGGCTTCTCTTAAAGGATCAGGTGAATCTGCATCACCTAGCCAAGGGGATTGAGAATATATATCCAGATCCATGCTTGAAACAGCATGTTCAGGAGGAGGAGAATCAAATGTGACAACAATTTAGCAAAAATTAATCTCAACTGGAGTTAAAGGCATCGATTCTCTGAAAGAGGTCACTTGTTTAGGCGAAGGGATGATCCAAGGGTCATCTGACCTAGAGATCATGTTAACTTGAACGGTGTGTGGTGGTGGCACCGGAAAAATACCCATGAGGACGGGGTCCTTGAAAATACCAAGTCCTACACTATCGGGGGAATTTGGGATCTGATCCATGTAAGGAACGTTGTTCTCGGAGGATGAGGTGAAGAAATACAACTAATCAATAGTGATAATTTTTCCCTCATGAGGGAACTTCAGAAGCCGGAAGAGGGTGGACGGAATGCATAGCATGGCGTGAGTCCAATGGCGACCAAGAAGGAGATTGTAGTTGAGCTTGGCGTCAACCACTTCTACTTCTACATTGACTGTCTTACCCTATAACATGATCAGCAAACTCTCGAGAACACCCAGGGGTTTATATTCCTAACCATCAAATGCCTCTAGGGCATTAGGAGACGAAGTAAGAGCTGGAGAGCCAATGGCCTTCCAGCAGGCGGATGACATAACATAGGTGGAAGCACCTTCGTCCACAACGGCTCCGTGGATGTTGAGGCCTTTGATCCCGGCTTGGATAACAAGAGCGATTTGATGTGGAAGTTGGGGGACAAAATTTTCTAAGTCGAAGGTGAGAAGATTAGAATCGGCGGGATCGATTCCACCGATTGTGGACAACAGAGCTTTCCGTTGCGATGGGAAACTTTGAAGCACTTCCAATGCAGACATTGCAGAAGGTGCCTGTGCCAAGTCCTCAACAATACTGTATTGTTGAGCGGCACGGGCGTTTGGGTTATAGGAATATTTTCGCAGAACACCTTTGGAAGGTGGCCTTACAACAAGTTCAGCGTTGGGCTTCTCAATTTCTAAAGGACCAGAGATAGGTGGGGGAGGTGGGCCATCAATGAATTCCTCCCCAGCTGCCTGGCATGGTCCATCATAATCCTTCGAATGCGTAGCAATTGAGACAGGTGCAGCACCATTCATCATAAAAACTTGGGACCCAAATGGTATAGATGGTGAAGGCTGCTCAACCATCTGGGTCTGCTGAGACGGGAATGGTTCTTTGAGAACTGCCGGAGTCCCTTTGGAGCCTTTTAGAAGTTGACTAACTTCATATCGTCGGGGAAAATCTTTGGTATAATGGTCTCCTTCACAGATGAGGCAAGGGTACTTCAGTTTACGTTGGGAACCATCGTCAGCACGAGGTTTAGAGGACTTTGGTTTCGGGGCATCAGGTTTGGATTTTCCTTTGCCCTTCTTCTTTCCTTTGGAGGCCTTTTCCATAGGATTGGCCTAAACGGCGTTGACCTCCGCAGTCTTACCAGAATCTTAAGGGGCGGGAAGAGCAGAATTATTGGAAGAATTGGACTTCTGCTTCCCATTAGAGGATTTCCGAGAATTTTGAGAAACAGAACCAATTAACACCTTCCACCGATGGGGTAGCTAGTGCTTTAGAGGTCCTGAGCTGCAGAGCATTAGTCGATATCATGAGGTGCTAGGGCCCGAGGTAAATGACACTTGAGATCGATTCTCTTGGGCAGTTCGAAGTGGCTTGTTCTTCGGTCACACATGCCCCATGGCAATATCTTGAGCGGTCTTGCTAACGAAGGAGGTAGTGAACCAATGAGCTAATATCTGATCAGGTATATCGAACTTAATCAGTCTACGATGACGTCGCCACTCATGAATATGATCAGATATGTGGGTGTCTTTATACTGCTTGAGAGAAGTCAGGAGATGGGTTCTGTTTTCGTAACGAAATGGTAACTGGAAGTGTGTCAGAAAAGCCATAGCTAACATATTGAAATCTTGAAAGATACCACGGGGTAATTCTATATACCATTTAGTGGTAGCGCCGGTAAGAGTAACGTGCACTGGAAGAGACGTAGACGAATTGAATCATCCACCCAAGAGTTGGACGAACACCATAGATGGTAGGTCATTACATGAGCTTGGGGGTCCTCTCTAGCTTTACCTTCAAACTTAGGACATTCACCGGGTACCTTGGTCGGAACCGGAGGCCAATAAGTATTGTGGAAAATCGGATCATTAGTTAATTTAGAAACGTCTGGTAATTCCAAGGTGGCCAAGAACGGAAACTGCGGATTGAAAGGCATACCAGACCCTTGATAAGGACCCGTACCTATACTCCACCCTGGTTGAGCATAACCTTGCCCCCATTGGTTCTGTCCCGGAGGATTCTGACCATAGGGGGTATAGGCCATATAATTAGGCTGATACGGTTGCTAATAACCAGTGTATGGGGTTTGATAACGGGGGTATGGACCCTAGTTATATATTGGCCCCGTTTGAGTAGCATGCGGATTTGGCTGCTGAGTATAGGTATAACTTGGCTGTTGAAGGTAATAATTAGAACCTTGGGGCGGGTTGTAAATCGTTCGAGATTGACCTTGAAGATAATAACCGCCTTGGGGTTGAGCGGGCTGCTGATAAGTGGGGCCTTGCTGAGCCTGATAAGTAGGGCGCACCGGCTGATTCAGTTGCAGGATCGAGTAAATCAGCTGTTGAGTAGGGTTGACAGGATGTGCAGGCTGGCCTAGTTGGACAGGTTGACCTGGCTGAACGGGCTGCCCTGGTTGAATAGGGTGTCCCAACTAAACGGGTTGTCCTGGAGGAACAGGTTGACCCAGGTGAACAGGTTGCACCAGTTGAGCAGGTTGACCTGGCTGGTGAGGGACACCAGGCTGTGCCGAATGGGTCGATTGGCCTAGTGGTGGAATGGGGCCAGGTTGTGCCTGATAACCAATTTGACCTGCAACATGACCATAAGAGGGCCCTGGCTGTGCAACATTCGGACCAATAGGAAACTGAGGTTGCAGAGGTTGCACCATAGGTTGAGAAGGTTGGATTTGCCCCCCAGGACCGTACAATGGCCCCGGTTGGTACACCGGTTGACTTGTGGGTCCTTGAGGTTGCCCAGGTTGGACCACAGGGTGAGGCTACATAGGTTGACCTTGAGGGTTGTAGGACTGTCCTTGCAGACCGTATAACAATCCCTGCTGGCCCGAAGGTTGGCCTTGTAAGGGTTGTCCTTTCGGGTCATAAAGATAACCAGGCTGGCCCGAAGGTTGGCCCTGAAAGGGTTGTCCTTGTGGGTTGGAAGGTTGTCCAACCTAGTTATACAGAAAACCTTGAACATACTGATAAGCCTCTAGAGCATGGAAACGTAAAGCATTTCCTTTCTCATCGTATTGATATGGAAAAATGTAGACGGGTGTACCATCCTGTGCATAATGAAAAAAATAAGGACGGTTGGGATCTTGGGAGGATTGACCAACCTCGGAGTTCGGCTGTTGTAGAGACATGGGCTCTCCCTAGGAGAGGTGTTCTCGAATAACGGGTCTATGTAGACGTCTTCGGGAAGTGACGCAGTCCTGACGGACTGAGTAGTAACATCAGGTGTAGATGTGGCCATACAGATAGTAGGCCTATCAGGTACTGATGTGACCTGAGGAGATGACGTGAGGGGTTTCCTTGGGTACATCCCTAACGAAGGAATAATCGGCCTTGTAGAGGGAGTTGATACTCCCATAGAGGCAACAGCAGTCATAATCTGAGTTAAATATCTATACCCCGCTGGAAGCGAAGGACTAGGCGAAGACATGAAAGATAACTCGAGGTTGTCTTCTGGGAACAACTAGTAATATTCACCAGATGTGTGGATTTCCTCACTAGGATAAGGACTAGATGAGCCCATATCTGACCCTGCTGCTAGATCTTCTAAAAGACGGCGAGGACTATAAGGAATAACAACAGCTAGAAAAGGAAAACCCGATGTAAGAGGAGGGAAATATTCCCCTACTCCAAATCCAAACCAAGCGTTGGATAAGGGCCAATTGAACTCAACTGGTCCTCCAGAGGGAATCTCAAATAGAACCGGTCCCCCATCGGGAAACTCAGAGAAAATGGGCTACTGAGGTTCAGCAAAGGATTGAGATATCTCTAATGAATCGTCTATGTGAGGACTACCAGTATACGAAACTGAGGGTTCCACCACTGTGACAGTAATGACAAGAGGAAGAGATAAAAAAAAATCACATGGGCTAAAAACCAAGGCACACAATCAAACGGCCAAAAAGCAAACTCTAAAAGGGCATGTGATCGCAGGTGATTTATTTTACCACATTGAAACTTAGAAACTTCACCATTTCATGTTTTAAGAGTCGAGAAATGGATCAAAGGTGACTCTATCTCTTTCAGTTTGAAACAAATGCAAAAGGACAAGCGCTTAATGATCCTTTCAAATTTAATGAGTTAGAAAAGATAAAAATGACTACTCTGGAACTCTAGGCAAAGGGTGTACCAGATATTCATGAACTGAAATATACACCTTGGTTTCAAAATGAAAGAGAAATCAACCAAGGACTTGGCGTACATGCAGGAAATCTCCCTAAATGTTGTGTCCGATGTATCATGGGTATAAGGCAGCAGACTTGGCTTCCTACGGATAAAGGATAGAAACGTAGTGGGGTCTTCCTTTATATACGCGACGGTACGAGGAGCACAAATCCGTACTAGTGCTGTCTAAAGCCAAAAGGCAAACGACAACTACTAGGTTTAACGACGCTGGAACACGTCACTAGCCTAGACCTCTAAATATTTCGTTAATGTTTCAATGCTACCTTAAGGTAAATTAAACAAATTTTAGTGTTGATCTTCAATTATGTTTCGATTTTCAGGCCCTACCTAATGTTATGTCTCAAAATCCCTTAAATGCGCACTACATTCCACAATGTATCACTTTCTTCAATGAATAGCTAACTACGGGAAGGTTGAGAGCTTTTACACAATAAAAAAATGATCACAAAACAACCACTAGTGTCTCTAATGCACACTAACGAAACTAAAATCTTTTCTTTCAGAGTTGTAAATCACCAATAACGCAGAAAATATTTCAATTTACATTAACTAATCACAAGCAAAAGAGATTCGATCTTTGTATTTTCAATGTTTTAAGAGCACATTGCACTAAACAAAAATGAAAACTAATGAAAAGAACGATTTGAGAAGTGATAGCAAAAGAGAAAAGACAAGAAATCTCACTCAATGCCAAACACATATTCAAACCTCAAAATGATGAAGAAATCCCTCAAATCAAAGAGGAATCCCAAAGACTCATGTGAATCGTGTAATCTAGGCTTGAAATGAGAAAAAGAGAAATTCGAATGAGAAAGAAACCAATCACTCAAATAATCCAATAAAATGATGAAAAACCACCAAACTAATGCAAAGAAGCAACAATGAAATCGACTGATCAAATGGAAACCAAAAACTCCCACGGGAGGCTCGACACACTATAGCACCTAGATGCCCTAGGGCTAGAATGTAAAACAGATAGTAGAGGGTAAAAAATTGGAGGATAGAGGTCAAATATAGTCAACCAAGGCTCCAAAACACTCAGGCATTGGAAAAAATGACACCAAAACCACAAATCAAGCTCAAAAAGCTCAGAAAGGAGCAAACCCTAGCACCACACAGGATTGGCGCGACTGTCAGGCTGCATCTAGCGCCAGAACAGGATTGGCGCGGGGGCTAAACTAGCAACAAGTGCCAGCTGGTGTTACTGTTAGGGAAAAAACTGCGCCAGTCGAGTTTACTAAGGACAAAAATAAAAAAGAGAAAACAAGGAGCAGATCAGGTATGGTGAGGCTAAACAGAGGTTTAACACTAGAAAAAAGTGAACCAAAAGAGCTGATCAAGTAGACAAAGACAAAAATCAACCAAAAAGACAAAACAAGCTCTAATCAATGCATCCCTAGAAGAGTCACTAGTTTGTTGGAGAGGTAAATCCCCTCTGCGGACAGAGGCGATCCCTACTAGCCCAGATCGGGTCGAGCAATAACCGAGTCATGCTAAGACACAGGTTCCTAATTACAAAATACCAAGATGCGATAAGAGGCCTACCTTAAGTCCTATGCTACCGTTGCTTGCAGAGAAGATAGTGCTTCCATCCTTCACTTTGGCAGATCACAATTCTCTCACTTAACACGTTTGAACACCTGCACGTACACGAAGAAACCACAACACACAAGCATAAAACCTAATTCATGCAACTATGTATCAGTGAGAGAAGATACAATTCATAGCATAAGACATGAACATATGAATGGAACCATAATCGAAGTCGTTTATTATTAATCACAACAAAGAAAGATACAACCTGAGCTCTGATAGTGGATCTTCCTTCAGTGGGTCAACAACGGAGTATGTCTCGATAAAGCTCGTCGGGAATGGGACAAGTCTCTCTCTCTTCGGTTGTCTGACGATAGTCTCCTTACTATTGATTCAGCTCTATTCAGGCTAGCTTGCAAAGGGAAAATGACAAGCTTATATAGATGGTGGAAGGGGAGTTGGGATCCCTACAATGGTGGGATTGGCCCTATCCTCAAGGAAGCTTCCATGATAGGTGGAAAACCACTTCCCCTACATGGAGATCCGGAGCGAAACCTACCAACTCATTTTAGAGACTCATTCAGGAGTTGGTTGGAATCAAACTTCTGCCATTTAATTTTAAAAAACAATCCTTATTAAGCTTGGTGTGAGTAATACACTGGGATAGAGTGCTAGTTGGCACGCCCTCTTTGGTGGGTTTCCCCCATTGGCGCGAGGCCTGAACTGGCTAATCGCACCAAGGAAAAAAGGTCTATATTAAGGGATTTTCACGGGAAACTGTCTTCAGGGTAATGATTGTCCTTGTCAAGGGGGATGCCATGAAATTGGTTTCAGGTCATGTCACTACTCACAGGTCATGGAATAGGCCCTCCAATGTGCAGGACGAGAGATTGCAGGGATGGTGACAAATTACTGTGTAACACCTATCATCTTAGAATCCTCATGCATTTCACAAGGCTTAAGATGCTGAACTTTCCCTACTACCTCTATAAAAGTATGGACAAAATGTCTTCTGTTTTCTGGAGAAGGAGTCCTTCCCAAAAAATGCAAAGTGTATTTCACCATTCATTGATCAAGATGGTGGTATTACATCAGTTGAAACAACAGGGTATAACTTGGGAGGCATTTTTTGGGTGCCGGAATTGCACTTAAGCAAACTCCTCAACACTTAATTGTCAACCCAGGGGATTCGTAAACTTAGAGACAAAGCATAGGTAATGCCAGAGATGGTATGAATTTTCCTGATATAATTTCGTACTTTAAAGAAAATATTGCAGAAAAGATAACTGAAACATCGAAGTAATCTAGTGTTGGAACAAGAAAGAATGCATTTGCAAAGGAATCAAAATAAAAATTCAATCACTCCAACTGATAAATTTTTAATTACTGAGTATGTGTTATGTTTTTATTTTAGCAGAGACATTTTAGCAGTCTCATCAGATGGGCCCTTCAAACTTGCTTATGTAGAGATTTCCTTCTTGCATTAATCTATCCTACACTTTGCAGTCTACTTGAACTAGTGCAGGAACAGAGATTTATGTAGAGGGTATAAATGGTGTCTTTACTAAAAACGTTTTTACTTCATGCAAGGGCTCGAACTTTTCAAGGTTCAGAGCACTCAGAGCTCGTGGTAAGAAACTAGTTCTTGCACCATATCAGAGATTCTTACACTTAATATTTAATCCTTAAAATGAGTTTTCAATCATTGCAATTGCTAGCTTTCTATCAAATCAAATTGCACACATAAAAGTGAATGCTTCTAATTTTAACAAAATACAGAAGTAAAGAAACAATCATTTATCCTGTCATAATCATTTAAAGAAAGAAAGAAAGTCGTGGAAAGTAAATTAAGAAAACTTGTTGCATCACACCAACGTGCACTGGTACAGGTTCATTTCTCCTGCTTATACCAGGCGGGAAATCCAATATGAAATTAAATGCAGAAAAGTAAATTGAATTGCAGAAAAATGAAATATCACACCAACGTGCACTGGTGCAGGTTCACTTCTCCTTCTTGTACCAGGTGGGAAATACAATCTGAAATTAAATCTAGGAAAGTAAATCGCAGGGAAAGAAAGTGTAACTACTTCACACGACTGATCCATTTTCAATAAGACATGAATACATGTGTTGAAAGTTAAATCACACTCTAATATTTTAAACATACATTACAGAAATATATGTGCTAAAAGTTAAATCATGCCTTAATAATATAAAAACACATTACAGGAAATGGAAAATAGGGTGAACGTGCTTGGTTGGCTAGGCCTAAGCCAACCAGTGCGTTCCCCTTTTTAAATTAAAATGCTGCTCAGTAAACCAGTTAATTCATCAGCTTAAAAACATAAAACGATTTATGAAACCTGAGGTGGAGCTCCCTTTCTTATTAATTCACAAAGGCAAAGTACATCATGAAGTATAGAGTCCAACACAGATTTGGGCGATACCAGCAAAACAAAGTTACATCAACACTGTTGTAGCGTCGCTCCTCCACTTCCTTTCCTACGTGCACCTTCCTCCTTTTATAATCTTTCATAATGATAAAAACAAGTTGTTCCTTTGCAAGGAATATGGGGATTGGATCCAAACCAAGTCTAATAACAGTACAACTGTTCCCCTATTAAAATAATAAATATTTAATACAAATTTTCCAATTCTGGGATTTTTCTAGAATTCTGGAAAATTTGGTAATTTTAACAAACTACCTCGAGAGCGCTCTTCGTATCTCTTCAACCATTACGTATTTTGGAAAATTTCCCACATCTTATTCAATTTCCTATACTGGGAAAAAAACCCATGTCGCAGAATTTCTTTATTTATATTCATCTACACAAAAAATGAGGCAAAAGTTGGCAGTCTGGAAGCTTGTTGATTGTGTTTTCTAGAATTCTGGAAAAAATTGTCTTTTTTATAAAAGTGCTTCAAAGACCTATTTGTAACTTTTGGAATTATTTGAATCTCAGGAAACGGTTTTGGTTATGGTTAATTGGTTATATTTTTGAAAAACCCATTTGCTCGAATTTCCATAATTCACCTCCATTTGCATAAAACACGAGGTCAAACTTGGCCATTTAGAAATTATGCGGATTTTGAGCAGACTTGTTAATTTGCAATGCTGGTGCAGGAATGTGTTCTAGTATTAGTGCAAGAATGTGTGGCGCAGGAACTTTGCCTCTATCAGAATAGGCATATAACCAACTTTTTAAACCTGCAAACACACAAACTATTATTAAATATGCCTTTAATGTTTAAATCTCATTAAAATAAAGGAATAGCAAATAATTACTTATTATCTCTGAGAATGCACAAAACTATGACAATGACTATTCAAGCTAAACAAAAGCATGAGTGATTTAAAGTAAAAGGTGATATAAATGAAGGCAAGATATAGGCCCAACGGTATTCATAGCACATGAAGTCTTCACAAGCCCACAGCCTCCTCATCAACCAAACCTGCCCTCATCATCTGCACAAGTTCCCTCACCTTAAGGAAACCTCTCTTCTTCCCCTTCTCTTGATGCATCAAATGAAGAGGATAAGAGTGTAAATGATGAGCATAGTAATGATAGTGAGGGTAATGATGATGATTTAAGCCTTCTAGGGGCAGAAAACATGGAGATAGATGATGATGATGTGCTAAATCAAGAAGATGAACATAGTGGTGACAATGAAGGTAATGAAATCAGTGAAGAAGAGGAAAATAATGATGAGAAAGAAAAGGAAAATGATGAGATATAGATAGATAATGAGGAAGAAGAAGAAGGAAATGATGAAAGTTACGAAAAGGTAGAAACATATAATCAGGAAGAGGAAAATAAGGAAGATGAAGAGCTGGACAACACATAAATTGAAGGCAGTAGTGATGCAAATGGGACAGATTACAGTGAGGAGGAGGTAAAATACAGTGATAAAGAGGTAGATGATTAGGAAGATAGTGAGGGACAAGACAAAAAAGAGGAAAATATTCATGATAGTCATGACAGTCATGACAACAATCAGCCCTCAGTGATAATGAGAATAGTTCCAGTGCAGAAAACAAAGATGAAAGCAGTCACGGTGATCAAAAAAATGAAAGTAAGGAAAGGGCAGAGGATAATAGTAAAATTGAAGATAAAAACCATGGTAAGGACACCACAAATACCACCATCACACCTCTTTCATTCACTTACCAAAGAGGACGAAGGCTAGTGTTTCCTGCCTCCAAGAGGCAAGGGATTATGCCAACTTATTCAGCTCAAAAGCCTGACAAGGGAAAACAAAAGATGGAGAAAGGTAAGAAAGGTAAGAGAGGCAGGAAAACTAAAAAAAAGCCTCAATTCATTGACCTAGACAGTGATAATGAAGATGATAATATGGCCACTATAATACTACTCCAAAGAAAATATGCACAAATTAGGGAGATGGAGAGAGATTTTGAGATGGCTCAGCGTATCATTCAGTATTATTAGAATAAACACAAGTATTTTAAGAGGATAAAAAGGGGCCTTGATCTCCAGAAAAAGATGACCGAGCATTATTGTTATAGCATCATTTTCCACCTTGATATGCTTGATGATTGACACTTTGGCCTTAGGCACCCTTTCCCCTCAGACTTGAACATCTTCACAAAAAATGGTATCTTAAAACCCATACACGAATCTGCCCAGACTTTTCCACATATATATGTGAGTCCATTCATAGATATCCACGTATACCTTTTTAATCATTAAAAAATATATAATATTCCCTATTTTTGAGGCAGGGTTGATGGTTATTCTTGTAATTCAACCACCCCAGCCCATGGCCTAACTATTTCCAACTGCTGAAACTAATTTGGGGGAGTATAAAAGCCCCTCATGTGCATGGCCTAAGGGAGAGAGAAAATTATAGATATTATACTCTGTTGGAGCCCTATTTCAAGTCTGATATTTCCGTGCCTCCTGTAGTTCCTAGGTATATTCAAGAAACCCTTGTTTCCTTGAGATACTCATCATCCTATATGACATCTAGTGTGCACACATCTTGGAAGAATTATTATGAGGTGAGGGTTGGACGGATCCAGAGGAAGGTATGCTCGAAGGTTGTGGAAGGATTCAGGTGATCTCTCCACATTTCTATTATCGTACATGCCATTTGTAATAAGAAGAACATCTTGTTCCCGATATTCAATTGTTTATATCTCTTTATATTTGTGTAATGATCATTAATTGAATGCTTAATATTGTTCTTATGATATTATGCATGAGTTACACTGACATATAGGAACTATATATGCTGTAAAACTAGAGTTTCGTGTTCGTTCTTTCTTGATTTTCAGGTTACGAAGCATGAAGTGTTGTTGGGGGTTTGCACCCCATGGGATCTACATCAAATGTTGGAATTTCGCGTAAGTTCCGAAACTTTTTAGATCTAGTTTTTATTATTAAAGATAGGTTAGGTGAGTCCTTCTTGAATGGTATGCCCCTGATCTGTGAAGGTTGCCAACCCAAAAATATTTATGGTATTATATCCTGTAACAATTATGCAATGAAAAAAACTTTCTTATGCCAAACCGAAGAAGGCCCTCATTGAAATCTAGACCCTAAAGGAAACAAAAGGTCATGAAAAACTTGGATTTTTTGCATCAGCTTCTCAACAGGTCTCCCAAACCCCTTGAAGAAGACCTCCACAAATTTTGAGGGAATTTGGATAATTTTTTGTTTTTTTGTGATTTTGAAGGCCTATTAGCATAGTTCCACTGGGGCTATGCTACTCTGAATTTTCAGAATTATCATCACTAGTGCACTATTATCAAAAGCTTTTAGAGTAATTGGAGCAGTTTTGACCCCTCAAAAGGTCAAACAACACCTAATTTTTCACCATTCTGCCTCCTTTTTAGGCATGGCGCTGCGGACATAGTAGTGTTGGGATTTTGACATTTTGGACAGGTTACATGGGCTGGATTAAAAAAAAAAAAGAATATTTTTGGAAATTAGACTCATCCGGATTTCCAACGGGCCATCACAGAGCAAAATCCGACATCGAGAAGGTCTCCAAAACTTTGTTGCAAAAGGACCTATTTTCTGCCTAAGATGGTGCTGCGCTAATGGACAACACTGTGTGTTTTGGACCAAAAGTCAACAAAATACACTCATTTATTGAAAAATCATATTTTAGTGTTTTTTTATGCAAATCACTCTATAATTAGGTGCTCTAATTTATTTTTTCATTTATTTCATGAGATATTTTGTGCGTTGGGCCTTGCATGGTCTCTTGGGCATTTATGACATTTATGAGTTATTTTGACATTTTCCAACCCTATCTAGAGTTTTTTTCCCTCCTTTTCTAGATAAATAGAGCACGAGGGCTTTCATTGTAATGGTTGGCATTTGATGACTTTTGAGAGAAATAAATGGTTTTCTTGATCTTGAAGATGAAATTGGTCTTGTGGATGTTTCTGAATGCCTTGTTTTGATTGATGATGAAGGAGGATAGTGTGCAGGATCCTTGAGCTTTGTTATTGGTGAATTTTTTCTCTCTTATGTTATTTTTCTCTCATGTTTTCATTATGATTCATCCCTCTATGCCACAGTAGAACAAAAGCGTATAGCTTAAGAAATTTTCTTTGAGGCACCTTAGTTTCCTGTTTCTATTGTCTTTATGTTTTCCTCTGCTGGGTTTGTTTAAGGAATTCTTAGTTGCTCCTTAGACATCCTTATGCTTGTTTATTCCATGAATGGCTCAATACAGTAGTTTCAAATATGTTTTATGGTTAGCCCTGCCTATTTGATGCTATTTAAACTCTATTTTGGAATCTCTCTTTGAAGTATTACTGGTTAGGTTTAGTCAAAGATGTCGTGTTTTGATCATGCCCTTTTTCCATGCTTGAGAATTTGCCTTAAATTTATTTGTAATTTGATCATTGATGTTTAGGTGTTCCCTCTTCATTGATTAAAGTTATTTGTTATCTTGAATTTTTTCTAAATCTTGAAGGTGAAATCACTAAAAGTTAGATCAGTTTCTTGCTTTCTATGGTTCACTGAATTGTTCATGTTGAATTATCATTTGCCTAAGTATAATCAGAAAGCTAATTTTTTTCCACGTATTATGATTATGTCCTCATGTTGATCAGTGTTTAAGACCATCTTGTTTAAAAGTTATTTTTTTAAGGATTCTTCACTGCCCTTACACACCTACTTTTTTCACCAACTTATTGTTCATTTCACTTCACTCATACTTTAAGGATCCATTTAACCAAGATAGATTTGCCCTATTATGCATCTTGTTTCATTTTTGAGATATCCATGAATTTCATAGACTCCATAGCCCAATGATTTTTAGACCTCTCAGTCCACCTATTCTACTTGACCATCTTACCCAACCAAACAAACAACAAACCCTACACTTAACAACTAGCCTAAAATAAAACCCTAAAAGCTAAAATTTCACATCCTTTGCATACAATAGAGAGAGCCCTCTCTGAGTCGATGAAGGCTAGGTCCTAGGACTCCAAAGACTAGTTTCATGTTACCTTAGCATTTGGTATACACATCTACTAAATCACAGGACCCTAACATTCTGGTGATCATGGTGGGACGTATTACATAGTAGCCTAAAAACTCTTATGGACTCATTTAAACCCTCAGTTAAGATTATAAAATCAACTGATAGCCAAGAGTATAATTTTCTTGTTTCACCATCCTAGAAAAATGATGACATAGTTAGAATACACTCATACAAACCTTAGGGCTACATAAAGAAACTCAGACAACCAAAAAAAACATCCCTAGATTGGTTTTTTGTCAGTTATTGGTGGTGGACCATATACACATATCCTTAAAAAAACTAAAAAATATCCACCTGGTGACTCCACTAGCCCCCAGTAGACCTATTACTTCACTAGTTCTCATTAGATTTCCCTAGGATTAGATTTTGAGTTTGAAATCTAGCTTCAGAAAGGATCAGTACCAGATCTCGTCCAGACCCAAATCCTCCCACCATAGTTGATGACCCAGAAAATATTTTTTGGCAAAATTCTAGATCCAGAAACTTAACTACTGTTAGGACCATTCATAGAGAAATCTCTATCCCTGAACATCTTACAGCCTTGCAAGATCCCATTTTGACTTGCATCATTCAAAGAACCTTTTCAGAACCAAGTCACAAAGTGATATTGACCAGAATGACCTTGAGCCCATAGATTTGTGACCGAGTTCTAGTAGAGAAGCCTCTCCTTCCACTCCACTTGACTTTTATCTTCTCCATCACTTTAGATTTTCCCATACCAAATCTGTTCAGAATTAGTTTGCTGGTCCAAGTACTTACACCACGCCCATCCATACCACCACTGTGCAAACCAATCGACTTCATCCTACACATCCTTTCAAAAACCTTCCTCTTGTAAATCCTCCTTTAGCTCCCATCATGGCAGCTTGGTATGCCCCCCTGGTTTTACCTCAACCTCTAGAACCTTTTCCAAAAGATTACCAATCCAAGATCCCTCATTTCACAGGAGCTAAATCCATCACTGCCCAACACCATGTAGATGGGATAAATGATGCCTTTGATTACATGGAAATAGAATAAGAAACCATTAAAATGAGGATATTTTCACAAATCTTAGGAGTTGAAGCCAAAAAATGGTTCAAAGCATTAACTCCTAACACCATACATGATCTCCCTTCCCTTTACCAAAATTTCATAAACAAGTGGGAAATCAAGAAAAAACCCCTCCAAATCCTTTTTGAATATAAAAATATTAGGAGGAATGTAGGGGAAAGTGTACAATATTATTGCACCAGGTTTAAAAATGTCTACAATGCCCTCCCCCCTCACATGAAACCCCCACAAGGCCTAGCACTAGTGAAATTTCCTGAAGGTTTTGATCCGGACATGACATACCAATTGAGAGAGAGATACCTTACAACTTTAGAAGAAATGAAAAGGGAAAATATTAGTGTAGATTTCAACCTCATTAAAAGGAGGGCTAAGATGAGGTCAGAAAAAAGAGTCACTTACAAAGATGAAACCATATCCTCAACCTCCTCATCTGATGCCAAAATATACATCCTAATGAGAACAATGGAGAGAACGATAGAGAGGATAAACTTGAATGAAAGGGAAACTCCTAGTGAGAACCAAGAAAATCTCCAAAATAGAAATAGAGCTCAAAACTTCAGAAGAGACCCTCCCAAAAATAGGCCACGAGACAATGACCAACAAATTAGGCCTCCTTTCCAAGACAATTATCTTGATGAAGAGGGAAGAGAGAATGGAGGACCCAAAGAAAGCCATGTAAACTTAGTAGGTTCAGATAATGAAGATGATGTTTTTCTCACAAAAGAAGAGTAAGAGTTATTTTCCCTAGATTAAACTGAAACTAACTATGAGGATCCTGAAAACTATAGGTTGGGATTTGAAAATGCAATAATGGAATTCCATGGGCAATATGACCTTAGGAGCAAAATGAACCAAGAAAACTCCAAAAAGAACAAAGAAGACACCACTGTTAGGAAAACACCTGAAAACACTCCTAGGAAGACAATATACATTTCTAACACCAAGGCCAAGAAATTTGATCCAAGCAAAGAAAAAATAAATCAACCAAGTGGTGACACAAGTTGCCCTAGTACCCCCACTAGTGACCCTGAGAAAACTATTTTTTCTAGAGCCCCAAATTAGAATCAGAAAATTAAAAATGTAAAAAAGTTCATGGCTAATAAAACTGATGTAAATATGTCCAAAACACAAATACGTTTCAGCTTTGAAGGAGACATTGCCAAAATCAAGATAACCATACCTCTCACTCAACTAGTTACTCAAGAAGTGTATATGTCCCAATTTTCGAAAGTCTTAAACATGGGAAGTGATACTCACACTCTTCACTTGATTGATGAAAAACACAAGCTTTTGTTTGGACCTGAAATGGAAGGAAAATACCAAGAAGGAATCATCCCCCCTTTCTATGTTATCTTAAATATACATGACAAAACCTTTCATAATGCCATGCTACACTCTGGTGCCTCTTACAACCTCATGCCTAAAGTTGTGATGGAGAGATTAGGCCTAGAAATTACTAAATATTACAAAGTCTTATACTCATTCGATTCAAGTAGAGTCAAGTATTTGGGCCTAATCAAGGATATTTGTGTCAATCTGGCACAAATACCTATTAAGAACCTAGTCATGGACATAGTTGTTGCTGACATTCCCTCCAAGTATGGTATGCTTTTATCCAGATCTTGGGAAGCCAAGCTTCAGGGGAACCTCCAACTTGACATGTCATATGATACGGTCCCTATTTTCAACCAGACTAGGAGGTTATACTGGGAGTCCCACATGAAGTGTATGGTAAGTAGCATGGATATGCCAAAAAACACCCCTGTCTATTCCATTCACTCAGATATTGATTCCTTCATCTTGTGTAATGAAGAGGAAATTAATGATCAGGTAAGTGAAGTTGAGACAGATCTAGACACACTACAACAGTCAAACCAGTCTCTGCATGAGGAATTCAACAGTCAAAACTATAACATCCCTGAACAACCACGTGATGATAAAAATGAACACAACTTTCTACAAACTGAAAATGAAATTTCAAAACCAAAAATTAGTTTAGAATCTTAATCAGGTTTCTCAAATGAAGGACAAAACTAAAAAACAAAGCTTTTCCCTTTTCTTAATCTAGAAGTGCCGAAGTACTCTCTCATAAAAGAAATCTTTAGGAATATAGATCAAAAGAGTCTTATGCTTTTGCCTTACATAGACACCTCATCATCAAAGAGTTTTGTCCCTTCAGAAGAATTGTTGACTCTCACAAATATTTCTATGGAAACTAAAGAAGTATCTACTAGAACTGATATAGAGGAGTATAATCTGGGCAGCCTAGAAAGACCCAAAATGATTAAGTTATCCACAACTCTGTCATTATACACAAAACTGAAATACATCAAGCTATGCAAGAATTTTCAGGATGCTTGTATATATATTGATGAAATTTTAAAGCCTTGTGACACATACATTATTAAAAAAAGGTCTCCTTCCAAGAAATACCATGAAACCCTTGTGCAAATTGTGTCACTAACAAAGAAATAAAAAGGATGCAGACTGCGTATAGACTTTAGGTACCTAGACAAAAACCTCCATGAAGTAAAAATACCCTTTTTCCTAGATAAATAATCCTATAGAAAGGGTAGGAATTTATAACAAGATGTCATTACATGATAGTGTTTCAGGTTATCATCAGATGATACCCCTTCCGATAAATCAACATAAAGCCATTTTCAAAGTTCCTTGGAGCAGCTACATCTTTGACCAAATGTTTCCTGGGATAAGGAGTGTTGAAGATGTCTTCCAAAGAGTCATGGGGCCCTGTTTCCAACTTCTTCACTAGATATACATTGATGACATAATGATCTGTTTTGAAGCCGATAAAGAATACATTTTCCAGCTAAGAAGGATATTTGACAGAAATAAGTTTTGGAAGCAAGACTTAAAGAGGAAATACCAAGGAGAACATGGCCTGCCTGAAATTTTTTGGAAAAATCCTTACACCATGACCTCAAATGGAGGTAACCATGTTTTCTATTTACAAGGGCTGAATGGACAAGGGTTGTTTCGAGATCTTGTTGAGGACAGGATGCTCAAGTACCATTGCTGTAAAAACCTTTAGTTTAAAATTTTCATTCATTATACATAACATTCCATGAGAAAAATCAGAAAAACACAAAAACATAGAAAGAAAGAAAAAGAGGGCATATTTGAAAAGAGGTACAACACCATACCCAAGAAATAGTAATGCTGAAAGTGTGCAAGCCTAAATGCCACTACTTGTTCCAAAGAGTCTTTTTCAGTCATCTAGCCTATTCGTGGCTGAACATGTTTTCAATTTATTGCTGATAATTTAGTGAAAGGGAGCTTGTCAAATCATTCAAACTTGACTTGTCAAAAGGGATAGATTAGGAATGAAAGATATTGGTTCCAAATGCTCAAAACTAAACCAAATAGAAAGATGCGGATGCATACCAAATGATAAATCACAACCCTTATTTTTCTAGTTTTGTTTGTACAAAAATAATGTTTGTGTGCAGGTTGTCCTAATGCCACAACTAATGGTAAGTCAGATTTCCTAATCCTGATTTAAACCATGTTTTCAATTTCATGTCAATAGATTAGAGAATGAAGTCTATCATACAACTTAATCTTGATAGAAAAATAGTCTAGCTAGAGAATAAAAAGAGTTCACTAGCATAATTTGAACTCTTGGAAGTGATAAGAATAGAAGTAGATAGTTTGTTTTTCTTTCAAAAGAAGAAAATGTCAAGGGTTTTCCAGTTCAAGTGAACGCTAGGAAGAAAAGAATTTAGGCAAGTAGGTTGGGTAGGTAGAGATGAAGTTGAGTTAATCATGTTTTTTCAAATTATTGAGATCACAACTTCAAAGAAGCATTAGCAAATGAAAAGAGGGAAAAATATTCCCAATGGATAAGGCATTGGTCTTCATAAAACCAGAGATCTAAAGTTCTGGACACCTCCTGAAAAGGAGCTACCCTCCCCAAGTGGAGCCATTATTAGTCATTAGTAATTTTTTTATTTTATAGATGACTAAATGCTTATCCTGTATTTATAGAAACAAAATTCATGAATATTGTGAGTTCTAGAAATCTCACTGCCTTCATTATCCTTAAGATAAAAGTTTCACTACTTCACTACTCTATCAAGTCATGGTCAGCCTATCACTCCCAAAAGACCCATCATGGGCCCATGCCACTCATTTTGACTAAGTAAAGCTAACTTTCTAGGCTCTTTAGATAAATCAAAATCGGTAGTTTTGGGTCTGCAATGCATAAAGTATGTCAATAACTCTGTTTTACACCTAAAGACCCCAAGTCAAGTTTTTAGCCAAAGGCCAAGCCCAAAAAACTTCACTCTAGGTCATTTAGGGTTTCATAGGTTATAGGATTGTTTTATGGTTCTGAATCACTAATTTACATATGCCAAGAAGATGAAATCAAATGAAAAGGAGGGTGAACACATGATTTCCCAAGATAGACCAAAAATCCTTCAAGGAAGGCCTCCTTGGCCAAGAAAAAATTCTACAAGGGATAGGTGCCCTTGTTGAAATTTTTGCAGAAATGATTGAGATAGCTGTCAAAAGAAAATGAGGTAAAGTGAGAGGCCAACTCATCACTAAGGACAACCACAAAAAATGAGAGAAAACTGGCTTCTGTTCAAAGAAAATCAGGGTTTTGAGGGCTGTTTGGCTAAACAGTGCTACCAAGCAAGGAGCCAGTGAAAAGGCCAGAAGGACAGAAGGCACAACAACACAACCAAGTACACATTGAAGATTTTTAGAAATTATAAATGATAAAGGGAAAAAGGTGAGGTGATCTAAACAAAAATGAATGAACTTGAAAGGGCTATAGAGAACTTAGAAGGCAACACTAATTATTTCCTCTAAAAGCCCTAAAACCTAAAATTTAGAAAGGTAGGCAAGAAGTTGAAATGAAGACTATGTGTCTCCATGATGACAGCAGGCAGAAGTCTGAAGAATGATATTAGGAGGTGACCTCCATGGTTTTTCAAGGCAACAATGCTTCACTGCATCAAAAGGAGAAAAGTACAAAGAGTATGTGTGTGCAGAAAGTAACGCTTTCAAGTGCAGTCAAATTCCCTAAAAGTGATCAAAGAAATGAAAGCATAAGGTTAATTATCAAAATGAGAAATCAAGCTGAGCATGAGTTTATTGTTGAGTAAATAAAGTGTCAAAACCCAAAGAATGACTAAGGAGACCAAAAAACTGTGTCATTGGGACCTGCAGAAATCAGAGGTGGCCAAGGCAAGACATATCATGGTATGATTTTCCAATCTTTTTCAAAATGAATATGGCATTTCCAAAATCAGCAAGAAGGTAAAAAGACATGTTTTAGGTCACTTACACTCAGGGATGCCAAAAAATATAAAAAAAGTGGTTTCAGTTTATCAGTGAAAGCATAAAAGCTTTAGCAGTGCCAACACTCCAAAATTTAGAGGAAACTATTCATCTCTTTAGCACACCCTCACCAAAGGAAGAAAAATCACTTTGACAAGTTCAAAATCACCTTAAAAAGGTTAAAGGGATATCAATGAAAGTTATAAAGTGAAAAAAAATAAAAGATAACAAAGTGGATTTTATAAGTTTGATTTCTTTCTCAAAAGGTATAAAAGGCCTTCTTAGTCTTTTTCCATCTTAATTTTCCATTACAAGAGAAGAGAAGGTTTTCAGAATAAAAAATAAAGTTTTTGGTCGATTTTTGGGCAAGGGTTACTAGCGTTGTGTGAATAGGTGGCATTGCGCTTACAAGGCCTAGCGCTGTGGAAATCGAGCATTTCCACGTGCAAATTAACTCTGCGTTGCGCTAATCTGGGGTAGTGCTGCGGGAATCAGTGTCGCTGCAAAAAGAAGTGACCGACATGCCTAGAACCCGATTGGCAGGCTTGCATGCACCCAGCGCTGCAATTATCCACGGGCACAATTGTCGGTGCTGTGTTCACAAGCCAACCCGACAGTTCGGGGAGGGCATTGTTGTAATGCAAAAAGGCCCTCAAACAAAGCAAAATTTTTCCCAAAGGCTTAAAGACTCCTCCAATTTTCCTCCAAAGGTGTGCAAAGAAGCTAAACCTGGTAGGTACCCTTTTCCTCCTCCTCTCAAATATTTTTTCATCTTGATAGCTATGGAGTAATTAAACCCTAGGTTAGGTATCAAATGCATATTACACGTTTTTTTTTGCCTCCTTGAACAAGTTAAGTGTCATTTGAGGGAGATTAATCTAGTGTGGTTATAATTAATTTTCAAGAGAAGCCCCCTTAAGCTCCAAAGCAAGCAGTCCTAAAACCTAGCTTCCATATCACTCATTTATTAAGGTTGGAATCACCACCTTCTTCATTTTGCTCCTCCAAACCCTAGTTTGTACACAAATAGCTCCCATCACCATGTCAGGGGTAGAAGACAGTAGCAACAGTGAAAGGGGTCAAGAGCTTATGAGACCAAACCAAAACCGAGGAAAATTGAACACAGTTTAACCCCATAACCTCATCTCCCATGATCCTCTCATGTTTCCATAATATGGGATGTTTTAAATTTTGTGAGAAGGTCAAACTAGTACAACACCACCCAGAGCTTACAAGGTTGTTTGTCCTCAACCTCCACAACATACAGGTGAATCTGGTAGGGGTGGATTTTGAACTATCAGTAGAAACCATCTCTGATGCTACAGGTATCCTTTTTTTTGGTGAAAAATGGTTTAAGAAGGCTAAATTGGACAAGGATTATTATGAGCCATTTATCAAGGCTAGGTACATACAAGTCTACAAGTCTGTTTTTCCCTTCTCACACCTCAAACAAATATTTGCACCCTTGATGAAAGTTAATATGAAGTAATTCACTTGTGAGGGTAGGTACTCCAGGCTTTATTCCTATCATATTAGAATCCTCATGCATTTCACAAAGCTTAAGATGCTCAAATTTCCCTACTACCTCTATAAAAGTATGGACAAAATGTCTTCTATTTTATAGAGAAGGAACCCTTCCCAACAATGCAAAGTGTATTTCACCATTGCTTTATCAGGATGGTGGTATTACATCAGTTGGAACAACAAGGTATAGCTTGGGAGGTATTCATAGCACATGAAGTCTTCACAAGCCCATAGCCTCCTCCTCAACCAAACTTGCCCTCCTCCTCTGTATAAGTGCCTTCATCTCAAGGAAACCTCTCTTCTTCTCCTTCTCTTGATGCATCAAATGAAGAGGATAAGAGTGGAAATGATGAGCATAGTAATGACAATGAGGGTAAGGGTGATTATTTAAACCCTCTAGGGGAAAAAAACATGGAGATAGATGGTGATGATGGGCTAAATCAAGAAGATGAACATAGTGCTGACAATGAAGGTAATGAAATCAGTGAAGAAGAGGAAAATAATGAGGAGAAAGAAAAGGAAAATGATGAGGAAGAGACAAATAATGAGGAGGAAGAAGAAGTGAATGATGAAAGTGATGAAAAGGTAGAAACATATAATAAATAAGAGGAAAATGAGGAAGATGAAGAGTTGGAAAACACAGAAATTGAAGGCAGCAATGATGCAAATGAGACAGATTACAGTGATGAGGAGGTAAAAGATAGTGACAAAGAGGTAGATGGTAAGGAAGATGGTGAGGGACAAGACAACACAGAGGAAAATAGTCATGATAGTCATGACAGCTGTCGTGACAGTCATGACAACAATCAATCCCTCAGTGATAATGAGAATAGTGCTAGTGCAGAAAACAAAGATGAAAGCAGTCATGGTGATGAAAAAAATGAAAGTTAGGAAATGGCAGAGGATAATAGTAAAATTAAATATCACAACCATGGTAAGGACACCACAAATACCACCATCACACCTCTTTCATCCACTTACCAAGGAGGACCAAGGCTAGTGTTTGCTGCCTCCAAGAGGCAAGGGATCATGCCAAATTATTCAGCTCAAAATCCTGACAAGTGAAAACAAAAGATGGAGAAAGGTGAGAAAGGTAAGAGAGGCAGGAAAACTAAACAAAATCCTCAATTCATTGACCTAGACAGTGATAATGAAGATGAGGAGATGACTAATAGAATATTGCTCCAAAGCAAAGATGCACAAATTAGGGAGATGGAGAGAGATTTTGAGATGGCTTAGCGTATCATTCAGTATTATAAGAATGAACAAAATTATTTTAAGAGGATAAAAAGGGGCCTTGCTCTCCAGAAAAGGATGACCAAGCATTATGCAATGAAAAATAAACTTGCTTATGCCAAATTGAAGAAGGCCCTCATTGAAATCCAAACCCTAAAGGAAGCAAAAGGTCATGAAAACCTTGGATTTTTTGCATCAGGTTCTCAATAGGTCTCCCAAACCCCTTGAAGGAGACCTCCACAAATTTTGAGGGAATTTGGATAATTTTATGTTTTTTGTGATTTTGAAGGCCTATTAGCATGGTGCCAGTGGGGCTATGTTTTTCCCTGGAGCATGCTCAGAGGGAAAAATATCCATTTTTGGATATTTCATCTCTAGAAAAACTATTATCACAAAGTTTCAGAGAAATTGGAGCGGTTTTGACCCCTCAAAAGGTCAAACAACACGTAAATTTTCACCATTCTGCCTCCTTTTCAAACCTGGTGCTGCGCATAGAGTAGCATTGAGATTTTGACATTTTGGACAGGTTACAGGGGCTGGATCAGAAAACCAAAAGTATTTTTGGAAATCAAACTCATTCGGATTTCCAACGGGCCATCACAAAGCAAAATCCGACATGGGGAAGGTCTCAAAAACTTTGTTACAAAAGGACCTATTTTCTACCTAAGGTGGCGTTGCACTAATGGACAACATTGTGTGTTTTGGACCAAAAGTCAACAAAACACACTCATTTATTGCAAAATCATATTTTAGTGTTTTTTTATGTAAATCACTTAAAATTATGTGCTAGAATTTATTTTTTCATTTATTTCATGAGATATTTTGTGCCTTGGGCCTTGCATGGTCTCTTGGGCATTTATGACATTTATGAGTGATTTTGACATTTTCCAACCCTATCTAGGGTTTTTTCCCTCCTTTTCTAGATAAATAGAGTATGAAGTATTTCATTGTAATGGTTGGAATTTCATGAGTTTTGAGAGAGAAATAAATGGTTTTCTTGAGCTTGAAGATGAAATTGGTCTTGTGCATGTTTCTGAATGCCCTGTTTTGATTTATGATGAAGGAGGATAGCGTGCAAGATCCCTAAGCTTTGTTATTGATGAATTTTTTCTCTCTTATGTTATTTTTTTCTCATGTTTTCATTATGTTTCATCCCTCTATGTTGCAGTAGAACAAAAGAGTATAGCTTAAGAAATGTTCTTTGAGGCACCTTTGTCCTTCCTGTTTCTATTGTCTTTATGTTTTCCTTTACTGGTTTTGTTTAAGAAATTATTAGCTGCTCCTTAGACCTCCTTATGCTTGTTTATTCCATGAATGGTTCAATACAGTAGTTTCAAATATGTTTTATGGTTAGCCCTTCCTATTTGATGCTATTTAAACTCTATTCTGGAATCTCTCTTTGAAGTATTACTAGTTAGATTTAGCCAAATATGCCATGTTTTGATCATGACCTTTGTCCATGCTTGAGAAGTTTCCTTAAAGTTCTTGGTAGTTTGACCGTTAATGTTTAGGTGTTCCCTCTTCATTGATTAAATTTATTTTTTATCTTGAATGTTTTATAAATCTTGAAGGTGAAATCACTAAAAGTTAGATCAGTTTCTTTCTTTCTATGGTTCACTGAATTGTTCATCTTGAATGATCATTTTCTTAAGTATAATCAGAAAGATATTGTTTTTCCATGTCTTATGATTATGTCCTCATTTTGATCAATGTTTTAGACCATCTTTTTTAAAATTTATTTGTTTAAGGATTCTTCACTGCCCTTACACACCTATTTTTTTCACCAACTTATTGTTCATTTCACTTCACTCATACTTTAAGGATCCATTTAACCAAGATATATTTTCCCTGTTATGCATCTTCTTTCATTTTTGAGATATCCATGAAATTCATTAACTCGATAGCCCAATGATTTGTAGACCTCTCACTCCACCTATTCTACTTGACCATCTTACCCAACCAAACAAACAACAAACCCTACACTTAACAAGTAGCCTAAAATCAAACCCTAAAAGAAAAAATTTCACATCCTTTGCATACAATAGAGAGAGCCCTCTGTAAGTCTAGGAAGCCTAGGTCCTAGTACTCCAAAGACTAGTTTCATGTTACCTTGTGCGTTTGGTCTACCAATCTGCTAAATGATGGGACCGTAAAATTTTGGTGATCACGGTGGGACAGATTACATAGTAGCCTCAAAAATCTTATAGACTCATTTAAACCCTTAGTTAAGCTTAGAAAATTAAATGATAGCCAAGAGTAGACTTTTCTTGTTTCACCATCCTAGCAAAATGATTACACAGTTAGAATACACTCATACAAACCTTAGGGCTACATAAAGAAACCCAAAAAAACATCCCTAGATTGGTTTTTTGTCAGCTATTAGTGGTGTACCATATACACATATCCTTAAAACAACTAAAAAATATCCACCTGGCGACTCCACTAGCCCCTAGTAGGCCTATTACTTCACTAGTTCTCATTAGATTTCACTAGGATTGTGTCAAATCAACCTAGAGAAGTCTGGAAGCCTAGTCCTATACTGTGTGAGTTTACCAAGCACTAAGAGAGGCCAGCCTTCTGAAAATAGTCCTAAAATTTCATCCTCTCTATATTTTGAGTTTGAAATCTCGCTTCAAAAAGGATCAATACCAGATCTCATCCGGACCCAAATCCTCCCACCATAGTTGATGACCCAAAAAATATTTTGTGGCAAAATTCTAGATCTAGAAACTTAACTACTGTTAGGAACATTCATAGAGCAAGATTTGTCCCTGAACATCTTAAAGCCTTGCAAGATCCCCAGTTTGACTTGCATCATACAACGAACCTTTTCATAACCATGTCACAAAGTGATATTGACCAGACTGACCTTAAGCCCATAGATTTGTGGTCGAGTTCTAGTAGAGAAGCCTCTCCTTCCACCCCACCTGACTTTCAACTTCTCCATCACTTTAGCTTTTTCCATACCAAATCTATTCTGAATCAGTTTGCTAGTCCAAGACTTCCACCACACCCATCCATACCACCACTGTGCAAACCACTCCACTTCATCCTACACCTCCCTTCAAAAACCCTCCTCTTGTAAATCCTCCATTATCTCCCATCATGGAAGCTTGGTATGCCCCCTGGTTTTACCTCAACCTCTAGTACCTTTTCCAAATGATTACCAATCCAAGATCCCTCATTTCACAGGAGTTGAATCCATCACTTCCCAACATCATGTAGATAGGATAAATTATGCCTTTGATTACATGGAAATAAAAGAAGAAACCATTAAAATGAGGATCTTTGCACAAAGCTTAGGATTTGAAGCCAAGAAATGGTTCAAAGCATTAACTCCTAACACCATACATGATCTCCCTTCCCTTTACCAAATTTTCATAAACAAGTGGGAAATCAAGAAAAACCCCCTCCAAATCCTTTCTAAATATAACAATCTTAGGAGGAATGAAGGGGAAAATGTACAATATTATTGCACTAGGTTTAACAGTGTCTACAATTCCCTCCCCCCTCACTTGAAACCCCCACAAGGCCTAGCACTAGTGAAATTTATTGAAGGTTTTGATCTGGACATGACATACTAATTGAAAGGGAGAGATATGCCACAACTTTGGAAGAAATGAAAAGGGAAACTATTAGTGCATAAGGAAACCTCATTGAGAAGAGGGCTAGGATGAGGTTGGAAAAAAGAGTCACTTACAAAGCTGAAACCATAACCTCAACCTACTCATCCGATGCAAAAATGGACAACCTAATCAGAACAATGGAGAGAATGATAGAGAGGATAAACTTGAATTAAAGGGCACCTCCTAGGGAGAACCAAAAAAATCCCCAAAATTGAAATAGAGCTCAAAAATTCAATAGAGACCCTCCCCAAAATAGGCCATGAGACAATGACCAACAAATTAGGCCTCCTTTCCAAGACAATTATCTTGATGAAGAGGGAAGAGAGAATGAAGAACCCGAAGAAAGACATGTAAACTTAATAGGTTCAAATAATGAAGATGATGTTTTTCTCACAAAATAATAACAAGAGTTATTTTCCCCAGATCAAACTGAAACTAGCTATGAGGATTTTGAATACTACAGGTTGGGATTTGAAAATGCAATAATGGAAGTCCGTAGGAAATATGACCTTAGGAGCAAAAAGAACCAAGAAAACTCCAATAGGAACAAAGAAGACACCATTGTTAGGAAAACACCTAAAAACACTCCTAGGAAGACAATAGACATTTCTAACACCAAGGCCAAGAAAGCTGATCCAAACAAAGGAAAAATCAACCAACCATGTGGTGACACAAGCTACCCTAGTGCCCCCACTAGTGGCCCTAAGAAAACTATTTTGTCTAGAGCCCCAAATTAGAATTGGAAAATTAAAAATGTAGAAAAATTCATGGCTGATAAAACTGATGTAAATATGTCCAAAACACAAATATGTTTCAGCTTTGAAGGCGACATTGCCAAAATCAAGATAACCATACCTCTCACTAAGCTAGTTACTCAAGAAGTGTATAGGTCCCAAGTTCTGAAAGTATTAAACATGTGAAATCATACTCACACTCTTCACTTGATTGATGACAAACCCGAGCTTTTGTTTGGACCTGAAGTTGAAGGAAAATACCAAGAAGGAGCCATTCCCCCTTTCTATGCTAGCTTAAATATACATGACAAAATCTTGCATAATGCCATGCTAGACTTCGGTGCCTCTCACAACCTCATGCCTAAAGTTGTGATGGAGAGATTAGGCCTATAAATTACTAAACCTTACAAAGACTTATACTCATTTGATTCGAGTAGAGTCAAGTTTTTGGGCCTAATCAGGGATCTTTGTGTCAATCTGGCACAAATACCTGCTAAGAACATAGTCATGGAAATAGTTGTTGCTGACATTCCCCCCAAGTATGGTATGCTTTTATCCAGATCTTGGGGAGCCAAGCTTCAGGGGAACCTCCAACTTGACATGTCATATGATACCATCATTGTTTTCAACCACACCAAGAGGTTATACCGGGAGTCCCACATGAATTATATGGTAAGTAACCTGGATAAGACAAACAACACCCCTCTCTATTCCATTCACTCAGATATTGATTCCTTCATCTTGTGTAATGAAGAGGACATTAATGAGTAGGTATGTGAAGTTGAGACAGATCTAAACACACTACAATAGTCAAACTAGTCTCTGCATGAGGAACTCATCAGTAAACACTATAACAACCCCGAACATTCACATGATGATAAAAATGAAAATAAATTTTTGAAAAATAAAAATGAAATTTCAAAACCAAAAATCAGTTTAGAATCTGAATCAGGTTGCTCAATTGAAGGAAAAAACTCAAAAAAAAAACTTTTCCCTTTTGTTAATCCATAAGTGCTGAAGTACTCTCTCATAGCAGAAATCTTTAGGAATCTAGATCAAAAGAGTCTTATGCTTTTGCCTTACATAGACACCTCATCATCAAAGAGTTTTGTCCCTTCAGAAGAAGTGTTGACTCTCACAAATATTTCTATGGACCCTAAATAAGTATCTACTGGAACTAATATAGAGGAGTATAATCTGGGCAGCCTAGAGAGACCCAAAATGATTAAGTTATCCACAACTCTATCATTGTACACAAAATTGAAATACGTAAGGCTATGCAAGAATTTTTAGGATGCTTGTATATATAGTGATGAAAGCTTAAAGGCTTGTGACACAGACATTATTCAAAAAAGGTCTCCTTCCAAGAAAGACCATGAAACCCTTGGGAGAATTATGTCACTAACAAAGAAAGAAAAAGGATGCTGAGTGTTTATAGACTTTAGGTACCTAGAAAAAACCTCCATGACATATAAATACCCTTTTTCGTAGATAAATCATTCTATACAAAGGGTAGGAATTTCTACCAAGATTTCATTACATGATATTGTTTTAGGTTATCATCAGATGATACCTCTTCTGATCAACCAACATAAAGCCATTTTCAAATTTCCTTGGAGCAACTACATGTTTTACCAAATGCTTCATGGGTTAAGGAGTGCTAAAGATGTTGTCCAAAGCGTCATGGCCCCTGTTTTCAACTTCTTCACTATGATATAAATTGATGACATCATCATCTGTTTTGAAGTTGATAAAGAATACCTTTTCCAGCTAAAAAGGATCTTTGATAGAAACAATATTTGGAAGCAAGACTCAAAGAGGAAATACCAAGGAGAGCATGGTCTATCTAATTTTTTTTGGAAAAATACTTACACCATGCCCTCAAATGGAGGTAACCATGTTTTCTATTTACAAGGGCTGAATGGGCAAGGGATGTTGGGATATCCTGTTGAGGATAGGATGCTCAAGTACCAATGTTGTAAAAACCTCTAGTTTAAAATTTTCATTCATTATACATAACATTCCATGAGAAAAATTAGAAAAAACACAAAAACATAGAAAGAAAGAAAAAGAGGGCAGATTTGAAAAGAGGTACAATCCCATACCCAAAAAAAATAGTAATGTTGAAAGTGTGCAAGGTTAAATGCCACTACTTGTTCCAAAGAGTCTTGCTTATTCATCTAGCCTAATCATGGCTAAACATGTTGTCAATTTATTGTTGATAAGTTAGTGAGAGAGAGCTTGTCAACTCATTCAAAGTTGACTTTTCAAAAGGGATAGATTAGGAATGAAAGATACTGGTTCCACATGCTCAAAACTGAACCAAAGAGAAATATGGGGATGCATACGAAATGATAAATCACAACCCTTATTTTTCTAGTTTTGTTTGTATGAAAATAATGTTTGTGTCTAGCTTGTCCTAATGACACAACTCACGGTAAGTCAGATTTCCTAATCCTGATTTAAACCATGTTTTCAATTTCATATCAATAGCTTAGAGAATGAAGTCTATAATATAGCTTAATCTTGACAGACAAATAGTCTAGGTAGAGAATAAAAAGAGATCACTACCATAATCTAAACTCTTGGAAGTTATAAGAATAGAATTAGATATTTTGTTTTTCTTTCAAAAGAAGAAAATGTCAAGGGTTTTCCAGTTCAAGTGCACTCTAGGAAGAAAAAATGTTAGGAAAGTAGGTTTGGTAGGTAGAGACGAAGTTGAGTTAATCATGCTTTTTAAAATTATTGAGATCACAACTTCAAACAAGCATCAGCAAATGAAAAGAAGGAAAAATCTTCCCAGTGGATAAGGAACTGGTCTTCATAAAACTAGAGATCTGAAGTTCTGGACACCTCTTGAAAAGAAGCTGCCCTCCCCAAGTGGAGCCACTGTTAGTCATCCGTAATTATTTCCTTTTATAGATGACTAAATGCTTATCCTAGATTTCTAGAAACAAAATTCATGAATATTGTGAGTTCTAGGAATCTCACTGCCTTCATTATCCTTAAGATAATTCTTTTACTATTTCACTACTCCAGCAAGTCATGGTCAGCCTATCACTCCCAGAAGACACATCATAGGCTCATGCCACTCCAGGGAACTCAGAAGATAACACTAATTATTTGTCTCTAAAAGCCCTAAAACCTAAAATTTGGAAAGGTAGGGAACAAGGTGAAATGAAGACTGTGTGTCTCCATGATGACAGCAGGCAGAAGTCTGAAGAATGATATCAGGAGGTGACCTCCATGGTTTTTCAAGGAAACAATGCTTCACTGCATCAAAAAGAGTGAAGTACAAAGAGTATTTGTGTGAGGAAAATAACGCTTTCAAGTGTAGTCAAATGCCCTCAAAGTGATCAAATGAATGAAAGCATAAGGTTAAGTATCAAAATGAGAAATCAAGTTGAGCATGAGTTTATTGTTGAGTAAATTAAGTGTCAAAACCCAAAGAATGACTAAGGAGACCAAAAAATCGTGTCATAGGCACCTGCAGAAATCAGAGGTGGCCAAGGGAAGACATATCATGGTATGATTTGCCAATCTTTGTCAAAATGAACATGTGACTACCAAAATTAGCAAGATGGTAGAAAGACATGTTTTAGGTCACTTACACTCAATAATGCCAAAAAAGATAAAAAAACGTGGTTTCAGTTTATCAGTGAAAGAAGAAAAGGTTTAGCAGTGCCAACACTCCAAAATTTAGAGGAACCTATTCATATTTTTAGTACACCCTCACCAAAGGAAGAAAAATCACTTTAACAAGTTCAAAATCACCTACAAAAGGCTAAAGGGATATCAGTGAAAATTATAAAGTGACAAAAAAGAAAACACAGCAAAGTGGGTTTTAGAAGTTTGATTATTTCTCAAAAGGTATAAAAGGCCTTCTTAGTCTTTTTCCATCTTAATTTGACATTAAAAGAGAAGAGAAGGTTTTTAGAAGAAAAAATAGTGTTTTTGGTCGATTTCTAAGAAAGTGTTACTAGCACTGTGCGAATAGGTGGCACTGTGCTTACAAGGCCTCGAGCTGTGCAAATTGGGCATTTGAACGTGAAAATTAACTCTGCGCTGCGCTAATCTGGGGTGGTGCTGTGCGAATCTGTGGCACTGCACAAAGAACCGTCCAGCACGCCTAGGACCTGACTGGCAAACCTACACGCACTTGGTGCTACGCTAATCCACAGGCACGACTGTCGGTGTTGTGCTCACAAGTCGACCCAACAGTTTTGGCAGGGCATTGCAATAATGCAAAAATCCCCTCAAACAAAGAAATTTTTTTCCCAAAGGCTTAAATACTCCTCCAATTTGCCTATAAAGGCCTGCAAAGAAGATAAAACCTAGTAGGTACCCTTTTCCTCCTCCTCTCAAATATTTTTTCATCTTGATAGCTATGGAGTAATTAAACCCTAGGTGTGCAAAACCTAGGTCTCAAATGCATATTACATGTTTGTTTTTGGCCTCCTTGAACAAGTTAAGTGTCATTTGGGGGAGAGTAAGCTAGTGTGGTTACAATTCATTTTCAAGAGAAGCCCCCTTAAGCTCCAAAGCAAGTAGTCCTAAAACCTAGCCTCCATATCACTCATCTGTTAAGGTTGCAATCACCACCTTCTTCATTTTTCTCCTCCAAGCCCTGGTTAAGAGCTTATTAGACCAAACCACAAGCGAGGAAAAGTGAATAGAGTTGAACCCCAGAGCACAGTGGCTATCACCTCATCTCCCATGATCCTCTCATGTTTCCAAAATATGGGATGTTTTCAATTTTGTGAGAAGGTAAAACTAGTACAACACCACCCAGAGCTTACAAGGTTATTTGTCCTCAACCTCCACAACAAACAAGTGAATCTGGAAGGGGTGGATTTTGAACTATCAGCAGATACCATCTCTGATGCTACAGGTATCCCTTTTGTTGGTGAAAAATGGTTTAAGAAGGCCAAATTGGACAAGTATTATTATGAGCCATTTATGAAGGCTAGGTACATACAAGGCTGCAAGTCTTTTTTTTCCTTCTCACACCTCAAACAAAGATTTTCACCCTTGATGAAAGTTATCATGAAGTACTTCACCTTTGAGGGTAGGTACTCTAGGATTTATTCCTATCATCTTAGAATCCTCATGAATTTCACAAGGCTTAATATGCTCAACTTTCCCTACTACCTCTATAAAAGTATGGACAAAATGTCTTCTGTTTTCCGGAGAATGAGTCCTTTCCAAAAAATGCAAAGTGTATTTCACCATTCCTTATCAAGATGGTGGTATTACATAAGTTGGAACAACAGGGTATACCTTGCAAGGTATTCATAGCATATGAAGTCCTCACAAGCCCACAACCTCCTCATCAACCAAACTTGTCCTCCTCATCTCCACAAGTTCCCTCACCTCAAGGAAACCTCTCTTCTTCCCCTTCTCTTGATGCATCAAATGAAGAGTATAAGAGTGGATGTGATGAGAAAAGTAATGATAGTGAGGGTAATGATGATGATTTAAGCCCTTTAGGGGCAGAAAACATGGAGATAGATGATGATGATGGGCTAAATCAAGAAGATGAACAGAGTGTTGACAATGAAGGTAATGAAATCAGTGAAGAAGAGTAAAATAATGATGAGAAAGAAAAGGAAAATGATGAGGCAGAGACAGAGAATGAGGAAGAAGAAGAAGGGAATGATGAAAGTGATGAAAAGGTAAAAACATATAATCAAGAAGAGGAAAATGAGGATGATGAAGAGCTAGACAGCACAGAAATTGAAGGCAACAATGATGAAAATGAGATAGATCACAGTGAGTTACTAGACTACACCGGACCCTTGTTGGCCACAACCCTGTGAACCTGGGTCTTGCCCGCGAGACCTTATTTTTTGCCAACAGTGAGGATGAGGTAAAAGACAGTGACAAAGAGGCAGATGATAAGGAAGACAGTGAGGGACAAGACAACAAAGAGGAAAATAGTCATGACAATCATGATAGCTGTCATGGCAGTCATGACAACAATCAACCCCTCAGTGATAATGAGAATAGTGACAGTGCAGAAAACAAAGATGAAAGCAATCATGGTGATGAAAAAAATGAAAGTAAGGAAAGGGTATATGATACTAGTATAATTGAAGATCATAGCCATGGTAAGGACACCACAAAGTCCACCATCACACCTCTTTCATTCACCAACCAACTCTTTCTCCATGCTTGAGAATTTTCCTTAAAGTTCTTTGGAATTTTATCATTGATGTTTAGCCATTCCCTCTTAATTGATTAAAGTTATTTGTTATCTCTAATTTTTTATAAATATTGAAGGTAAAATCACTAAAAGTTAGATTAGTTTCTCGCTTTCTATGGTTCACTGAATTGTTCATCTTGAATGATCATTTTCTTAAGTATAATAAAAAAGCTATTGTTTTTCCATTTCTTATGATTATGTCCTCATGTTGATCAGTGTTGAGACCATCTTGTTTAAATGGTATTTCTTTAAGGATTCTTCAGTGCCCTTACACACCTACTTTATTCACCAAATTATTGTTCATTTCAGTTCACTCATACTTTAAGGATCCATTTAACCTAGCTAGATTTACCCTGTTATGCATCTTGTTTCATTGTTGAGATATTCATGACTTTCATAGACTCCATATCCCAATGATTTGTAGAACTCTAACTCCACCTATTCTACTTAACCATATTACCCAACCAAACAAACAACAAACCCTACACTTAACAACTAGCCTAAAATCAAACCCTAAAAGAAAAAATTTCACATCCTTTGCATACAATAGAGATAGCCCTCTCTGAGTCTAGGAAGGCTAGGTCCTAGGACTCCAAAGTCTGGTTTCATGTTACCCTGTGTATTTCGTCTACCAATCTACTAAATCATGGGACCCTAACAGTTCACAAGTGGAGTTGTGAACAACTAGACATGAGTCTCGATGTGTTGTGCCCTTAATGGACAAAGGGACAACTAGAGAGTAGATTGGATAGTCAAGATTTAGTGGATAAATGGACTCAGAGCATTGATAGAGGCAAGAGCTACAGGTTAGGAGCCAAAGAAATAACTGTGAGAGCATGCTACAGCTAGATGGTCAGAGTATCTTGTACTAGTGGATGTATGAGGGCCATTATCCCTGGTACGGGAGCACTAGAGTATTGTATTATATCAGTTTTATTAATATAACGAAGTTGGGTTGAAAAATTTAAAAAACTGTCCATATTTTATGCATGTGTGATTTACTTATTTTTATATTCCTATTGAGATTCAACGAGATGATGATCCTAGTGAAAATTAAGCACCTTCACTAGGTGGGCCCGACATGATATTTTTAGGTGTGTGTATATTTTTAGAATGCTGAGCATATTCTAAAATTAGCAGGATGTTGATTCTAGATGGTTGAGCAAATTCTATCTTTAAATGAGTTTCTATTTTTAGAACATGGGCGAAGTCTATTTATCGATCGCATATTTAAAAATAGAATGCACGTCGATTATTATTAGAACTTAATGATAATCAGAAAATAAATAATAACTTATTCTCTTGAAGCACTTGATTTTAGTTAACTGATGTGGAAAACAAGTTAGCTGAAGCAATTACGAGTTTCAAGGTTGGTTGGCGACTCATGCATGATGGACTTTGTTGTAACTAAGTGTGACACAGTTGTAACAGGGTTGGAAGAGTAGTTATGGGAGTTGTTATTTAGTTTAACTCAGTTAAGTGAGTTGAACTCAGTTGTGCTAGTTGCAACTAAAGATACACTAGTGAAATATGAGTGAATTAATTCACAGGTAGTGAATTACTTGCAACTAAACAAATACAACAGTTAACTACTTGCATGTCAAATCCAGTGGAGACCCAGTGGAGAGATAGGTGAAAGGGTGTGTTTGACTATCATTTTTGAATATAGTGATGCATTCAATGCATCTACACACATTGGAGTTTCCAATTAGGATTGCATAGTTAAATCAAGGAAAGATCAAATTCATTCAGGGATCTTCTTCAACAGGGATTGCGCAGTGGAGGCAGGCTGTTAGGAGGTAGTAAATTGGTGCATGTGTGAACCAATTTTTGTATGATAGTGTAAGAAGATTGTATATTGTACTGAGAGCTCTATGAGCTGATATTTGTATGAGATTGTTTCATGATTCCATGATATGCATAATATATGATTTTTGGGGTTTTTAGCTTTAATATTTCCCGGTAAAACATCTTGTTATGTGTGATTGATTTTTATTCATATGTTTTCAATTAGCGATTTAATTTCCACAAAGAATTAAGTAGAAGGATTATGTATTTAATAGTGGATTTAATTGTTAGATAAGGTTATTCTGGTAATACATATGCATATTGTATAATTTCTACATGGTATCGCATTGTTAATCACTGAAGATTGCAATATTGAAGTAGTGCTGAGTTATGTTGGTGCAACAATTCAAATTTTCTTCAAGATTTTCTTGGTGCGACAGTTTAGTAAACAATGAAATGGATTTCAATGGGTTGTAGTTGGAGTATTCACTCAAGGGAAGCTCAAAGTACATATCCTAGAAGGAAAATATGGAGGTGGTGCTTGAAGATAATGGCTTGAAGGAGTTCATCGATAGCGATGTTCCTAAGCCCACTTCGACAGATGTTACATTACTTGTCGCCTCGCAAAAGAAAGTAGTGAAGACGAGAATAATTTTGTTGGAAGGTGTGAAATACAATATTGTGTTAAGCCTTCAAGGGAAATCCACTCCATTTTCAATGTGGAAGGCTTTGACAGATCTTTTCCAAAGCAGGAGCGACCATAGGAAGTTGGAGAAGGGAGACAATATTCCAAAGTATCTCACGAAGTTTTTCCAATGTAGGTATGAGACGGTGAGTGTGGGAATTATAGTTTTTTATAATGACTTGGTGAGCTTGGATCTCCTTGGACTTTCGAAGAGTTGGCACAGTTATCAAGACTATGTCAATGGGCGGGAGAAACTGTTGGATTAGGAGTGACTTTGGTTGGATCAAGTGCAAGAGGAGATAAGGCAGAGTACCAGGGATGGCTCTTCATCAAAGAATGATGATGAAGAGGATTGTGCTTTTTCTACCAAAGCGAGGAAAAGGAAGGGGAATAAATCCAATTCAAAATCTGAGGATAAAGGCAAGAAGCTAGATTTTTCCAAGGTGAAGTGTTTTCATTGTCACGAACATGGGCATCTCTCCACTAACTTTCCATAGAAAAAGAAGAACAAGAAGGTTGTTGGAGCTGCAGCTGGTGAGGCCCTTACATCACAAATTGAAATTTATTTCTCTTTGATGTCATGCTTGGTTTCAAGCACAATGGGATCAGTGTGGTATCTTGATAGTGGTGCTTCCTTTCACATGATGGGAGATAAGGAGCTTTTCAGCGACTTGGATGAGAAATATCTCCAAAATCGTATAGAGATGGGAGACGATGGGAAATAAAGTGTGACTTACATTGGTACCATTACCTTTGAGAGGGAGTCAGGTAAACCATTTCTGTTGAAATATGATATGCATGTTCTAGGTCTAAAGAATAAATTGGTCTCAGTCGCGATGTTGGAGGACAAAGGTTATGACGTTGTTTTCAACGATGGAAAAGCCTTCTTAAGACATAAAAAAATGGGTCAAACCAAGAGGATAGGGATTCAAGTTAAGAATATCTACAAGCTGGAGGTAGATGGCTATGCTGAAATGGTGGGCAAAGAAGAAGAAGTTGTGAGTCGGGATGAGGGCGAATTATGGCACAAGAGATTGAGCCATCTTCACCATGGCACCCTAAATATTTTGCAGCAGATTTCTACTGGACTTCCCAAGGGTACACTTACGCAGATAGATTAGTGCAAGGAATGTACTATGGGTAATTTTTTGAAGACCACCTTTCATGAAAAGAAGAAACATGCTTTGGGGATCCTGGAGAGAGTTCACATAGACATGTGTGGGCCATTATCGGTTGCTTCAATAGGAAAACACATGCATTATGCTATTTTTGTTGATGAATATTCTCGTAGATGCTTTATCTTCTTCATGCAGAAGAAGGATAAAAAATTCTCGAAGTTCTGTGAGTTTAAAGCATTGGTGGAGAAAGATTCGGGGAAGCAAGTAAGGGCTTTGCGGAGCGATAATGGTGGTGAATATATCTCGAAAGAATTCAAATACTTTTGTAGAAAAGAAGGAATTCAACGATAAATCATAGTGCCTCATAAACCACAGCAAAATGGGGTCGTGGAGAGGAAGAACAGAATGATCATGGGTGCTACATGAGCTATGCTGCATGATAAGGGCCTACCAATGCACTTGTAGGCTGAAGCATGCAACACTGTGGTTTATGTGAAAAACCATTTTCCTCGTAGAGTACTTGGCATGAGCACACTTGAAGAAGCTTTTACTGGTAAGAACCTAAATGTTCCCAAAGATGAGCCTCAAGAGGTGGATCAGCCATAGGAGGAGGATCATGGAGTGGATGAGTCCACTCACGTAGAAGAAAACATCAGAACTGGAAAAAGGCATACCACAGAAGCTGAGAGGCCAAAGCTTTATGTGGCACAAAATGTAGGAGTCCCTACTTCATAGTGCAGATAGAGATAGTCTCCTGACCGATATACTGGATACATGGCTCTCATGAGAAAATGTATTGTGACAGATCCATATTCATTTCAGGAAGCAGTGCAGGAGCCCACATGGGTAGATGCAATGGTGGACGAGTACGTCTTCATTTTCAGAAATAGTGCTTGGGAAATTGTTCCAAGGAAGATTGATAAATCAGTGGTAGGTTCAAGATGGAACTTGGTTTCTTCACCCTAAGAGAGAATTTAATGAAGTGGTGCTCAGCAAATCCTAATTGAACTTATGCATATGCACACAATTATTATAACAAAAACACAGAGATAGTATCACATAAATAGTGTTCGTTGTAGCACATACAATAAATTAGAACCAGATCTCGACCTAATTAATGTAATACTTAACAGATGTCAATACTCATGCATAAATATATCAACTAGATCTACAAATTCATAAATAGGTAAAAAAACAGTGTTATCTCATCAAAACATAATCAGTAAGAATAAAAAAAAAATATATGCATAACACAGATAATTTTCCAAAATTGTTCCTTCTATTAATTCTCCAGATCTGTCAATACATCAGCTTTCCTTCAAACCCTTAAAAAACATTTACAATCCCTTCCATGCACGTAGCCAGCAAAGTCCGCACATATCCAGGACTAGGTATCCACCCACACAGCCAATAGGAGCCTTCTACCCACCCCAAAAACCCTTATAGACATAAATATCAAAATGTCAATATCAAATATCACCTCTTACTCTAACTACTTGACTTAGATGGACTCTATATATTTATAATACACCTAATGCACATATACTATGGTCTCAAACCATGGTTTGATGCCCATAGTTTACATTTAAGCTTAATTATATCCAAAATTGGGGCAAAATTCCCTTTGACTACAACTACAAAGCGCGCACATACAAACATACAAAAAACTATCATTGGAACTTTTGCCTAAGGAGACCCCACTCCAACAGGCCCCCAACACAAACATGTGACTCATTCTGAGTGACTGAGGCGCTACGAATGTCTCCTTGGTTTTTCCTTTGAGCGTCTTGATAGAAATCTAGAGAGGGAGTACTAACTCAAGGCTCTACACTACTGTACCCTGCGCCTGTTGAACCATTTTATTTTTTGTATGCCCTTCAACGACCATCTCCACACTACGTTGGTTCTGCGAAATGATATTAAGGGTTATTTCTAGCATCTTAGAGAGTTTCAATACTTCCTCTTCCCATGGTTGCATTTTTTATGTGAGCACCTTCTCTTTACGGTGAAATTCGGAAATTTCTCCCTAGAGTTTGTAACGTTCTTGCAGACGAGCAAGTATATTTTTGATCACCAATGTGGGTGCTACTATGTGGATTTCTTCAAACTACTGCTCCTTGGTGCTGAGTATGTTGCGTAGCTGCTGAACAACTGGATAATTCTAGATAGAGGCCCAAATTTTCATGGCCTCATTCAGAGGCTGGTCACATTGAGTGACTGCAGCAACGATACTTTCTTGGGCCTACTTATCCTCTGCTTCTCACTTTGCGTGGACCTCGGGCGGTGTCTCTGGATGCAACTTGGTATGAAGGCTTGTGATTTTATTCTCATATATAGCTCGAATGGTGTGAGCTTCCACATGCACAACCTTGATCACAGAAGCTAGTTCATCCAACTTCTTTGTGGGTGCAGCTGTGGCCGAGACTACTAGAATATCTCATCATACTTGGTCAATATTGGCTTCCAGCGCAGCGTGTTGTGATTCTACTTCTCGATGTGCTACTTCTTCCTGTCATTTTTTCTCATGTGATTAGGCAAACTTTTTCTGTGCATCCTTGGTCTATGTCTGTGTGGTTGCTTCTCAATACTGCAGTTCATCAGCAATATCATAGTGTAGTAAATGGAGCTTTCCTGCAGGCAACACAGACATATTAACATGAACATCACCTATACAGTAAATTGAGTGCGTTGGCTCACATCCATTTGGATTTCTGGCATGGGGATATGAACAAATCACCCCTCCCTAGATGAGGGTAAGGCTACGTCCAAAGGTTGTGCGCTGGTAAGACCTGCACTGGTCCAGCTTGAATGAATCATGCTCACTTGGATCTGGCTCCCTTAAATTTTCAATTCTTGTAAGCCAAACTATATAATATCCAAGGTGGATTTATATTGGAACTCCATGTTAGTCCATCGATCCTCCCACGTCGAGGTGACTTTATTTGTGATCTCATTGAGATCATCCTCTATAACTATCAAGACCTCTTGTCCTGTTTTCTTATAACCCTTCTAATTCTTTCATGACTCAACTGTAGTCTGTAGACCATGATTTGTGCCATTTGATGTTTCTTCTTCAGTTTCCTTAGGGGCAAAGCCATTTTTTCTTATACTATGGCATCAAAAATTTCTCTTGTGGTGGTCAGTGTAGGTTCCCTCTCACCTGGTTTTTCCATCACTGTTTCAACAGAATTTTTAGTGGCCTTCTCTGTTGATTTACCTGTTGGGTTGCATGACTGTGTTCGTAGAGTCAACCAAGATGGTGGCCAGTCTGTTGTGACTTTGATAAAATCATCTTCAGTCACCAGGTAAGGCAACTCATACTAGACACCCTCCACGTTTCCCTTCGCGCGGATGTGGATATTGTGAAAGTTAGGCTTAAAGTCAGCTACCATCTTGTATTTATCATACAAAGTGGGATACAGTCGTGACTTTGATTGTACTACATGGTAAACAATTTCATCATACAGAGCCCATAATATCTTGTTCTCCTTCATGCGCACTGGGTCAGAGGAGTTCCATAGGATTTTGTATCATGCCTCTTCACACATCGTCTCTACAAGTTTAGGTAACTAGATATATTTGGGGTTTTTCCACCCAATTAGTGTGATTAGCAACAAGAGCCAAGAATAATAAAAGTGCTTTCCCTCCTCCTGGATTTCGCGCACATTTTCAAGAAACTCCTTGCGGAGATATGCATACCAATTGTATATGACTCCTTTTTCACACCTTCTAGCTAGTGCAATCATGTGCGCATGCACTTGCAAGCCAAGATGACCATGCCAAAATGAACAACGTGGTCATTAATATATTCTACCACGAATCCCCGAGATTTGTGCGTAACATCATAACTTTTCTTGATTTTGTCTGCTAGCATATTCTCTTACACTTTCCCTCCGAAATCAGCCATTCGGTCAGCCCATTTCTTTGGAAATCATGTGATTTTGTGAATGATTTTTGCATCAATTGGGATGCGCTCTCCCAAGAAAAGTGCATCGTCATGCACCGATGTTAATAATTATCTCACGCAGATATCATTAATGGGGTTGTGCCAACAATGAGGGATATGCAATAGGTTGAGGACGTCTGCCTTGTGCAGACCTAGAATTTCTCTCTTCAGTTTGAGGTGCTCCATACCTCCTGTGTAAGGAACTCGATCAAGACAGAGCTCTGGCACAAGACGTGGAAGCTTCTCAATGTCTACGATGTCCAATAGAATACTGCTCCAAAAAAAATATGCAAAAATTAGGGAGATGGAGAGATATTTTGAGATGGCTCAGTGTATCATTCAGTATTATAATAATGAACACAAGTATTTTACGAGGATAAAAAGGGGCCTTTCTCTCCAGAAAAAGATGACCAAGCATTATGCAATGAAAAAAAAAACTTGCTTATGCCAAACTGGAGAAGGCCCTCTTTGAAATCCAAACCCTAAAGGAAGAAAAGGGTCATGAAAACCTTTGAGTTTTGGAATCAAATTCTCAACAGGTTTCCCAAATCCCTTGAAGGAGACCTCAACAAATTTTGAGGGAATTTGGATAATTTTTTGTTTTTTTGTGATTTTGAAGGCCTATTAGCGCAGCGCCACTGGGGCTATGCTTTTCCCTGGAGCATCCTCAGAGGGAAAAATCTACATTTTTGGATTTCTCGTCACTATTACACTATTATCAAAAAAATTTAGAGCAATTGGAGCAGTTTTGACCCCTTAAAAGGTCAAACAACACCTAATTTTTCACCATTCTGCCTCCTTTTCAGGCCTGGCACTGTGCACAGAGTAGTGTTGGGATTTTGAAATTTTGGATAGGTTACAGGGGATGAATCATACAAACAAGAGTATTTTTTTAAATTAGACTCATCTGGATTTCCAACGGGCCATCACGGAGCAAAATCAGACATTGAGAAGGTCTCCAAAACTTTGTCACAAAAGGACCTATTTTCTGCCTAAGGTGGCGCTGCACTAATGGACAACACTGTGTGTTTTGGACCAAAAGTCAACAAAAAACACTCATTTATTGAAAAATCATATTTCGGTGTTTTTTTGTGCAAGTCACCCATAATTAGGTGCTAGAATTTATTTTTTCATTTATTTCATGAGATATTTTGTGCCTTGGGCCTTGCATGGTCTCTTGGGCATTTATGACATTTATGAGTGATTTTAACATTTTCCAACCCTATCTAGGGTTTTTCCCCTCCTTTTCTAGATAAATAGAGCATGAGGTATTTCATTGTAATGGTTGGCATTTCATGAGTTTTGAGAGTAATAAATGGTTTTCTTGAGCTTGAAGATGAAATTGGTCTTGTGGATGTTTCTGAATGCCTTATTTTGATTGATGATGAAGGAGGATAGCATGCAGGATCCAGGAGATTTGTTATTGGTGAATTTTTTCTCTCTTATGTTATTTTTTTCTCATGTTTTCATTATGTTTCATCCCTCTATGTTGATGTAGAGAAAAAGAGTATAGCTTAATAAATGTTCTTTGAGGCACCTTAGTCCTTCCTGTTTCTATTTTCTTTATGTTTTCCTCTGCTGGGTTTGTTTAAGGAATTCATAGCTGCTCCTTAGACCTCCTTATGCTTGTTTATTCCATGGATGGTTCAATACAGTAGTTTCAAATATGTTTTATGGTTAGCCCTACCTATTTGATGCTATTTAAACTTTGTTTTGGAACTCTATTTGAAGTATTACTGGTTAAGTTTAGCCAAAGATGCCATGTTTTGATCATGCCCTTTGTCCATGCTTGAGAAGTTGCCTTAAAGTTCTTTGTAATTTTATCATTAATGTTTAGGCATTCCCTCTTCATTGATTAAATTTATTTGTTATCTTGAATGTTTTGTAAATCTTGAAGGTGAAATCACTAAAATTTAGATCATTTTCTTGGTTTCTATGGTTCATTGAATTGTTCATCTTGAATGATCATTTGCTTAAGTATAATCAGAAAGCTATTTTTTTTCCATGTCTTATGATTATGTCCTATTTTTGATCAGTGTTTAAGACCATCTTCTTTAAAATTTATTTCTTTAAGTATTCTTCACTGCCCTTACACACCTACTTTTTTCACCAACTTATTGTTCATTTCACTTCACTCATAATTTAAGGATCCATTTAACCAAGATAGATTTTCGTTGTTATGCATCTTGTTTCATTTTTGAGATATCCATGAATTTCATAGACTCCATAGCCCAATGATTTGTAGAACTCTCACTCCACCTATTTTACTTGACCATCTTACCCAACCTAACAAACAACAAACCGTGCACTTAACAAATAGCCTAAAATCAAACCCTAAAAGAAAAAATTTCACATCCTTTGCATAAAATATAGAGAGCCCTCTCTAAGTCCAGGAAGGCTAGGTCCTAGGACTCCAAGGACTAGTTTCATGTTACCTTGTGCATTTGGTCTACCAATCTGCTAAATGAGAGGACCCTAAAATTCTGGTGATCACGGTGGGACGGATTACATAGTAGCCTAAAAATTCTTATAGACTCATTTAAACCCTCAGTTAAGCTTAGAAAATCAATTGATAGCCAAGAGTAGAATTTTCTTGTTTCACCATCCTAGCAAAATGATGACACAGTTAGAATACACTCATACAAACCTTAGGGCTACATAAAGAAACTCAGAAAACCCAAAAAAAAATCCCTAGATTGGTTTTTTGTTAGTTATTGGTGGTGGACCATACACACATATCCTTAAAACAACTAAAAAATATCCACCTGGCGACTCCACTAGCCCCCAGTAGGCCTATTACTTCACTAGTTCTCATTATATTTCCCTAGGAATTTGTTAAATCAGCCTGGAGAAGTCTAGAAGCCTAGTCCTATATTGTGTGAGTTTACGAAGCACTAAGAGAGGTCAACCTTCCGAAAATAGTTCTAAATTTTCTACCTCTCTACATTTTGACTTTGAAATATGGCTTCACAGAGGATCAGTACCAGATCTCATCTGGCTCCAAATCCTCCCACCATAGTTGATGACCCAAAAAATATTTTGTGGCAAACTTCTAGATCTGGAAACTTAACTATTGTTAGGACCATTCATAGAGCAATATTTGTCCCTGAACATCTTACAACCTTGCAAGATCCCCAATTTGACTTGCATCATACAAAGAACCTTTTTAGAACCAAGTCACAAAGTGATATTGACCAGACTGACCTTGAGCCCATAGATTTGTAGTAGATTTATAGTAGAGAAGCCTCTCCTTCCAACCCACTTGACTTTCAACTTCTCCATCACTTTAGATTTTTCCATACCAAATATTTTCAGAATCAGTTTGCTGGTCCAAGTACTTCCACGACACCCATCCATACCACCACTTTGCAAACCACTCCACTTCATCCTATACCTCCTTTCAAAAACCCTCCTCCTGTAATTCCACCATTAGCTCCCATCATGGCAGCTTGGTATGCCCCCCTGGTTTTACCTATTAGAAAATTATATATTATAGAGCAATGCAACACATAAAATATGCAGAAAATACAAGCACACAAAACACATAAAACCAGAGAGACACAGATATATGTGGTTCACCCAGTTTGGGCTACGTCCACCCCGAAAAACCAGTCCTTCCTTTCTATTATCCAGCAAAATGAAGAGACAAAACCTACAGCAGATCCATTGTAATATCCTTTGTTCTCTCTCATAATCTCCCCTATCTATTTCCTGCTCAGAGAATACACATGTAATACACAGCCACAATACAATGCCCTCATACAAAGAGAGGGGTTGCCTTCTAGGGCTAAAAACCCTAAACTAAACATAACTTCTACCGTCAGATCATCCGCCTAATGAATGACCTAGATTGACTAGAAATTACTATACTTTTACAAGGCAATTTTAAATCTGTTTTTAGCTTCGGGGGTGCTGCCCCTGAAACCCCCGCCAAGGGGGGGGCTCCATAAAGTCGCTGCTGCGCCCCCCAGACCCCCCACAATAGCGATTAAATATGGGCAGCGTTGCCACCCCATTTAAGGTACAGGGGTCGAATGCTGTGATACAAAGTAAACAAGATAATCAGGCTCCACAACCAACAATCTCCCACTTGGAGACTGATTGTAGCAACTCCACCGCTACTTCATTTGCTGGACAATGACTCCTCTTTGGAGCTAGCTATTTCTCATCTTCATCTTCATCCTTGAAGACCAATTGAAACTAAGCACATTCTCAGTTTCTCCCTGGTTACAACTTTTGTTAGCATATCTGTAGGATTTTGGCTAGTTTGTATCTTTTCCAGCTTCAACTCTCCATCTTCTAATACTAATCGTATGAAATGGTACTTGAGATGTATGTGTTTAGTCCTCGAATAAAATGCTAAGTTATTTTCAATATGAATGGCACTTTGGCTATCACTGTATAACGTGCCCATATCATGCTTCTTACCCAATTCATCCATAAACCTTTGTAACCAAATCATTTCTTTACTAGCCTCTGTAGCAGCAACATATTTTGCTTCTATTGTTGAAAGTGCAACAACACTTTGGATTTTTGAAACCCAACTGATAGTTGTTCCACTACAGTAAATACATATCCTGTAGTGCTCCTCCTATTATCTCTGTCACCTGCCATATCTGCATCAACATATCCCTGTAGAGCAATGTTTGAACCACCAAATCATAATGCTTGATTTGTGGTACCTCTCAAATATCTGAGAATCCATTTTACTGCCATCCAATGTTCTTTTCCTGGATTGTTCATATACCTGCTTACAACTCCCACTGCATGTGCAATATCAGGCCTTGTGCAGACCATTGCATACATTAAACTTCCAACTGCTGATGCATATGGAACTTTAGACATATAATTCATGTCTTCTTGGGTCTTTGGGCACATCTCCTTACTAAGTTTGAAATGGCTAGCAAAAGGTGTACTAACTAGTTTTGCATTGTGCATATTAAATATTTTCAACACCTTTTGTATGTACTCATTCTGAGACAGTGTTAATTTTCGATTTTTCCTATCTCTGGTTATTCTCATACCAAGGATCTATTTTGCAGCTCCCAAATCCTTCATTGCAAATGAATTTTCCAATTTTTGTTTGAGCACATTTATTTCCTGCATGTTAGACCCTACAACAAGCATGTCATCTACATACAATAACAATATAATATAGCTGCCATCATTTTTCTTTTTCAGATAAACACAATGATCAGAGTGACATCTAGTATAACCTTGTTCAGACATAAACTTGTCAAATTTTATATACCACTGCCTTGGAGCCTGTTTTAAGCCATACAAGCTCTTCTTTAACCTGCACACCAATTTTTCTTTCCCTTTTACCTCATATCCTTCTGGTTGCTGCATGTATATCTCTTCCTCCAAATCTCCATGGATAAATGCTGTCTTTACATCTAACTGTTCAAGATGTAAATCTTCCGCTGCTACAAGACTTAAAACAGTTCTGATTGAATTCATTTTAACAACAGGAGAAAATATTTCATCAAAATCAATACCTTTCTTCTGTGAAAACCCCTTCACCACAAGTCTAGCTTTGTACCTCTGTTTTCCTCCATCTTCTTCCTTCAGCTTGTAAACCCATTTATTCTGCAATGTAGTTTTACCTGCAGGCAACCTGACTAAGTCCCAAGTCTGGTTATGCATTAAGGATTCCATCTCTTCTTCCATGGCTAGCTCCCACTTCTTCCTACTTTCAACCCGCATTGCTTCTTCATAACATTCAGGTTCACCAGAATCAGTCAACAATAAATAATATAATGAAGGAGAGTATCGTTTAGGGGGTCTACTTATCCTGGTAGATCTTCTAACACCACTTTCAGGTGTTTGAGGTGCCTGTTGCTGTTGTGGTGGTTGTTGCTGCTGTGGTTGTTGATTATTGTTATTTTCAGGCACCTTTACTTTTTCAGTTATCTCATCAAGAACCGTGTATTCCTTGCTTTCTTTTTCCTATTTATTTTCCTGCAACTGATTCTTATACAAGACCTTTTCATTGAATATTACATCTCTGCTCCTAATGATTTTGTGATTTTCATAATCATATAAGCGATAACCAAAATCATTAACACCATATCCAATAAAGGTAAATTTCTTTGATTTTGCCTCAAGCTTTGTTCTATTTTCTTTATTAATATGGACAAAGGCCTCACAACCAAAAGGCTTTAAAAAGAGTAGTTTACCTTTTTACCTGTCCATGCTTCCTCTGGAATACCACCATCCAAGGAACTTGAAGGCCCTCTGTTTATTAGATAAACAACAGTATCTACAGCATCTGCCCAAAATTGTAAAGGAAATCCCGCATGCAATCTCATGCACCTTGCACGCTCCATGATTGTTCTGTTCATCCTTTCTGACACACCATTTTCTTGTGGTGTTCTTGGAACTGTCTTCTCTCTGCGAATTCCATGCTCTGAACAGTACCTATCAAACTCTTTGCTGCAATATTCACTTCCATTGTCTGATCTGAGACACTTCAACTTCTTTCCTGTCTCAATCTCAACCAAAGCTTTCCATTTCTTGAAAGTATCAAATACATCAGATTTATTCTGAATACAATAAATCCATGTTTTTCTAGTTGCATCATCAATAAAAGTAACATAATAACAAGAGCCACCGAGAGATGATACCTGAGCAGGTCCCCATACATCTGTATGCACAAGCTCTAATTTTTCACTCTTCTTTTCTTTCCCAACTCTGAGAAATCTGACTCTCTTTTGTTTTCCATAAATGCAATTTTCACAGAAACCCAAATCAACATTCTTCAAACCTGGAAACAATTTTCTTGAGTGAAGAATCTTCATCCCCTTCTCACTCATGTGTCTGAGCCTATGATGCCATAATGTTTCATCTGCTCCTTTGGAAGTTAAAGCATTAACAATGTTAGAAATACCATTGCATAAATACAATTTACCAACCTTTTCACCTTTTTCTCTTACCAGGGCTCCTTTGGTGACCTTCGAAGATTTATCTGTGAAAGTTGTCACACAACCTTCACCGCCTAACTGCCTTGTTGAAATCATATTTTTATTTAGATCTGGAACTTGCCTTACCTCCTTTAATAGCCATTGGTATCCATTCTGCTGTTTTACAAGAACCTTTCCCATTCAAACAATTTTACAGGGTTTATCATCACCCAAACAGACTTGTCCAAAATCTCTTTGAACATAGTCCTGAAAATATTTCTTATCAGGTGTGGCATGGAATGAGGCCCCTGAATCTAATACCCAAGAATCAGTAACATTTTCAAAAGAAAGGATAAAAGAATCTTGTAACACATCACCTGTCACATTTGCTTCGTGATTGTTTTCTTTTTGTGCGTCTCCTTCTTTTCCCTTCCGAGATCTATAGTATTTCTTTAGGTGTCCTTTCTTTCTGCATTTCCAGCACACTATCCCTGATCTAGACTTGGATTTGTCTTTTCTTGATTTACTGCGATATCCCGAGCTCTTTCCTCTTTCCATTCTCCTTCCCCTAGACTCTGCACTCAAAGCATTACCCGATGTCTCACCGGAGCTTTTCCGTCGCATTTCGTTGCTAAGGATAACATCGATAACATCATCAAACTTTAAAGTAATAGATCCAGAGACAGAGTTACTAATGGCCATTACTAAACTATTCCAACTCTCTGGAAATGAGCACAAGAATAACAAAGCTCTAACTTCATCATCAAAGTTTACCCCTACAGAACTTAACTGACTGGTAACTGTATTAAAATCATTTAAATGGTCTGCAATAGATCCACCTTCCGACATCTTCATATTAAATAATCATTTCATAAGAAATACCTTGTTTGAGGACAAGGGTTTTTCATATAGTTTCGCCAACATCTGCATCAAACCCTTTGTTATTGTTTCCTTCGAAATATTGAAGGCGACTGATGCCGCAAGGAACAACTGTACTATTCTGAGTGCCTTTTTATCGAGAATTTTCCATTTCGTGTCTGTCATGGCTGCCGACTTCTTTTTTTTCTGCTCAATGGTAGGTACAGATATTTCTGATACATATAATCTTCCATTTGCATCTTCCATAGCGGGAAGTTTTGGCCGTTAAATTTCTCGACCCTAAACTTAACATCTTCCGCAATTTCTCCCACTTGAACCAGGAACCCTTCTTTTCTGTGAGTTTATCAGCCAAATATACCTTCGGCTCTAATACCAGTTGTTATAAAATTATATATTATGGAGCAATGCAACACATAAAATATGCGAAAAATACAAGCACACAAAACACATAAAACCAGAGATACATAGATATACGTGGTTCACCCAGTTTGGGCTACGTCCACCTCGAACAACCAGTCCTTCCTTTCTATTATCCAGCAAAATGAAGAGACAAAACCTACAACAGATCCGTTGTAATATCCTTTGTTATCTCTCACAGTCTCCCCTATCTATTTCCTACTCAGAGAATACACATGTAATACACAACCACAATACAATACCCTCATACAAAGAGAGGGGTTGCCTTTTAGGGAAAAAACCCTAAGCTAAACATAACTTCTACCTTTAGATCATCCGCCTAATGAACGACCCAGATTTACTAGAAATTACTATACTTTTATAAGGAAATTTTACATCTGTTTTTAGCTTCGGGGGTGCTACCCCCGAAACCCCCCACTGGGGGGGCTCCATAAAGTCACTACCCCCCCTGCCCCCTAGACCCCCCACGAGAGAAATTAATTATGGTACAGGGGTCTAATGTTGTGATACAAAGTAAACAAGATAATCAGGCTCCACACCCAACATTACCTCAACCTGTAGTACCTTTTGCAAATGATTACCAATCCAAGATCCCTCATTTCACAGGAGCTGAATCCATCACTACCCAACATCATGTAGATAGGATAAATGATGCCTTTGATTACATGGAAATAGAAGAAGAAACCATTAAAATGAGGATCTTTGCACAAATCTTAGGAGTTGAAGCCAAAAAATGGTTCAAAGCATTAACTCCTAACACCATTCATGATCTCCCTTCCCTTTACCAAACTTTCATAAACAAGTGGGAAATCAAGAAAAACCCCATCCAAATCCTTTCTAAATATAACAATATTAAGAGTAATGTAGGGAAAAGTGTACAATATTATTGCACCAGGTTTAACGGTGTCTACTATTAGCCATCTATAATTTTTGACATATTCAAAGATGGCTAAAAAGGTATTTAGCGTTCAAGAAACAAATTTCATGCAAAATATGTGACTTCTTGAAGCCTCTCTGTGTTCTTTATCCTCAATAAATCCATTCCATTTGATAATCTTCATTCAAAATTCCTCAAGAAGCCCTGTTGTTATAAAAGAAACTATTTTTACCCTTTTTTCCATCTTTTCACCTTCACAATTTCCTCCAAAATCCCTCCATTTTTCACTCATTTTCACTTATCCTAAACATTCATCTCATTCCCCTAAAAATCCCTTTTATCCCTCATTTACCCTCATTTTCCCATAAAAACCCTTTAAATCCTAAAAAATCCCTTTTAGTATGGTGTAAAGCTATACTTTTTATCCTACCAGAAGCTCTAAAAAACCCAAAAAACCTCATTTTTGGCCTTATTCCACTCTTTTATATGAAATAGGACTTAAGCATATTTCAACTTAGCCTTAGCCCATTTTTCTGCCATAAGACTGCACTCTGTGCCCAAGCGCATCAGCCCATCGGCCCATCGGCCCATCAGCTCATGGAAATTCATATTTCCTCTTTCCAGACCCCTACTCCGCCAATATGCCGATCCTCCGATAAAATCAAGACCATCCAATCCCCAAGATCAAATGGCCATCGCATTTCACTCCCGCATTCCTTTTCTCCGCTGATGTGATCTCCTGATCAAATCATAACTGTTGATCTCGATCTTGATTTGACGGACATCACTCCTCCTTGCTCGATCGCATCAGACTTCTGCCTTCCACTCTCTGTTGATGTCGCACCCCCAATAGAAATTCTGGTGATGAAATCTCAACCGTTGATCTACTTAGATCGGACGGTTGTCGGCACATCATGCTTCGCTCCTCCTATGCCCCATTCATTTTATATTTTTTTTATGTCTGCGATATAATCCTCACCATTGATCTCTCCTAGATCGGACGACGCAGGATCACTGCGGAGGCACCCCATTGGCAAAGATCCTTCCATACCCTCGTCCCCCTGCACTTGATCTCCACCATCGATCTAATCCAGATCCGATGACCATCACTCGATTTCCTTTATAATTCCACTGGTCCCACCCGACCACGCTGGGGCTTTTTCATCGTGTTTCTTCCAATATTCACCGTCATTTCCCTAATCCAACGGTTCCCCTTGATCCTCTTCGCTGCTCTTATAAACCCCTTTTCCCATGTAAAAAACCCCTCTTCCTAAGTTAAAACCTTTCTGCCCTTTGTATAAAGGTGGGTCCACCATCTCTTATCCATTCACCCCGTGAGCAGATCTGACGGCTATCACTGCATCTCCCAATTTTCCTTCCCAAATTGTGTTCTACCCCCATGCCCCTTACAAAAAGGCATTTAACTTTGTATTCTCTCATATTTCTACCATGCTTCACTTATTCCTTCAAACCATCCGACCGTTGATCTCATCAATCCAATGGTAGTTAGGCTTTCCTCCCCTTCATTTTCATTTCCTGATCTCCATTTACCCATTCACCCGGATTAAATTCCCATTGTTGATCTTGTTAATCTAATGGCCATCCCCCACTTTCACAATTTAACCTTGCCTGAAGAACCTTTTCACCTCATGACAAAAGAGCCCACTTTATCTCAGCCCCACCGTTCTTCTACAACACATTTTTTTCATTTGTCGTGCTCGCTTACAGCCGTGGATCTGGCCCCCGCAGATCAGACAGTTAACATTCAATTTCACATTCATTTCACCAACAGAATTAATCGCTCGTTTTCAACGTGAAAATGGTGGGTTTTTTTGGACACGCATTGCCCAAGGACCTGTATCGCATTCACTCGGGGAAAAACCATTTACTGACCATCCCTCGCGTGAATACCATTGGTGGTATTACCAAAACCACTTCCCCCCATTTTGCACCAACTCACATTTGAAACCCTGGTTCTTGGATTTTCTCCATGAAACCCTCCCTCCATGCATTTTTCCTCCTTTGCACTGCTCCAACACCCATCCCGAAGCCTTTGATAGTAGTTTACCCAAAAAATGTAGGTTTTCATTATATGTTTTATGTTTGAGTGCAGGTTTAATGGAAACCTAAAGTTTACAGGCTCACCCACATCAACATCTAAATTGAAAACGCCCGGGATGACGATCCTCAGGGTTCTAACAAGCAAGATGGGAGATCTAGGGTTTGATTCTGAGCATTTGATCGATGCAATCACGGAAACCCTCCAAAATGCCAAGAAACCACTGCAAATAGGAAAAAAGAGAGATTAAAGGCTTAAATCAAAGAAATCAAAGAAAAGCGAGGATTAGCATAAAGAGAAAGGATTAAAGCACAAATTTTGAAGATTTAAAGATTAATCCATAGTTTAAAGGATAAAGAAAAAGGGTTGAGAAATAAATGAATGTTTTTTTGGAAAACAGAGAAAAGATAGTGGAGCGATATTAACAACGGATCTAAAAGCACAGTTATTGACTAATCAATCATAACGCAGTAATACTGAGTATTAATGGAAAATCAAGGCTAAAGGGCCTAAAAAGAAATTTTATGATTAAATCAATTAGAATTAGGCCTAAAGATAGCCTCAAACACATCAAAAGGAGAAGTTATTTCATTTGATAAATCAAAATGACACTTTTGGCCTACCCTTTATCTGTAAAGAAAATTAGCAGCTATTACAGGAAAGAATATATTTTAAACTGTCAGGACAGTTATTGTAAAGATGAGGATAAAGCCTTAAATTCAATATTTTCCACCTATCTTTATCTCAGAAATTAAGACAGAGTTATTAACAGAGAAGTAGTTGCACACATGTTCCTACCTTAGGCCTTGCATGGTTTTCAAGTCTATGAATGTATTTACTTTGTCATTAATAACATTTTGAACCCTAGAAGAGTTCCACCTCCTCATTTGCAATATAAATACTGCATTGGAACTCATTGTGAATGTTGGATTTTGATGACTGATGCTGGAATAATACATAGTCCTTTAAAGCTCTTTGAAGAGAAATTGATGTCTTGGAACTCATGCATGATCTGATTTGCTTGTTGATGGAGAAGGATTTCTTGCAGGATCCATAGGCTTGGTTGATGGTGAAGTTTTCTTTTGTTTGTGTTTTCTAGTTTTCCATTATGTTTTCCATCTTGCTATGTTGCAGTAGGACAAAGAATTTAGATTAATAAATTTTTTCTAATGGCACCTTAAATCTGTTTGTCCTTCAGTACCTTAATTTTTTCTTCTGTTTAGATACATTAGAGAAATCATTCATTTTCTCTCTAACAATTTCTTATCTTGTCCATTTCTTGAATAATTTAGATCAATTAGCATCAATTACGATTTATGGGTAGCCCTGCATATTGTTGCCACTGAAATATTCTATTCTTGTAATTATCTCTTTAAAGCAGCTTTGTCTAGGATTGTCAAAGAAGTCTGCCAAAAACATGCTCTTTGCCTTCACTTAGCTAAATTTGTATTAAAGAAACTCTATAGTTGTAACTTTCGATGTTAGAGTTTTTCTCTCCTTCTATGGTTATAGTTACTTGTGTATCTTAAATGTTTTTCTGCTCTAGATGATAAAAGCTCTGAAATTTGGATAAGTTTCTTCTTATGCCTTTAATTCTCTTTCTATTCTTATCAATTTTCTAACTCCCTCAGTTACAAGTATATAAAGGATTCGGTTTCAGCCCTTTATTATTTTTTTGTTCTCAACCTTTAATGTCCATTTCATAAATCCATCATAACCTTAAAAGATCCACCAACCAAGTAAACTTTCCCTGCAAATTCTCTTAACACCACTGATAAACTTATCTGTACCTTGCTTGACTCCATTTCCCAATGGCTTAACAGTCTTCCATTGTTTCCTATCTAAAATATATCAAAGTATCATACCCAACCAAAAAAAAAAATCAAAATACCTTTCACTTAACATCTAGCCTAAAATCAACCTCTTAAAAGCATCAAGCTATATCCTTAAAAACATATTGAGAGATCCCTCTCCGAGACTAGGAGGGCTAGATCCTAGAGCTCTAAAGCTTGGTTTGATGTTAGCCTTGTCAATTTGTATCTCAATCAATCTAGAAAATTACAGGCAGCTAACATAGTAGTGATCACGGTGAGACAAAGGTCATATTAGCCTGAAAAACTCTTATATACTCATATTCATCCCTAGTTTGACTTAAAAACCAACCCATATCCAGAGTAGAAAATAATTACTTCATCATCCTAGCAAGATAATGACTTAGTTAGGGGATAATCATTAGCCTTAAAGCTGCATAAAGAAACTAAAAACCCAAAAGTACTCCCTAGATTGATTTTTTATCAAGAATTTGGTGGTGGAACATTGTATACATATCTTCAAAATTTCAAGAAACATCCACCTGGTGACTCCACTAGCCTCGAGTAGGCCTTCCTCATCCCACTAGTCCCATAGGTTGTTCTAGGATTGTGTCAAATCAGTTCAAAATAATTTTTAAGGCCTAGTTATACCTTTTGTGAATAAAGATATCTGGCTTCACGAAGGATCTATACCAGATCACACCCAGACCCAAATCCTCCTACTGTAGTTGATAACCCAGAAAATATTTTGTGGCAAAATCCTAAAGCTGGAAACTCACCCACTGTTAGGACTATGCATAGAGCAAGTTATACACTTGAACACCTTACAGTTTCACAAGATCCTCAGTTTGATTTGCACCATACCAAGAACCTATTTAGGACCAAGTCACAAAGTAGGGTTGACCAAGCTGACTTTGAGCCCATAGATTTGTAGCAAGGATCTAGTAGAGCAGCTTCTCCTTCCACTCCACCTGATTTTTAACTTCTACATCACTTCAACCCTTTTCATCTCAAATATACTTAGAATCATTCTTCTGGTCCAAGTACCTCAGCTACACCCATCCATACCACCAGTGTGAAAACTACCTCACTCCATCCTCCTCCACCTCTCACAGATCCTCCCCTTTTAAAAAAACCTTTGTTTCCTTTCCCTCCCATCATGGTAGCCTGGTATGCTCCATTGGCTCTACAACAACCACTATTACCTTTTCCAAATGACTATCAGTCCAAAATCCCTCATCCATACCACCAGTGTGAAAACTACCTCACTCCATCCTCCTCCACCTCTCACAGATCCTCCCCTTTTAAAAAAACCTTTGTTTCCTTTCCCTCCCATCATGGTAGCCTGGTATGCTCCATTGGCTCTACAACAACCACTATTACCTTTTCCAAATGACTATCAGTCCAAAATCCCTCACTTCTTAGGGACTGAATCCATTGTTGCTCAAAAACATGTACATATAATTAATGATGATTTTGACTATATGGAGATAGAAGAAGAAACCATAAAAATGAGAACTTTTGCTCAAAGCCTAGGGGGAGAACCCAAGAAATGGTTTAAAGACTTACCTCCCAACAGCATTCCTGATCTCCCTACTCTATACCAAACCTTTGTGAAAAAAAGGGAAATAAAGAAGAACCCCCTCCAAATTTTGTCCGAGTATAACAATCTTAAGAGAAATCTGGGAGAAAGTGTTCATGACTACTCCACTAGGTTTAACAGTGTTTACAATGCTCTCCCACCTCACATGAAACCACCCCAAGGCTTGGCCTTAGTAAAATATCCCGAAGGCTTTGATGCTGATATGGCCTATCAAGTAAGGGAGAGAGATTACCAAACTCTAGATGACATGCAAAAAGGAGTCGTAAGTGTAGAGGCCAATTTGATTGAGAAAAGGGCTAGGGTGAGATTAGAAAAAAAGATGACTTATAGAGATGACACAACACCTACACTTTCCTCTTCCAAAACCAAACTTGACTCCATAGCTAAGACAATGGAAAGGATGATGGAAAAATTTAGTTTGAATGAGAGAACACCTCCTAGGGAAAATCAAGCCAATCTTCAAAATAGAAATAAAAACCGGAATTTTAAAAGAGACCCTCAAATCAGACAAAGAGAGAGTGACCAACAAATCAAACCCCCTTTCCAAGACAACTATGTAGATGAAGAAGAAAGAGAGCCTGAGCCATTGGAAGAAGACCATGTAAATGTCATAAGTTTGGATGATGAGGATAACACATTCCTTACTGAAGAAGAAAAAATGATGTTTCCTTCAAAACCAAATGAGAAATCATATGAAGATTTCGAAGACTATAGATTAGGATTTGAGAATTCCATAATGTAAGTCCATAGGTAGTATAACCTTAGGAGCAAGAAGAGTCAAGATGTTCCTAAAATAGATCAGCCAAGCACTGCTATTATAAAAACCTCTAAACCTATCCCTAAAAAGACAACAGAAAACACAAATACTATGGCTAAGAAAACTAAACTAAACAAGCAAAAGACTAGCCAGCTTAGTAATGATTCAAACTACCCTAGTACTTTAAATAGTGGCCCTGAAAAAAACTTACTTTCCAAACCATCAAATCAGATTCCACAAATTAAAAATATAGAAAAGTTCATGGCTGATAAAATTGACGAAAATGCAATAAATACACCTGCACCTTTCAGTTTTGAGGGGGAGATTGCCAAAATCAAGATCACTATACCCCTCACTGAATTGGTAACCCAAGAGGTATATAGATCCCAGATTTTTAAAGTGTTAAACATAGGAAAGGATACTAATACCTTAAACTTAGCTGATGATAAACTATAACTGTTGTTTGTTCCTGAAGTAGAGGGAAGATATCAAGAAGGAGCAGTCCCTCCTTTCTATGTAAGTATGAACATACATGACAAAATTATGCATAATGCTATGCTAGACTCTGGTGCCTCGCACAATCTCATGCCAAAGGTTGTGATGGAGAGATTGGGCCTAGAAATTACAAATCCCTAAAAATACTTGTATTCTTTTGATTCCAGTAGGGTTAAGTGTCTGGGCCTAATCAAGGATCTGTGTGTTAATCTGGCACAAATCCCCGCTAAGAGTCTAGTCGTGGATATAGTTGTGGCTAACATTCCCCCAAAGTATGGAATGCTTTTATCTAGATCATGGGGGCCCAAACTCCAGGGCAGCCTTCAAATGGACATGACCTATGCCATGATATCAATCTTCAATCAAACAAGAAGATTGTATCGGGAATCCCACATGAAATACACGGTGAGTAACATAAATAGGCCAAATTACACATCAGTTTATTCCATTCACTCAAACCTCGACTCCTTCATCCTTTACAATGAAAATGACATACGTGAACAAGTGAATGACAATGAGAGAGAACTAAGTTCCCCGGAACAATCAAACCATCTCTCTAATCAAGAAAATGACTTCCAAAACTCTAGCAGCCCCGAAGTACAGAACATTGAAAAAACTGAAATTGACACCCTTTGGCATATGAGCTTTTATGGTTCTTATGGTAAGGGTGGATCAGGGGTTGGTGTTTGGATCCACAACACCAATGAAGGCCATTCCTATAGGTTAGATTTTTAGTGCACCAATAATGTTGCAGAGTATGAGGTCCTCCCTATTGGTCTATACTTACTCAAAAATCTCAAAGCCAAGAAAATCTTGATCCAAGGAGATTCTAAGCTAATCATCAATCAAATTAAGGGAGAATATTCAGCCAAGAACCCTAGGTTAAGGGAATATAGAAATTCTGCCCTATACCTTCTCAAAACCTTTCAGAAATATGAGCTTCCTTTCATCCCTAGGGCCCAAAACTGCCTTGCCAATGAGCTTGCCTTTGCTGCCAGCAATTGCTCTTTACCTCATGAAAATAATCAATGCCTCATCAAAATAAAGAATAGGCCTACTGTACTAGAAAACTTGATCCATTGGCAATTGTTTGACAATGATGACCAAATAGATGATTTTTTGCAATCCAGAAATGACTTTTCAAGCACAAAACAAAGTTTGACATTTGAAAGAAATAAGTTTGTAGAAAAAGAAACTCCCAAAAAAGAGCTACCCTTTGATGATGATATAAACCACCTTCAAAAACCTTGTGTTGTAGAAGTATTTGATAAATCAGATCAAAGAGAATTTGAAATTCTACAGTACAAAGATGACACCTTGCCAAGAGGCCTTACACCACTAGAAAAGTTGTTTGATTTTAATGATGTAGCTAAAAAACCCAAGATGGAACTCACTGAAACAAATATATAAGAGTGTAACATTGGAGGATGAAAGAGACCAAAATAATCAAGCTGTCCAAAACTCTCCCATCTCACAAAAAATAGAAATACATTGAGCTTTTTAGAGAATTTAAAGATGTGCTTGCTTGGGGGTATGAAGACTTGAAATCCTATGGCACCAAAATCATCCAACATAAAATTCCTCTCAAAGAAAATTAGAAACCATTTAAACAAAATTTGAGAAGAATAAACTTCCTCTTGTTACCCTCAGTTGAGAAAGAAATAAAAAAGATGTACGATACTAGGATCATAGTCCCTGTCCGATACTCAGAATGGGTGTCCAACCTTGTGTCAGTTAGGAATAAGACTAGGGAAATTAGGCTTTGTATTGACTTCAGAAATTTGAACAAAGCCTCCTTGAAATACAATTACCCCTTGCCTAAGATGGATCACATACTCCAAAAGATAGTTGGTTCACAAATAATCTCATTACTATATGGCTTCTCAGGTTATAACCAAGTTCTAGTCTTTCCAAGTGACCAACCTAAAACTGCTTTCACTACACCTTGGGGTACGTTCATGTATGTTAAAATGCCCTTTGGTTTAATTAATGCAGGGGATACTTTCCAAATGGAAATGGAAATAACTTTTTCAGAAGACATAGGTTACTTCATAGTCATATACCTTGATGACATCACTGTCTACTCTAAGACTGATGAAGAGCACTTAGTACACTTGAGAATTTTTTTTGATAAATGTAGGAAATATGGCTTATCTTTGAATCCCAAAAAGACACTCTTTGGTCTCCAAGAAGGAAAACTTCTTAGCCACATAATTTCTAAAGCGGGAATCAAAGTAGACCCTAAAATGATTGAATCAATATTTCATTGGAAAGATTAACTTTATAAGAAGAATCATCCCTAATGTTGCTGAGCTCCTAAGAAATATCACAAATATGTTGAAAAAGGAAGTAGGAGTGAAGTGGAATATGGAAGCAAAACAATCTTTTGAGTTGGTAAAATAAGCACTCACAAAAACACCAGTATTAATCAGCCCTGACTTCACCAAGGACTTTTGCATTTTCTCCTTTGCCTCTGAACATACTGTGGCAATAGTATTGTTGCAAAAGAACATCATGGGGCAAGAGAAGTCCATAGCTTTCTTCAGCAAAGCCTTAAGTGATGCCCCTCTAAAGTATAACATTGTGGAGAAACAAGCCTTTGCCTTAATCAAAGCTTTGAAGGATTTTAGAGATTATATTTTTCATTCACATATCATAGCCTTTGTCCCAAACATGGTTGTCAAAGATATACTTATTCAGGACCCTGATGGTAAAAGAGGCAAGTGGATTGCTACCATTTTAGAATACGACTTAGAGATCAGGCCCACCAAACTCATCAAAGGGTAGGGATTAGCAAAAATCATGGCTAAGTCAAACTTCCAAGTTTTAGATATAAACATGGTTGATATTTTGGAAGAGATAGAATAATGCATAGCACCATTCATTGAAGAAACATTCATGAACTCTCTTTGGTATGCTGACATCATATATGTGTTGCTTTATCTGAATGCTCCTCCTTATTTTTCAAAAAAAAAATCTAGATTTGTCAAACACAAGGCTTTAAATTATTGTATATTAGATGGAGTTTTGTATTGGAAAAATGCTTTTGGAATATTTCTTAAATGTTTAATTGAGGTTAATGCAGAGAAAATCATGCATGAGATACATGAGGGAGAATGTGGAGGACATCTTAACTGGAAGACCACAGCAAACAAGATCCTCAGGGCTGGATACTATTGGCCCACCATCTTCCCAGAAACCCATAAGTTAGTCATGTCCTGCCACAAGTGCCAAATATTTGATGGCAGGAGAAAACTCTTACCACTACCTTAACAACCTATCTTTGTTGAGGTTCCCTTTCAACAATGGGTTTTGGACTTCATTAGGGAAATTCACCCATATTCTTTAGCCCAACATAAGTGGATCCTCACTGCCACTGATTATTTTACCAAGTGGATAGAAGCCATGCCTTCTAGGAATGCTATTGACTTTGTCATTATCAAGTTCCTTGAAACTAACATACTATCTAGTTTTGGTTGTCCTAGAAAAATTATCACAAATAATGCTGCTGCTTTCAAGTCTAAAAAAAAGGTTGACTTCTGCTATAAATATCATATCACATTGGGTCATTCTACTGCCTACTATCCCCAAGGGAATGGATTAGCTGAATCCTCCAAAAAAAGCCTTGTCAATATTATCAAAAAACTGTTGGAGTAGAATCAGAAATCATGGCATAGTAAGCTTATTCATGCTTTACGGGCTGATAGACTAACCACCAAAAAATCAATAAATATGTCTCCCTATCATCTAGTTTATGGTGTGGATGCAATATTCCCAACATCCTTAGGAGTTCTAGTCATGAAACTTCTTCAAGAAGTACAAACTAAAGAGAATGATATGCATAGAAGAATCAACCAGACTATTCATTTACAGTAGTCCAGAGCGGAAGTATATAAGAGAACACAAACAGTCCAAGAAAGCATCAATAAGTTATTTAACAAAAGGACTAAAGAAAATTATTTCCAAATTGGAAATGTAGTTCTAAAGTGGGATTCTAGAAGGGAAGAAAACGGAAAACATGGCAAATTTGAGAATCTGTGCAAAGGGCCCTACATTATTCATTCTATCAGAGGTCATAATGCATTCTTCCTGCAAGAACTGAATGGAGAAGATATATTTGGAGGTCTTGTCAATGGCAGGATGATCAAGCACTATTTATGCCAAGAATCTTAGTTTCAAAACTTTTTCATTATATATAACATTGATTTTTAAATTTGAAAAAGAAAACAAAAAAATAATAGAAAAAGGAAAAAGAGGGTAGTTAGAAGAAAAGGTACAACCCCATACCCAAAAAAGAGAATTTTTGAAAGTGAGCTAGTCTAAATGCCACTACTAATTACAAAAGATATTTTGTTCAGTCATCTAGCCTAATCATGGCTGAACATGCTTTAAATTTATGTTGATAAGTTAGTAGAAACATTGATTGATAAGATTATTTCAGACTCAACTTGTTAAGAAGAGTAGATTAGGATAATATGAAGAGATTGGTTCCACATGCTCAAAACAGAACCAAAAGATAGATAAAAATGCCTCACAAAAGGCAAATCATGGCCTTATCTTTTTGATTTACTTTTATGCAAAATAATTTTTGTGTGCAAGCTCAAATGCCACTACTTGTAATTATTCAATCATACAACCTAAACATGATTGAGTAAATTTGAATTTCATGCTGATAGGTTAGTGAATAAGATTTTCCAAACAGTTTAATCTTGGCTTATCAGTAGAATAGATTAGGATAGAAGAAAGAATGGTTCAAACATGCTCAAAATCTAAACCAAAGAAAAGAAAGAAAAAGATAGCTCTAAACAGATCAAAACCAGAGCTGGAAAAAGAATAGAAGGATGTTTATAATTTTCAGGTCTTAAGCCTTCACAATTTTTTTTTATTTTTCTGCAAATAAAGTCCATGTGAAGCTTGTACATAAAGCCATAGACACCATAGGAAATTAGATTTCTTAATCCTGATTTAGCTATTTTTTAAATTTCTGTTTTAGAATATAGAGAATGCAGATCTGTCAAACAAATTAATCTTGACATTAGTATAGAGAAACAATGAGTTCAACTGTTTAATATGGACTCTCAGAAGAAATAAGGATAGATTTAGATTAGTTTTTCCTGTCTTTAAAAGAATAAGATGTTGATGTAGAATGGTTTACAAGTCCAAATGCACCTTATTGAAGAAAAAATGCTAGGACAAGTAGGATTGGGTAGGTCAAGATGTTGTTTTAAAGGAGATTACATGTTGCAGATTGATAAAAATTGTCTCTTTCAGAGAAAGATCGGCAAGAAAGAAAAGAGATTCTACCCAATGGATGAGGTACTGGTCTGTTGAAAGCCAGAAGATTGATAACTGAGGTTCTAGACACCTAAAAAGACAGTTGTCCTCTCCAAGTGGAGCCAATGTTAGCCATCTATAATTTTTGACATATTCAAAGATGGCTAAATAGGTCTTTAGCCTTCAAGAAAAAAAATTCATGCAAAATATGTGACTTGTTGAAACCTCTCTATGTTCTTTATCCTCAATAAATCCATTCCATTTGATAATCTTCATTCAAAATTCCTCAAGAAGCCTTGTTGTTATAAAAGAAACTGTTTTTAGCCTTTTTTCCATCTTTTCACTGTCATAATTTCCTCCAAAATCCCTCCATTTTTCACTCATTTTCACTTATCCTAAACATTCATCTCATTCCCCTAAAAATTCCCTTTTTTTCCTCATTTACCCTCATTTTCCCATAAAAACCCTTCAAATAAAAAAAATCCCCTTTTGTATAGTTTAAAGCTATCCCTTTTATCCTTCTGGAAGCTCTAAAAACCCCAAAAAACCTCATTTTTCGCCTTATTCCACTCTTTTATATGAAATAGGCCTTAAGCATTGTTCAAATTAGCCTTAGCCCCTTTTTCCACCATAAGACCGTGCTTTGTGCCCAAGCACATCATCCCATCAGCTCATTGGGACATCACAATTGCTATTTCTTCTTTCCCAGGCCCCTACTCCTCCGATATGTTGATCCTCTGATAAATTTAGTACTGTCCAATCCCCAAGATCCGATGTCCATCACATTTCACTCCCACATTCCTTTTCTCCGTTGATGCGATCTCCTAATAAAATCCTAGTCGTTGATCTTGATCTCGATTTGATGGTCATCGCTCCTCGTTGCTCCATCGCATCAGCCATCACATATCACATCAGGCTTCTGCCTTCCACTCTCTGCCAATGTTGAACCCCCGATAGAAATTCTACCATTGAAATCTCAACCATCGGTCTGCTTCCAAATTGGACAACTGTCGGCACATCGTACTTCGCTCCTCCTACACCCCATTCATTCCTTTTTACGTGTCTACAATATAATTCCCACCATTTATCTCTCCCAAATCGGATGGCACAGGATCACTACAGAGGCACCCTGCTGGCGAAGATCCTTTTGTACCCCTGTACCCCACACTTGATCTCCACTGTTGATCTAATCCAGATTCGATGGCCATCAATTAATTTCCTTTATAATCCCGCCAGTCCCACCCGACCACGCTAGGGCTTTTTCATCGTGTTTCTTCCAATCTTCACCCTTCATTTCCTTGTTCCAACTGTTCCCCTTGATTCCCTCTACTGCTCTTATAAACCCCTTTTCCCGTGTAAAAAACTCGTCTTCCTAAGTTAAAACCTTTCCACCCTTTGTATAAAGGTGGGTCCTCCATCTCTTATCCATTCACCCTGTGAGCAGATCTCAACCGTAGATCTTCTAGATCTGATGGCTATCGCTGCATCTCCCACTTTTCCTTCCCAAACCATGTTCTACCTCCACACCCCTTGCAAAAAGGCATTTACCTTTGTATTCTCTCATATTACTACCCTGCTTCACTTATTCCTCCAAACCATCCGACTGTTGATCTCATCAATCCAATGGTAGTTAGGCCTTCCTCCCTTCATTTTCATTTCCTAATATCCATTTACCCATTCACCCAGATTAAATTCCCACCGTTGATCTTGTTAATCTGACGGCCATCCCCCACTTTCACCATTTAACCCCACCCGAAGAAACTTTTCACCTCATGACAAAAGATCCCACATCAGCTCGGCCCCACCGTTCTTCTACCACACATCTTTTCCATTTTTCACGCTCGCTTATAGCCTTGGATCCCCCCCCCAGATCAAACAGTTAACATTCAATTTCATGTTCATTTCACCAAAAGAATTTATCACTCATTTTCGATGCGAAAATGGTGGTTTTTGTTGGACATGCATCGCCCAGGGACCTGTATCACGTTCACCCAGGGAAAAACCATTTACCGCCCATCCCTCGTGCGAATACCATTGGTGGTATTCCCAAAACTGCTTTCCCCCCATTTCGCGCCAACTCACATTTGGAACCGTGGTTCTTGGATTTTCTCCATGAAACCCTCCCTCCATGTATTTTTCCTCCTCTACACTGCTCCAAAACCAATCCTGAAGCCTCTGATCGCAGTTTATCCAAAAAATGCAGGTTTTCGTAATATGTTTTATGTTTGAGTGCAGGTTTAATGGAAACCTGAAGTTTACAGGCTCGCCTAAATTGCAAACACATGGGATGATGATCCTTAGGGTTCTAACAAGCAATATGGGAGATTTGGGGTTTGATTCTGAGCATTTGATCAATGCAATCACAGAAACCCTCCAAAATGCCAAGAAACCCCTGCAAATAGGAAAACAGAGAGATTAAAGGCATAAATCGAAGAAATCAAAGAAAAGCAAGGATTAGCATAAAGAGAAAGGATTAAAGCGCATAGTTCGAAGATTTAAAGATTAATCCATAGTTTAAAGGATAAATACAAAGGGTTAGGAAATAAATGAATGTTTTTTCGGAAAATAGAGAAAAGATAGTGAAGCGAGATTAACAAAGGATCTAAAAGCACAGTTATTCACTAAACAATCATAAAGCAGTAAGACTGAGTATTAAAGGAAAATCAAGGCTAAAGGGCCTAAAAAGTAGTTTTACGATTAAATCAAGAAGAATTAGGCCTAAAGATAGCCTCGAACACATCAAAAGGGAGCAGTTATTTCATTTGATAATTCAAACTGACACCTTTGGCCTACCCTTTATCTATAAAGCAAATCAGTAGTTATTACACGAAAGAATACATTTTAAACTATCACGATCGTTATTGTAAAGATGAGGATAAAGCCTTAAAGTCAATCTTTTCCACCTATCTTTATCTCAGAATTTAAGACAGTGTTATTAACAGAGAAGTAGTTGCACACGTGTTCCTACCTTAGGCCTTGCATGGTTTTCAAGGCTAGGAACGTATTTACTCTGTCATTAATAACATTTTGAACATTAGAAGAGTTCCACCTCCTCATTTGCAATATAAATACTGCATTGGAACTCATTGTAAATGTTGGATTTTGTTGACTGATGCTGGAATAATACATAGTCCTTTGAATCTCTTTGAATAGAAATTGATGTCTTGGATCTCATGCATGATCTGATTTGCTTGTTCATGGAGAAGGATTGCTTGCAGGATCCATAGTCTTGGTTGATGATGAAATTTTCTTTTTCTTTTTTTATGTTTTCTAGTTTTCCATTATTTTTTCCATCTTGCTATGTTGCAGTAGGACAAAGAATTTAGATTAAGAAATGTTTTCTAATGGCACCTTAAATCTATTTGTCCTTCAGGGCCTTAATGTTTTCTTCTATTTAGATACATTAGAGAAATCATTCATTTTTTCTCTAACAAGTTCTTAGCTTGTCCATTTCTTGAATAATTTAGATCAGTTAGCATCAATTATGATTTATGGTCAGCCCTGCATATTGTTGCCACTGAAATATTTTGTTCTTGGAATTATCTCTTTAAAGCAGCTTTGTCTAGGTTTGTCAAAGAATTCTGTCAAAAACATGCTCTTTGCCTTTAATTAGCTAAATTTGTTTTAAAGAAACATTATAGTTGTAACTTTGGATTTTAGAGTTTTTCTCTCCTTCTATGGTTATAGTTACTTGTGTATATTAAATGTTTTTTTGCTCTAGATGATAAAAACTCCAAAAGTTGGATAGGTTTCTTACCTTTTCTGTGTTTTTATCTGAAATTTTATCTTGGTTAATTATCTGTTTTTAGTCTGAAATCAAATGTATTAGGTTCTTCTTATGCCTTTGATTCTCTTGTTGTTCTAATCAATTTTCTAATCCCTCAGTTACAAGTATATAAGGGATTCACTTTCAGCCCTTTATTAGTTTTTTGTTGTCAACCTTTAATGTCCATTTCATAAATCCATCATAACCTTAAAAGATCCACCAACCAAGTAAAATTGCCCTGCAAATGCTCTTAACACCATTGATAAGCCTATCTGGACCTTGTTTGACTCCATTTCCCAATGACTTAACAGTCTTCCATGTTTCCTATCTAAAATCTATCAAAGTATCATACCCAAAAAAAAACCAATCAAAATACCTTACACTTAACATCTAGCCTAAAATCAACCTCTTAAAAGCATTAAGATATATCCTTACAAACATATTGAGAGATCCCTCTCTGGGACTATGAGGGATATATCCTAGAGATCTAAAGCTTGGTTTGATGTTAGCCTTGTCAATTTGTATCTCAATCAATCTAGCAAATTATGGGGAGCTAACATCTACAATGCCCTCCCCCCTCACATGAAACCCCCACAAGGCCTAGCACTAGTGAAATTTCTTGAAGTTTTTGATCTGGACATGACGTACTAATTGAGAGAGAGAGAGATACATGACAACTTTGGAAGAAATGAAAAGGGAAACTATTAGTGCAGAAGGCAACCTCATTGAAAAGAGGGCTAGGATGAGGTCAGAAAAAAGAGTCACTTATAAAGATGAAACCATAACATTAACCTCCTCATTCGATGCCAAAATGGACAACCTAATCAGAACAATGGAGAGAATGATAGAGAGGATAAACTTGAATGAAAGGGCACCTCCTAGGGAGAACCAAGAAAATCCCCAAAATAGAAATAGAGCTCAAAACTTCAAAAGAGACCCTTCGCAAAATAGGCCATGAGACAATGACCAACAAATTAGGCCTCCTTTCCAAGACAACTATCTTGATGAAGAGGGAAGAGAGAATGAAGAACCTGAAGAAAGACATGTAAACTTAATAGGTTCAGATAATGAAGATGATGTTTTTCTCACAAAAGAAGAACAAAAGTTATTTTCCCCAGATCAAACTAAAACTAGCTATGAGGATTTTGAAGACTACAAGTTGGGATTTGAAAATGAAATAATGGAAGTCCATAGGTAATATGACCTTAGGAGCAAAAAGAACCAAGAAAAATCCAGAAAGAACAAAGAAGACATTGTTGTTAGGAAAACACCTGAAAACACTCCTAGGAAGACAATAGACATTTCTAACACCAAGGCCAAGAAAGATGATCCAAACAAAGAAAAAAATCAGCCAACCAAGTGGTGACAGAAGCTGCCCTAGTGCCCCCACTAGTGGCCCTGAGAAAAATATTTTTTCTAGAGCCCCAATTTAGAATCAACAAATTAAAAATGTAGAAAAGTTCATAGCTGATAAAACTAATGTAAATATGTCCAAAACACAAATACATTTAAGCTTTGAAGGGGACATTGCCAAAATCAAGATAACCATACCTCTCACTGAACTGGCTACTCAAGAAGTGTATAGGTCCCATGTTCTGAAAGTCTTAAACATGGGAAATGATACTCACACTCTTCACTTGATTGATGATAAACCCGAGCTTTTGTTTGGACCTGAAGTGGAAGGGAAATACCAAGAAGGATCCATTCCCCCTTTCTATGTTAGCTTAAATATACATGAAAAAATCTTGCATAATGCAATGCTAGACTCCGGTGCCTCTCACAACCTCATGCCTAAAGTTGTGATGGATATATTAGGCCTCGAAATTACTAAACCTTACAAAGACTTATACTCATTCGATTTGAGTAGAGTCAAGTGTTTGGGCCTAATCAAGGATCTTTGTGTCAATCTGGCAAAAATACCTGCTAAGAACATAGTCATGGACATAGTTGTTGCTAACATTCCCCTATGGCATGATTCTATCGAAATCTTGGGGAGCCAAGCTTCAGGGGAACCTCCAACTTGACATGTCATATGATTCCATCACTGTTTTAAACCAGACCAAGAGGTTATACCAGGAGTGTCACATGAAGTATGTGGTAAGTAGCCTGGATAAGCCAAACAACAGCCCTGTCTATTCCATTCACTCAGATATTGATTCCTTCATCTTGTGTAATGAAGAGGACATTAATGAGCAGGTAAGTGAAGCTGAGACAGATCTAGACACACTAAAATAGTCAAACCAGTCTCTACATGAGGAACTCAATAGTCAACACTATAATAGCCCTGAAAAATCACATGATCATAAAAATGAACATAAATTTCTACAAATATAAAATGAAATTTCAAAACCAAAAATCAATTTAGAATCTAAATCAGGTTGCTCAATTGAAGGACAAAACTCAAAAACAAAACTTTTCCCTTTTGTTAATCCAGAAGTGATGAAGTAATCTCTCATAACAGAAATCTTTAGGAATCTGGATCAAAAGGGTCTTATGCTTTTTCCTTACATAGACACCTCATCATCAAAGAGTTTTTTCCCTTCAGAATAATTGTTGACTCTCACAAATATTTCTATAGACCCTAAAGAAGTATCTACTAGAACTAATATAGAGGAGTATAATGTGGGCAACCTAGAAAGACACAAAATGATTAAGTTATCCAGAATTCTATCATTATACACAAAACTAAAATACATAAGGCTACGCAGGAATTTTCTGGATGCTTGTATATGTAGTGATGAAAGCTTAAAGCCTTGTGACATAGACATTATTCAAAAAAGGTCTCCTTCCAAGAAAGACCATGAAACCCTTGGGAAAATTGTGTCACTAACAAAGAAAGAAAAAGGATGCAGACTATGTATAGTCTTTAGGTACCTAGACAAAACCTCCATGATGTATAAATAACCTTTTCCCTAGATAAATCATCCTATACAAAGGGTAGGAATTTCTAACAAGATGTCATTACATGATACTGTTTTAGGTTATCATCAAATGATACCTCTTTTGATCAATCAGCATAAAGCCATTTTCAAAGTTCGTTGGAGAAACTACATGTTTGACCAAATGCTTCCTGGGTTAAAGAGTACTAAAGATGTCTTCCAAAGATTCATGGCCCCTATTTTCAACTTCTTCACTATGATATAAATTGATGACATCATCATCTGTTTTGAAGCTGATAGAGAATACCTTTTCCAGCTAAGAAGGATCTTTGACAAAAAAAGTTTTGGAAGCAATACTCAAAGAGGAAATACCAAGGAGAGCATGGCCTGTCTGAAATTTTTTGGAAAAATCCTTACACCATGCCCTCAAATGGAGGTAACCATGTTTTCTATTTACAAGGGCTGAATGGACAAGGGATGTTGGGATATACTGTTGAGGACAGGATGCTCAAGTACCATTGCTGCAAAAACCTCTAGTTCAAAATTTTCATTCATTATACATAACATTCCATGAGAAAAATCAGAAAAAACACAAAAAAATAGAAATAAAGAAAAAGAGGGAAGATTTGAAAAGAGGTACAACTCCATACCCAAAAAATAGTAATGCTGAAAGTGTGCAAGGCTAAATTCCACGTCTTGTTCCAAAGAGTCTTGTTCATTCATCTAGCCTAATCATGGATAAACATGTTTTCAATTTATTGCTGATAAGTTAGTGAAAGAGAGATTGTCAAATCATTCAAACTTGACTTGTCAAAATGGATATATTAGGAATGAAAGATACTGGTTCCACATGCTCAAAACTGAACCAAAGAGAAAGATGGGGTTGCATACCAAATGATAAATCACACCCCTTATTTTTCTAGTTTTGTTTGTGAAAAAATAATGTTTGTGTGTAGCTTGTCCTAATGCCACAACTCATGGTAAGTCAGATTTCCTGATCCTGATTTAAACCATTTTTTCAATTTCATGTCAATAGCTTAGAGAATGATGTCTATCATACAGCTTAATCTTGACAGACAAATAGTCTAGGTAGAGAATAAAAAGAGTTCACTAGCATAATATGAACTCTTGGAAGTGATAATAATAGAAGTAGATAGTTTTTTTTGCTTTCAAACAAAGAAAATGTCAAGGGTTTTCCAGTTCAAGTGCACTCTAGGAAGAAAAAACGTTAGGCAAGTAGGTTGGGTAGGTAGAGATGAAGTTGAGTTAATCATGTTTTTTCAAATTATTGAGATCACAACTTCAAAGAAGCATCAACAAATGAAAATAAGGGAAAAAATTCCCAATGGATAAGGCACTGGTCTTCATAAAACCAAAGATCTAAAGTTCTGGACACCTCCTGAAAAGGAGTTGGCCTCCCCATGTGGAGCCACTATTAGTCATTAGTAATTTTTTCCTTTTATATATGACTAAATCCTTATCCTAGATTTCTAGAAACAAAATTCATGAATATTGTGAGTTCTAGAAATCTCACTACCTTCATTATCCTTAAGATAAAATTTTCACTATTTCACTACTCTAGCAAATCATGGTCAACCTATCACTACCAGAAGACCCATCATGGGCTCATGCCACTCATTTTCACTATGTCAAGCTAAATTTCTAGGTTGTTTAGATAAATTAAAATTAGTAGTTTTGGGTCTGCAATGCATAAAGTCTTTCACTAACTCTGTTTTACACCTAAAGACCCCAAGTCAAGTTTTCAGCCCAAGGCCAAGCCCAAAAAACCTCCCTCTAGGTCATTTAGGGTTTCATAGGTTATAGGATTGTTTTGCTATTCTGAATCACTACTTTACATATGCCAAGAATATGAAATCAAATGAAAAGGAGGGTCAACACATGATTTCCCAAGATAGACCAAAAATCCTTCAAGGAAAACCTCCTTGGTCAAGAAAAAATTCTACAAGGGACAACTGCCCTTGTTGAAATTTCTACAGAAATGATTGAGATGGCCATCAATAGAAAATGAGGTAAAGTGAGAGGCCAACTCATCACTAAGGACAACAACAACAAAGGAGAGGCAGCTGGCCTATGTTTGGCTAAACAGTGCTGCCAAGTAAGGAGCCAATGCAAAGGCCACAAGGACAGAAGGCACAACAACACAACCAAGTACACATTGAAGATTTTTATAAATTATAAATGAAAAGGGGAAAAAGGTGGGGTGAAGTGAAAAAAAATAAATGAAGTTGAAAGGGCTATAGAGAACTTAGAAGAAAACACTAATTATTTGTCTCTAAAAGCCCTAAAACCTAAAATTTGGAAAGGTAGGCAAGAAGGTGAAATGGAGACTGTGTGTCTCCATGATGAAAATAGGTAGAAGTCTGAAGAATTATATCAGGAGGTGACCTCCATGGTTTGTCAAGGAAACAATGCTTCACTGCATCAAAAAGAGCGAAGTACAAAGAGTATGTGTGTGAGGAAAATAATGCTTTCAAGTGCAGTCAAATGCCCTCAAAGTGATCAAAGGAATGAAAGAATAAGGTTAAGTATCAAAATGAGAAATCAAGCTGAGCATGAGTTTATTGTTGAGTAAATAAAGTGTCAAAACCCAAAGAATGACTAAGGAGACCAAAAAATTGTATCATAAGGAACTGTAGAAATCAGAGGTGGCCAAGGGAAGACATATCATGGTATGATTTTCCAATCTTTTTTCAAAATGAACATGTCACTTCCAAAATCAGCAAGAAGGTAAAAAGACATGTTTCAGGTCACTTATACTCAATAATTCCAAAAAATATTAAAAAAGTGGTTTCAGTTTATCAATGAAAGAAGAAAAGGTTTAGCAGCGCCAGCACTCCAAAATTTAGAGGAACCTATTCATCTCTTTAGCACACCCTCACCAAAGGAAGAAAAATCACTTTCGAAAGTTTAAAAACACCTACAAAATGATAAAGGTATATCAGTGAAATTTATAAAGTGACAAAAAAGAAAACAGAGCAAAGTGGGTTTTATAAGTTTGATTTATTTCTCAAAAGGTATAAAAGGCCTTCTTGGTCTTTTTCCATCTTAATTTTCCATTACAAGAGAAGAGAAGGTTTTCAAAAGAAAAAAACAAAGTTTTTGGTTGATTTCTAGGCAAGGGTCACTACCGCTGCGCGAATAGGTGGCGCTGTTCTTACAAGACCTGGCGTTGTGCAAATTGAGCATTTCAACGTGTAAATTAACTCTTCGCTGCAATAATCTGGGGTGGTCCTGCGCGAATCTGTGGTGCTGCGCAAAGAACCAGCCAACACGCCCAAGACCCGACTAGAAGGCCTACACATGCCCCATGCTACACTAATTCACGGGCACGACTGTCGGCGCTGCGCTCACAAGCCAACCCGATAGTTTTGGCAGGGTGTTGCGCTAATGCAAAAATCCCCTCAAACAAAGAATTTTTTTTCCCAAAGGCATAAATACTCCTCCAATTTGCCTCCAAAGGCCTGAAAAGAAGCTAAACCTAGTAGGTACCCTTTTCCTCCTCCTCTCAAATATTTTTTCATCTTGATAGCTATGGAGTAATTAAACCCTAGGTGTGCAAACCCTAGGTCTCAAATGCATATTACATGTTTTTTTTTGGCCTCCTTGAACAAGTTAAGTGTCATTTGAGGGAGAGTAAGCTAGTGTGGTTACAATTCATTTTCAAGAGAAGCCCCCTTAAGCTACAAAGCAAGCAGTCCTAAAACCTATATCACCCATTTGTTAAGGTTGCGATCATCACCTTCTTCATTTTTGTCCTCCAAAGCCTAGTTTGTATAGAAACAACTCCCATCACCATGTTAGGGGCAAAAGATAGTAGCAACAATGACATGGGTCAAGAGCCTATGAGACCAAACTACAAGCAAGGAAAAGTGAATAGAATTGAACCCCAGAGCACAGTGGCTATCACCTCATCTACCATGATCCTCTCATGTTTCCAGAATATGGAATGTTTTCAATTTTGTGAGAAGGTCAAACTAGTACAACACCACCCAGAGCTTACAAGGTTGTTTGTCCTCAATCTCCAAAACAAACAGGTGAATCTGGTAGGGGTGGATTTTTAAATATCAGCAGATAACATCTCTCAGGCTACAGGTATCCCTGCTGTTGGTGAAAAATTGTTTAAGAAGGCCAAATTGGACAAGGATTATTATGAGCCATTTATCAAGCCTAGGTACATACAAGGCTGCAAGTCTGTTTTTCCCTTCTCACACCTCAAAAAAATATTTTCACCCTTGATTAAAGTTATCATGAAGTACCTCACCTGTAAGGGTAGGTACTCCAGGGCTTTATTCCTATCATCTTAGAATACTCATGCATTTCACAAGGCTTAAGATGCTCAACTTTCCCTACTACCTCTATAAAAGTATGGACAAAATGTCTTCTGTTTTCTAGAGGAGTCCTTCCCAACAAATGAAAAGTGTATGTCACCATTCCTTGATCAATATGGTGGTATTATATCATTTGGAACAACAAGGTATACCTTGGGAGTTATTCATAGGACATGAAGTCTTCACAATCCCACAACCTCCTCATCAACCAAACTTTCCCTCCTCATCTACACAAGTGCACTCACCTCAAGGAAACCTCTCTTCTTCCCCTTCTCTTGATGCATTATATGAATAGGATAAGAGTGGAAATTATGAGAAAAGTAATGATAGTGAGGGTAATGATGATGATTTAAGCCCTCTAGGGGCAGAAAACATGGAGATAGATGATCATGATGGGCTAAATAAAGAAGATGAACAAAGTGCTAACAATGAAGGTAATGAAATCAATGAAGAAGAGGAAAATAATGATGATAAAGAAAAGGAAAATGATGAGGCAGAGATAGAGAATGAGGAAGAAGAAGAAGGGAATGATGAAAGTGATGAAAAGGCATAAACATATAATCAAGAAGAGGAAAATGATGAAGATGAAGAGCTAGACAACACATAAATTGAAGGCAACAGTGATGCAAATAAGATAGATCACAGTGCGGAGGAGGTAAAAGACAGTGACAAAGAGGCAGATGATAAGGAAGACAGTGAGGGACAAGACAACAAAGAGGAAAATAGTCATGACAGTCATGACAGCTATCATGGTAGTCATGACAAAAATTAGCACCTCAATGATAATGAGAATAGTGACAGTGCAGAAAAGAACGATGAAAGAAATCATGGTGATGAACAAAATTAAAGTAAGGAAAGGGTAGAGGATAATAGTAAAATTTTAGATCATATCCATGGTAAGGACACCACAAAGACCACCATCACACCTCTTTCATTCACCAACCAACTCTTTGCCATGCTTGAGAAGTTGCCTTAAAGTTCTTTGGAATTTGATCATTAATGTTTATCCATTCCCTCTTCATTGATTAAAGTTATTTGTTATCTTGAATTTTTTCTAAATCTTGAAGGTGAAATCACTAAAAGTTAGATCAATTTCTTGCTTTATATGGTTCACTGAATTTTTCATATTGAATGATCATTTTCTTAAGTATAATAAGAAAGCTATTGTTTTTAAATGTCTTATGATTATGTCCTCATCTTGATCAGTGTTTGAGATCATATTTTTTAAATGGTATTTGTTTAAGGATTCTTCACTGCCCTTACACACCTAATTTGTTCACCAAATTATTGTTCATTTCACTTCACTCATACTTTAAGGATCCATTTAACCAAGATAATTTTTCTCTGTTATGCATCTTGTTTCATTGTTGAGATATCCATGAATTTCATACACTCCATAGCCCAATTATTTGTAGACCTCTCACTCCACCTATTCTACTTAACCATATTACCCAACCAAACAAATAACAAACCCTACACTTAACATCTAGACTAAAATCAAACCCTAAAAGAAAAAAGTTCACATCCTTTGCATACAATAGAGAGAGCCCTCTCTGAGTCTAGGAAGGGTAGGTCCTAGGACTCCAAATACTAGTTTCATGTTACCCTGTGTATTTTGTCTACCAATCTGCTAAATCACAGGACCCTAACAGTTCACAAGTGGACTTGTGAACAACTCGACATGAGTCTCAATGTGTTGTGCCCTTGATGGACAAAGGGACAACTAGAGAGTAGATTGGATAGTCGAGATTTAGTGGATAAATGGAATCGGAGCATTGATAGAGGCAAGAGCTATAGGTTAGGGGATAAAGGACTGGGCGGGTACATGGTATGAATGAGAGGAACTGTGAGAGCTTGCTACAACTAGATGGTTAGAGTATCTTGTACTAGTGTCGATGTATGAGGGTCATTATCCTTGGTACGGGAGCAATAGACTATTTTATTATATCAGTTTTATTAATATAATGAAGTTGGGTTGAAAAATTTAAAAAGTTGCTCATATTCTATGGATGTGTGATTTACTGCTTTTTATATTCCTATTGAGATTCAACAAGATGATGATCCTAGTGAAAATTAAGCACCTTCACTAGGTGGGGCCAACAAGATATTTTTAGGTGTATGTCTATTTTTAGAATGGTGAGAATATTCTAAAATTAACAGGATGTTGATTCTAGATGGTTGAGAAAATTCTATATTTAGATGAGTTTCTATTTTTAGAACATGGGGGAAGTCTATTTATAGATCGCATATCTAAAAATAGAATGTATGTCGATTATTATTAGAAATTAATGATAATCAGAAAATAAATAATACCTTATTCTCTTGAAGCACTTGATTTTAGTTAACTGATTTGGAAAACCAGTTATCCAAAGGAATTATGGGTTTCAAGGTTGGTTGGTGGCTCATGCATGATGGACTTCGTTGTAACTGAGTGTGACAGTTGTAACAGGGTTGGAAGAGTAGTTATGGGAGTTGTTATTTAGTTTAACTCAGTTAAGTGAGTTGAACTCAGTTGTGATAGTTGTAACTAAAGGTACACTAGTGAAATATGAGTGAATTAATTATTTAATTAATTCATAGGTAGTGTCTTACTTGCAACAAAAAAAAAACCGTTAACTACTTGCATGTCAAATCCAGTGGAGACCCAGTGGAGAGATAGGTGAAAGGGTGTGTTAAACTATTAGTTGTGACTATAGTGATGCATTCAATGCATCTACACACACATTGGGGTTGCCAATGAGGATTGCACAGTCAGAGAAAGGCAATATCAAATTCATTCGGGGATCTTCTTCAACAAGGATTGCGTAGTGGAGGCTGGCTATCAGGAGGCAATAAATTGGTGCATGTGTGAACCAATTTTTGTATGATAGTGTGAGACGATTGTATATTGTACTGAGAGCTCTATGAGCTGATATTTGTATGAGATTGTTTCATGATTCCATGATATACATAATATATGATATTTTGGGTTTTTAGCTTTAATATTTCCCAGTAAAACATCTTGTTATGTGTGATTGATTTTTCTTCATATGTTTGCAATTGGCGATTTAATTTCCACAAAGAATTGAGTAGAAGGATTATGTATTTAATAGTGGATTTAATTGTTATATCAGGGGAGTCTAGTAATATACATGCATATTGTATAATTTATACATGGTATCGGACCAGTTTTAATCACTGAAGATTGCAATATTGAAGCAGTGCTAAGTTGTGTTGGTGGAACAATTCAAATTTGCTGCAAGAATTTCTTGGTGCGACAGTTGAGTAAACAATGAAATGTCTTTCAATGGGTTGTGGTTGGAGTATGCTCTCGAGGGAAGGTCTAACTGCATATACTAGAAGGACAGGATGGAGGTGGTGCTTGAAGATAATGGCTTGAAGGATTTCATCGATAGCAATGTTCCTAAGGCCACTTCGATGGATGTTGCATTACTTGTCACTTGGAAAAATAAAGTAGTGAAGACAAGAATAATTTTTTTGGAAGGTGTGAAAGACAATATTGTGTCAAGAATTCATGGGAAATCCACCCCATTTTCAATGTGGAAGGCTTTGACAGATATTTTCCAAAGCAGGAGCAACCATATGAAGCTGGTGCTGAAAGATAAACTCAAAAAAATCAAAATGGAGAAGGGCGACAATATTCAAAAGTATCTCATGAAGTTTTTCCAATGTAGGGATGATATGGGGAGTGTGGGAATTACAGTTTATAATGATGACTTGGTGAGCTTGGCTCTCCTTGGACTTCCAAAGAGTTGGCACAATTATCAAGACTCTATCAATGGGCAGGAGAAACTGCTGGATTGGGAGCGACTTTGGTCGGATCAAGTGCAGGAGGAGATAAGGCATAGTACTAGGGATGGCTCTTCATCAAAGAATGATGATGAAGAGGATTTTTCTTTGGCTTCCAAAGCGAGGAAAGGGAAGGGGAATAAATCCAAGGCTAAAGGAAAGAAGCTATATTTGTCCAAGGTGAAGCATTTTCATTGTCACGAACATGGGCATCTCACCACTAACTTTCCATAGAAAAAGAAGAACAAGAAGGTTGTTGGAGATGCAGCTGGTGAGGCCCTTACGTCAAAATTTGAACTTGATTTCTCTTTGATCGCATGCTTGGTTTCAAGCACAATGGGATCAGTTTGGTATCTTGATAGTGGTGCTTCATTCCACATGATGAGAGATAAGGAGCTTTTCAGCGACTTGGAGGAGAAATATCTCTGAATGCATATAAATATGGGAGACGATGGGCAATATAGTGCCACTGACATTGGTACCATTACCTTTGAGAGGGAGTCAGGTAAACCATTTTTGTTGAAATACGTTATGCATGTTCTAGGTCTAAAGAAGAAATTGGTCTTAGTCGCGATGTTGGAGGACAAAGGTTATGATGTTGTTTTTAGCAATGGAAAAGCCTTCCTGAAACATAAAAAAATGGGTCAAACCAAGAGGATAGGGATTCAAGTTAAGAATATCTACAAGCTGGAGGTAGATGGATGTGCTGAAATGGTGGGCAACGAAGAAGAAGTGGTGAGCCGGGATGAGGGCGAATTATGGCACAGGAGATTGGCCCATCTTCACCATGGTGTGTTACAGGTCAAAATACCTCCTCATCAGCTCAGAGGGGAAGACAAATATGGAAGAAGTACAAAGACCTAAATTAAACCTATTTCTGCCAGGGTAACGCATATATAGAACAGAACAAGGGCGTTATAACGTAGGCAAGAAATATATTAGTCGCGTTAGTGGCTAGGGCAACGCTCTGTTTACACTTGATGGTCGCGTTCGTGTTTTAAGTTTGAATCGGGGAAAGAGCGCGGAGAAAGATTTGAATCTCCGACTTTCCCTCACGAAGGAGTTAGTGCACAAAGGAAACTGCAGAAGCACCAGTTCATTATTGGTCATTGCCATAGAAGACTGAACTCCAAGAGAGGCAAAAGCATGGAGATCAAGGAAACATCTAAGCCTTTTCCATTCCAAACTAGTGTAAAGAGAAGGGCAACAACGGCCTTCTCCCTCTCCTATAAGAAGGAGCTGAAGGCTCTTAATTGGAGGTCGAAGGATTGCTCAAAAGTTCTTGTATACTTGTGGAATAGAGAATAGTGTGACATTGTGAAGGCCAAGAGTCAAAGAGGCTCCTAGAGAGCTTTTTGGCTTGGACTTCTTCACTTGATAGAGAAGAGAGATTGGGAGACTGAGGAGGGCTTGGTACAACCGATGGTTGTAATCCTCCTTCTTTCAAAATCAATAGAACTATGTTCGTTTTTTCCATTCGATGCTTAATGTTATATTGTTATTTCAATATTTGTTTAGTATGATATGAATGGCTCAGATGTGTATAATCTAGATGTTTATTTTTTATTTAATTGATAGAATACTTGTTATATCAGAAGTTACGCGAGTGCTTTGACTGATTGCAGGATTCATATTTGGAGCCGGTGAAGAAGGATTCTTGCTTTGTTGCGTAGCGCTCTCCAAAGGATTCTAAAGTTTTCAAAGAGGTAATTCTCTATTGTATTTCTTCAAGTTATTTCAAGCTAATATGAACATGCTCATACCATCTTTGTGAACAGCATAGCTAATCTGACTGTCTGCCTCGGGCACCGGAAAGCCCTGAGAGGGATATACGAAAACCAACCACCCAAGCAGTTTACCCTATAGCAGAATTGGCGACTCCGCTGGGGAGTGTCCCCATAGGTTCCGGACTATTTTTCCCTTTTATTTCTTCTCTCCTCTGTTCAGTATCCTTCCGACCATTTTTTGATGCCCAGTAGACATACCAAACGCTTGCAGAGTTCAATCCTGTGCCTGTCTGGCCAACTGAAGAGCTTTTCCCTGGTTAACGCGACCTATGCAGTTCATCCAGTGCGTTATAACGCGGTCTAGGCTTAAATACAGTGCGTTATAACGTTGTATTTTCTCACAGACAGAGCGTTACTCAGCCAAAAACCCTGCTGTTCACTACTGTGACTGTGTTTTAGCTGTAGAGTTTTTTGGCCACCAGTACCTTTCACAGACTGAATCCCTGTGCTTGTCTGCTAAAGCTGGCATTGATTATTTGTTTCTCTTATTTAGTTAGTGTGCAAAGCATTTACTTTTTTAAAGAGAATTTTTTTTATTTTATATTTTTCTGCATTTAAGCTGAGTTTATTCTGAAAGTTTGGTTCACAGACTGTTAAAAGAGGTAGATAGAAGTCTGAATCTTAAAAGTTGAGTTGTGTTATTTACATGTTGGTGCATGGATGATTGAAAAAAGAAACCTCTCCTTGTAGAAACATTGTTCATTGAAGTTAATATTTAGAGCATGTTTTGCATGGTTTATTGAGTCCAGAGTCTCACTATACTTCATACGTCCATTTCCCCTCCGCCAGACTAATAACAAAGTACACTAAAAACAAAGCGATAATAAAATCAATCTAATAACTCTTTTTTGAGCTCACACAAACAGTAGTTCAGGCTAGGATCTTGGGTTAGGAAAGTGAGAAAACTACCCAAGATCTCCAAACTTGAAAACTAGAGTCATTAACGAGTGAAATCCTGCTACACTCACATTATTGGGACCGTTCCTTTACCGGAGCTCAGCGCGAGACAACACTTGGGTGCACTAGAAGGTAGCCCGCCTTCGACTGCATCATGTGGGTGTGTTATATATTGGGGTTCCCTTCGGGGATGTCGAAACTAGATCGGGGATCTAGGTATTCTGCCCATATAGCACACTGTCCTTGACCGTGGACCCCCCTGATAGTGTCTGTGATTTGAGGTATCCTTAGTGGCTATAATTTTAGGGACTTACACAAGGTGACTGGGACGGGCTGTCCTGGTACCTGAAACAGACGGACCTACTCTGTCTTCAGTCTTTAGGAGGGTACTCGTCTTCACGAGAGTGCTTACACCTATCGTTTGGGGTTCGGGCGAAGCTCTAGAGTAACCGTAACTGTACTTTCGACCAACCCTCTCTGTATGCTATTGTGAGACTGGATTTCATCACCAGTGAACGGTAGTACTCAGACAGGGCACCCTCTACTGGCTGCTTGTTGATTGATTTTAGAGAGTCTTTTTTCTTTTTAGTAAGTGTGTGGTTACTGTCACTTGAGACTTCATAATATATCACATTTTAAATAAAATTTGTTAAAATTAAACCGGTCACCGTGGCATCCCCTGACCCACGCCGTCAGTCTAGATGACAGCAAGGTCTACCTCCTCTCACCTTAGAGGAAAGATTGAACCTTGGTGAACCCGGGCCTTCTACGGAAGAGCAGTCTCCTTTGACTAATCTAGATTATCACATAGACCCTTATCAGCCGGAACTCCCAGAGGACCCTTTCACTGAAGGCGTTGTACCTAATTACAATCCTCCGCTCACTGATCCGTTAGGACCGGTGATAATCCAGATTCCACCGCGCCAAGATATGTCTGCGGCAACACCAACATTTATTTCTCCACCGGTATCCACAGGGTTGATACCAATGGCAACCATTCCTGGTTCGCCATCATCCTCCCCGCCGGTGGTCAGTTCTATGTCATTACTGGGTAACCCCAGTAGTCAACATATGCCTACCCCCAACCCTATGGTCAACACAACTATCAGTAGTTTACCGAACCCTTTGGCATCTACTCCTACCGTGACCACGTTGGGGACCACGGTAGCTCCTCCCACGAGCACGACTACTTCGGTGCCCTTTAGCAACCCTTTCAGTTGGAACCCTCTGTTGAGTTCAAACCCCCTGGCCACTATGCCAGGGGGCAGTGTTATCAGTACACAGGTAGCTGGGAATATTTCTCTTCCTATGCAATCCTTAGGACAAATGGGACAACCCATTGTAAATACTATCCCCTTAAGTGGTTCAAACATAGGCGTAGGATCTATACCGTTGCCAAATTATGCAAGTACTAATATGCCTCCGGGAAACTCTATTGCATCCATTTGGACTAAGCAACCCCAACCTCCGTCTGGAGTGGGAGGGCACTTTTACGCTGGGGGCAACCAACCATTTGCCCCTCAATACGCTATGCCCTATGGACAGCAACCATATGTTCCTACTCCTCCACCTATGGGAGGTTTTTATCAAAGTCCCACTTACCCTTCTGGTAACACGTGGATGGGGGGACCCTATGGTCCAAATAGTCAGCCCATACTGCCTTGGTTAGAATCGGGGGCAAATCCACAATTTCCTTTCTTGGCAGCTTTGGACATACCCGACATCCATAAGCTGACAAACGACCCCATCAATCACAACTTGCTTTGGCCTCCTATACCGCATAAGATTCCTTCAGATATCCCGAAGTTCGACGGGAAGCATGGAGATGACCCGGCCGCACACATCACTACCTTCCATTTGTGGTCCATATCCAATTCCATGGTAGATGATAGTGTCCGCCTTCGACTGTTTTCCCAAACCCTTACAGGCAATGCCGCCAAGTGGTACATTGAATTACCACGCACCACCATCAATACGTTTGGCGCTTTAGCGACGAAGTTCTTAAAGAACTTTCAACTACCAATTAGAGTGGAAACCGGCACATAATTGTTAACATCACTGCGCCAAGACACCGCCACCCACATCTCCAACCATATTCATGAATGGAGACATAAGAGGAGGCTTGTCAAAGCGCCAATACCAGACCACCTCTTGGCAAATTGGTTTTGCAAGTCTCTTTTACCCCATATCTCTAAAGACATTGGCCTTTCTGGTGCAGTGACAGAAGATCAATGTATTCGTCGTGCCCAGCACCTGGATTTGATCTATTCACAATCCGGCATGCTTTACGATCTGCTCCCCCATGCCCCTGGTAACCCGAACCCTCCGGCTACTCAGAAAACCGGAGCGCATGCCGATGGTCTCGTTGGCGCGATCTCTGGTGTAGCCACCAATCAGTCTCGGGGGCAAACCTCCCAGCCATCCTCGGCTGCCACCGCCCCCCATCAAACGACTCCTCTCCCTTCCGCCGAGGTAAATTCGGTGCAAACCTCACAAAAACCCAATGGGAAAAATAGGAAGAATAAGAAGAAAACATCTTCTTCGGAAGAGCAGTCGAATAATCAGAATAACTCTAATCAGAAAAATGTTGCTAATGAAAAAGGAAAGGATAAACCCATGAGATTTCCTTGTAAAATATGTGCGGAGGACCACTTGACATACAAATGTCCTCGGTTGCAGGAATGCACTGATTTTATTGCTAACAAGGATTCTGGGAGAACACCTGCCGTTCTTCACAATCCTTTCCCCAATCAACAACAACAACATCAACATATGGTTGACAACCCGCCACAACCCCATCAACGGGGCAATGGTGGTTCGAATCCTTCCGGCGAAGGACCATCTGCCATTTATGGCATCGAGAGTATTGACCTACAAACTCGCGCCAAGCTTTATGGAGCCCCTACCATAGATGCTCAAGAACCTGGAACTAGTTCCAATCCGCCGCCACCTAAGGATTTGCATATCGAACGGCCTACTGCTGAACTTGTAATTCGTCCCCCCAAAGGGACACTTCGACGCACGAATCATAATACCTCTGCACGTGCAGCCCAAAACTACAATATTGTAGAGGATTTGGTGCAGGCACCGTCATCCATATCTGCACTTGACGTATTACAAACCTGTCCAGCACAAAGGAAAGCCTTGCTTTCGGCCATTGGCGGAATAGATCCACAGGATTCCATGCTAGCAGTCTTTGATATGGAAAAGGCTAAACCTCGCCTCTCGCATCAACTCGCATTCCAGGTGCAGGTTTTGTCGAAAGGGAGACCCATCCATCGCACTGTCATAGACGAAGGTGCTTCGACCTGCGTTATGTCACAAGCTTGCTGGCTGAATTTAGGTTCTCCTACTCTAACCCCGCCATCGAATTCCCTGAAAGCTTTCGATGGCCACACGTTCCTACCCAAAGGATACCTTGCTAGCTTTCCCGTCACTCTGGGTGGGAAAACGGTAAACGTGGACGTTGAAGTCGTATAGCGTCATCTCGACTATAATCTATTGCTCGGTCGCAGTTGGTCTTATGCTATGATCGCCATCGTGTCTTTGGTCTTCCGACTCATCCTATTTCCATTAGATGGGAAAATAGTCACGGTCGATCAGCTATCCTTCTACACCACTGATTATTCCACTTTACCAAGTAGCTCTGTACCCTTAATAGGAGGTGTCCCTGACTCTTACGTCAGTATCGGTACCGGTCTTCTGAAGGCATCTTCCCTACTGGGTTGTTTTCCTCTACCGCCGCCTCAGATCCCAAACACGGTTGCAATGATATCCACCTCTTCGGATGGCTCTATCAACCCATGGATCATTCCGGCACCTTCAGAAATTGATTCCTATAGAGATCAGATACCGCTTTCGCCGGTTGAGTTGGCTTACCAAGCCATCCAAGTCGCATCTGAACCCTCCACTGATATGGTTTCGACCACAGGTACAACCCTCTCTCCCATAACAGTTCTCTCGAAGGATCTCCTCAATGAAGTCTGGCCTACAGACGAAGCTATTCGAGATATCATGTCATTAGAAGAACGACCTTGGGGAGAGTTCCACCATCGCACTTCGATGATTGATTCGGAGGCGATAAAAACTGAAATCCCATCTTTTGACCAACTTGAGATAGTTCCCTCCTCTTATACGACTGTCCACACTATCGATTCGGAAGGGAACATGGGTAATATTTCCAAGACACTGCTCATCGATATCTCAGTCAAGACAGGTATCATGGAAAATATTCCGTATTGCTTTTCAAATATCACACCTTTCCAACTTGCTTTCGGCCTGGAGGCAGTACTTCCGATTGAGTGCGAAATTCCATTGCTTAAACTAGCCGTTGAACTCCTGCCTGGCACCACCGCCACCGAAGAGCACTTGCTCTCGCTCGATCACTTGGACGAAACTCGTCGAGATGCTACACTAGCACTCGAAGCTCACCAGCGCCGAGTTAAAGCTCAATACGACAAATCTGTCAAGCCTCGTTCTTTCCAAGAAGGTGATCTTGTTCTACTTTATGATCAAAAACACGACCTCTTGGGGGCAGGAACGCTCCAACCATTGTGGCTCGGTCCTTACATCGTTACTAAAGCCCTCTCAAAAGGAGCTTACGAACTACAGGACTGTAATGGAATTCCACTCGAGGTGCTCCGCAACGGGCTCTATCTGAAGAAGTATTTTCCCTAGTTTCACACTAGGCATATGCTTTGTAATTTTATGTATATAAGTTTTGCCTATTTTTATTTTGATGCTTCTGGATTATTTGTTTGGTTTGAAGTTTTTTTCTCATGTAATCTTTTTCTTTCGCACAGATGTCATCACACTCGTTATCATACGTCGGGTATGCAGACGGTGCTAGTCGTCACATTAGACACATTGCTTCAGCTGCTTGGGTTCTCTATACGCCTGAGTCGGACCTTCTTGGTTCCGGGGGGATCTTCCTGGGAAACGCCACCAACAATGTGGCCGAGTACATGTCAGTGATCCAACTCCTCACGGAAGCGACATCTCGTGACATCTCCGATTTAGTGGTCAGGTTAGATTCCCAACTCATGATTATGCAGCTAAACAATCATTACCGCGTCCACCACCCTGTATTGTTGCGTTATTTTTTACGAGTGCGACTTTTAGAACGTCAATTTCAAACAATCACATTTGAGCACGTTCCTAGAGAATTTAATGCATTAGCTTATTCTTTGGAAAATTATGTGTTAGATTGGCATTTGTCACATTTATAGTAAAATATTTACTCATGAGTACATATATTTTTATCACATCAAAAAATGCATAAAAATTTAAAAAACACAAAATCACCAAAATATATATATATATATAGATATATGTCGTGTCCAGTACATAGAAAACATCAAAAAGAAAAATCTCCCAAAACTCGGGGTGTTTTACAAAATTTGGCTCACTAAGCCATGCTCTGACACTAATACATCTACTCCAAACAGCTAAGCCTGATGCTCATAATAGCATACAACTGCTCTAGCCATCCTCCTTAGAGGAACCAGGTATCTCTCTGGCACACCCACAGTATGCCGCTGCAGACGAACTGGAACCTCCCGCATAGGAAGCGGTGGTATACCCATACTCAGATCCTCCAGGTTCCTGGAGAGTTCATGTAAAATCTGGGTATCATCGTCGTCGCCGGCTTCCGCCTCCTCTACAGGTGCGCCAGCCGCGGGTAGCTGAAATCCTTGCCGTGCATGGCGAGGGGCCCCAGATGGACGGACGGGTGCCACATCTGTGTCAAGCAAGAAAAATTTTCATGTCAAAATTTCATTTTCACCCCTTTTCAACAAAAAAAAAACTTTTACATAAACATTCAAAAGCTAAAAACAAAAACTTCTTTGAAAACAACTGATCATTTTTTCTTACCATCGGGCCCCCACTGGGTGCCAGGGGGCAGGACTAGCTCGGGATCGCCTGTGAAGTTCATCCCTGCATAGGGATAATCCTCAATCATGATTATTTGAGAGTCCAGCCAATCAAAAAATCCCTCATCGAAACAGTGACAGACAGGACCCTCTCCAGTCCGTGGAAGCAAAGTGGCCCACCAAGCCTGCCTCGGCTCGCGTGGACCCAATGGCGCTGTTGGGATCCTGGGCCTCATCAGTGGTATCCTCTCCAGTATGAAAGAAACAATCAGTGTTCCATACCCAAATTCTCTTTGAGTACGGGTCTTGCATGCAGTAAGCTCTGCTCGGACCCAACGGACTACACCGTCACACCAATCGAAAACCTGAGGCTACATACAATCCAAGGCTAGGAGCATCTGGGCCTTGGTATCCACATGCTGACTCTTGGCGCCTGCCAAGCGAACAATCATCCATAGAATAGACCACAAAGGTCTCAAAGTCACCTGTGCGATAGGTATCCGGTTACTCACAGCCTGGGTGCCACGTATGCAGTGCGCATGGATCAAATCAGTAGTGGAACGAGGGTCAGCTCTGGACCTCGTCAAGTTGGGCCTCGCCCCACGACATGACAAGCCGGTCAAAAAGTAAACATCATATTTTTCGATGGCGAGCTCGTTGCCACCAATTCGAAAGACATGATGACGTTCGTCCCACTGCTGGATCAGCCACCTCAGGAGGTCCTCTTGACCCCTCATCAATTCTAAATGGGCATACTTAAGCAATCCGCACCTCCGGAGAGCCATTAAACTTGCCGCATCCGTCACCATTTCTCGTTCTTCCCGCTCATGCTCTCTCTCTCGCCAGATACTCATGATTAACAGCTGAACACCTGCAAATGAAACATTTCCAACCGATTAAAATTTGCCTGGACCACTTCAAAAACGAAAAAATTGAGTTGCTAGAAAGCATGTTGCGCCTAACGCGGTCACTAATACAAAACAGAGCGTTCTAACGCTTACATCCCTCACGGGTTGTGCATTTAACGCGGATGTTGTACTCCTGACCCGCGTTAGGCGCAAATATTTTTCTAGGGCCTCAAAATTTCCTAATTTTGAACCAGTAAAAACTAAAAAATTGGCAATTAAATGATAACAGGAGGTTCTAGCTCTTACCTGGATCTCGCAGAATAGAAAACTGTTTCCCAGATCGACCGTAATCACCAGCTGAAGTTTTCACCCCTTTTCCACTCCAGAGCTTCTTCACAGCACTTGAAACAGTGAAAATGAATGTCTTCTGACCTTCTTATAGCTAATTCTGGGGCATGACTCTCTTAAGTCAGTCGGCAAAGTCGTGATTCCTCGCTGCACACATGTCGCAACTCTTGAGATTTGGTACTGATGATTCTAATAAGGGATCAAGATTTATGAGCAGACACACTCATGTTTTATCGAGCATTCTTTTTATGGTATTTTTCTTGCTCGTTAATCCAAAAAACCTCGAGTTCTCTTCTTCGGACTCGTTAAACTCACACGAAGTTGGCATCGAGCGTTATTTTTGGTCTTTTATTGCTCGTTAATCCAAAAAACCTAGAGTTTTCTTCTTCAGACTCGTTAAAACCATGAAGAAGCTCTGAGCATTCTTTTTAGGAATCTTTTTCTTGCTCATAAAACCAAAAAAATCCCAAGTCACCTTTGTCAGACTCGTTAAACTACTGAGACAAAGAACAAGGAGCCATTCTTTTCCTCTTTTTCAACGCTCTTTAAACATAAAAAGTAAATCGAGTTTTCTCTGCGTGACTCGTTAAAATTTCACGGAGGTACCGAGTTTTCTTTGTTGGACTCGTTAAAATTTCACAAAGAAGTTTGAGTTTACTTCGTCTCCTCGTACTCATAACAAAATGAGGTAGACGTCCATTGAACATAGATTTCTCACTTTTCCGGATTCGATGGACTAACTTACGGAAAATGAACTGTTTCGGGCTTACTATTACCCCTTTGCCGTGCCCGGTTATCAAGACATGACAAAGGTACCCCAATGGAGCCGTCTTTTATGACATTTTTTCAGACTCCCTAAACATGAAAAATTCACCGAGTTTACTCATCTGGACTCGTTAAACCTAATCAGATGGGGCACAGAGTTGTCTTTCCTGACATTTTTTAGACTCCCTAAACATGAAAAATTCACCGAATTTTCTCATCTGGACTCGTTAAACCTAATCAGATGGGGCACAGAGTTGTCTTTCCTGACATTTTTCAGACTCTCTAAACATGAAAAATTCACCGAGTTTACTCGTCTAGACTCGTTAAACTTAATCAGACGGGGAAAAATTTGGACAAGATGGATATTACCTCTGTTACATTTTCAAAAAGGTCGATTTGGCAGCAAAATTCTTGAACATGGCACTTCCCAGAAAACTCTTTCGCAGTTAGCCGGACCCTACCATATATGAGTATTAGCCTTCATTTCCCAGTGTCCCTGCACCAATAAAATCCTAACACACTGTTTGGTGTTCAACACGCTTCAGCTGCCTAGTACCCTGCTAGAGTGCCTTCTATTGTTCAAGCAGATCTCGCTATCTACTGCTCCTGTTATCAACCAAACCGTTCATTATGCCAGAAATTATTTGTCGTCTGATGTTCCCATTCACTCTTCCTTATCTCAAATCATAAAAAAACCAGTTGGTTTTCGTTTCGTGTTGACTGATGTAGGACGCCTTAGTGCCTACCTCTCAACAAATCACTTCCTATCGACTTCAACACCTTATCTAGGAAGTTGATCCAGAAACACATCAGTACCCAGATACTTGCAGACATCAGTGGCAGGTAGTCTTGTGTTTGATCAAGGGTCTTCATCATTGGCTCTTGGTCGAATGATTCTACGAGTGTTCGACTTCAAATCCCTTTATTCACACTCGCTAGATTGTACTGGGCATCTTAGGGACCATCATCATTATCGGTGGCCACCTTCGCGTCTGTTAACAATTTTCATTATTGACTGGTAATCAGACGATTTCTCACATGTTCGACGACAACTCCCTCATTCACATGTTGAGAAATATGCAGTTTAAGTGAATCAGCGGTCAAGACCTTGGGGCAAAAGGCTACACCATTAAAGTTGTGTTCCCTTCCACAAGCTGCGATATTGTTTATGGAGACAGCTTCTTCAGCCTGATCCTGTTATGACAGACACTTCCACATTGTGCCTATTGGTGGATAGATTCTTCATATCTCTATTCTAGAGAAATCATGTTGTTTAAAGCTACTGAGCATGGGACATGCCCGACTCTTGGAAAATACTATATTTTCTGACATATGTTGTTGTTTCAGGTTTTTCCTCAGTCTTTCAATCTCTCTCTCTCTCTACAAATTATAAAGTATTTCTGCCATCGTCTTTGTCTCTGACCTCACACTTTAGGGGGCATCTGTTACAGGTCAAAATACCTCCTCATCAGCTCAGAGGGGAAGACAAATATGGAAGAAGTACAAAGACCTAAATTAAACCTATTTCTGCCAGGGTAACGCATATATAGAACAGAACAAGGGCGTTATAACGCATGCAAGAAATATATTAGCCGCGTTAGTGGCTAGGGCAACGCTCTGTTTACACTTGATGGTCGCGTTACCCGTGTTTTAAGTTTGAATTGGGAAAAGAGCGCGGAGAAAGATTTGAATCTCCGACTTTCCCTCACGAAGGAGTCAATGCACAAAGGAAACTGCAGAAGCACCAGTTCATTATTGTTCATTGCCATAGAAGACTGAACTCCAAGAGAGGCAAAAGCATGGAGATCAAGGAAACATCTAAGCCTTTTCCATTCCAAACTAGTGGAAAGAGAAGGGAAACAATGGCTTTCTCCCTCTCCTATAAGAAGGAGCTGAAGGCTCTTAATTGGGTCGAAGGATTGCTCAAAGGTTCTTGCATACTTGTGGAATAGAGAATAGTGTGACATTGTGAAGGCCAAGAGTCAAAGAGGCTCCTAGAGAGTTTGTTGGCTTGGACTTCTTCACTTGGTAAAGAAGAGAGATTGGGAGACTGAGGAGGGCTTGGTACAACCGATGGTTGTAATCCTCCTTCTTTCAAAATCAATAGAACTATGTTCGTTTTTTCCATTCGATGCTTAATGTTATATTGTTATTTCAATATTTGTTTAGTATGATATGAATGGCTCAGATGTGTATAATCTAGATGTTTATTTTTGATTTAATTGATAGAATACTTGTTATATCAGAAGTTACGTGGGTGCTTTTACTGATTGCAGGATTCAGATTTGGAGCTGGTGAAGAAGGACTCTTGCTTTGCTGCGTAGCGCTCTCCAAAGGATTCTAAAGTTGTCAAAGAGGTAATTCTCTATTGTATTCCTTCAAGTTATTTCAAGCTAATATGAACATGCTCATACCATCTTTGTGAACAGCATAGCTAATCTGACTGTCTGCCTCGGGCACCGGAAAGCCCTGAGAGGGATATACGAAAACCAACCACCCAAGCAGTTTACCCTATAGCATGGTGCCCTAAGTATTTTGCAGAATATTTCTACTGGACTTCCCAAGGGTACACTTACACAGATAGATCAGTGCAAGGGATGTACTATGGGTAATTTTGCGAAGACCACCTTTCATGAAAAGGAGAACTGTGCTTTGGGGATCTTGGAGAGAGTTCACACAGACGTGTGTCAGCCATTATCGATTTCTTCAACAACAAAACACATGTATTATGTTATTTTTGTTGATGACTATTCTCGTAGATGCTTGATCTTCTTCATGCAGAAGAAGGATCAAGCATTCTAAAAGTTCTGTGAGTTTAAAGCATTGGTGGAGAAATATTTGGGGAAGCAAGTGAAGGTTGTGCGAAGCGATAATGGTGTTGAATATATCTCAAACGAATTCAAATACTTCTGTAGAAAAGAAGGAATTCAACGATAAATCATAGTGCCTCATAACCCACAGAAAAATGGGGTCGCAGAGAGGAGGAACAGAACGATCGTGGGTGCTACATGAGCTATGCTGCATGATCAGGGCCTACCAATGCACTTGTGGGCGGAAGCATGAAACACTGTGGTTTATGTGAAAAACTGTTGTTCTCATAGAGTACTTGGCATGAGTACACTTGAAGAAGCTTTTACTGGTAAGAAACTGGATGTTTCTCACTTTAATATTTTTGGCTCACCTATTTATGTTCATGTGGCCAAGAATGCCAGGAAGAAGTTGGAGCCAACTGTAGAAGTTGGGATATTTGTGGGGTACAAAGAAACACCCATAATTATCATGTGTATTTTCCAAATAGTTGAATGATTGTGGTGTGACGGGATATAAAATTCAATGAGGAGAAAGCCATGAAGTTGTCACTTGAGAGGGAGCTACACTTGCATGCAGGAGGAACTGCTTGTTCCCAAAGATGAGCCTCAAGAGGTGGATCAGCCATAGGAGGAGGATCATGGAGTGGAGGAGTCCACTCACGCAGAAGCAAACATTAGAACTGGAAAAAAGCGTACCACAGAAGCTAAGAGGCTGAAGCTTGATGTTGCACAGAATGTAGGAGTCCCTACTTCATAATGCAGACAGAGACAGTCCCCTGATCAATGTACTGGATACATGGCTCTCATGAGAAAATATATTGTGACAGAGCCATCTTCGTTTCAGGAAGAAGTGCAGGAGACCACATGGGTAGATGCAATGGTGGAGGAGTACAACTTCATTGTCAGAAATAGTGCTTGTGAAATTGTTCCAAGGCCGATTGATAAATTAGTGGTAGGTTCAAGATGGATCTACAAGGTAAAGAAAGCTACTGATTGGAGTGTTGAGAAGTATAAGCCAATATTTTTTGCCTAGGGCTTCTCACAGATCGAGGGGATTGATTTTGAAGAAACATTTGCACCTGTCGCATGGTATTATTCTATGAGGACTGTTGTAGCTCCTAGAGATAGCCCTGAGTTGTTAAAGACCAGTGCCTAGGACATCTTAAACAGTAGAGAGTATAAAATACATTTTAGACCTATTATTAGCTTTGGACTCTCTCTACCTTTTCAACTTATGTAAAAATTCATCATATGGATGGGACCAAACAACCTTTAGATTGTAGCAAGCTACAAAGACTCTGTAAGACAAGAAGGGAATCTTCAACACATATATACTCCAGACAACTTAGAGACAACTTTCATCATAGAGGGCCAGTTTCTCAACAACATATAGGTACTTTAAACAAAAGATATTTGAAGCGCAGAAAATAATAGGGGGGTACTAACTATCAGTGAAATGATGCTCGGAAAACCTAATTCAACATGATATGGGCTTAGGGATTAAGAATCCATACATATCCATCAGTTTAGTAAGAGTAACATTTCACAACACTTAATACAGAGGAAATGTGAATGATATGTTAAGTGGAACGACATATCGTGTATGAGCCATATTTAAAGCAACATATACCAGTAAAGCATAAGTATCAAACAATGATAAATTCATACCCTAAATGGAAAGTTACTCGCATTCCAAGACACGATAAAAAGGAATTGAAAACAGTGGAGAGAACAATGATAAAATATCACAAAGAAAGGTTTACAAACTATACAGCATCAAGACTGGAATCCTCATATATAATTAAAACTTCTCTTCGCTGAAACCCCACGGGCTCTGTGTATTTGCATTGATGATTCACAACAAGTATACAAAAAGCTTTTACACTGCAATTTTCTTCTGGAAATCTCGAACCTATTTTTCTCATTGGATTTACCTTATATAGGCTTCTTTCCATCTCAGCGAGAAGATATTTTTTGGAAAAATATCTTCTTCGCATAAACAAAATTTTTTAAATGTCATTTTAAAAACATCAAAATTCATGATGAGGAATCAAGCCTCCCATCATGTATAATCAGGCCCTCGGCTGTTTTTAAAAAATAGAAAATTAAACAACAGTTTGGTTAAAAAGTAAAATGCAGGAGTGGGGAAAACAACCCACTTGAAACTTAAAAGAAATTAACTGAGTAAAAAGTAAAATAGGCCATTAAGGCCGAATCATGAGTTGACAAAGAATCACAGGTGCGGCAGAGTGGAGGCAGTTGCTGATTCTGGTGGGGGCATGTTTGCAGATGAACTGGCATACTGGCTCGTAAACTGCATGCACCTCTGCTGACTATCCACTGCTGGTTTGAGCATCGCTGAGAACCCCTCCACTTCGACAAAGGCCTCACTGACGGCGTGAAAACCTGCCCCAGTAGGAAGCTTGTGTTGAATCAAGTGGAGAAGGTTGAACTCTTTTCACAGGGATGAAACAATCATGTCGGCTTTGAGCTGAGCTACTTTACTCATCTAAAGGTCTGTTCGGTCTCTTTCTTCTTGCAAGCGTGCTGTGTATTGGGCCAAAGGCAAGAGTACGGAAGGGGTGGTCAGGTCCTAGCAAGAAGGGAGTCCAGCTGTCATGATCTCACCCCATACCTCGTCGAATCGTCCAACGTTGGCGACCACCTATTTGAGAGCTCTTGAAGCTGTGACCCGGGCCATCTCTTTGTTGATAATTTTGTGACACTTAATAGCCTCCGTGAATTGGCTAGGAATACCGTGCTTCTCCATGTCGTCTGGTCCCAGCTCGTTGAGGAATGAAATATAATCCTTGGCATGTTGGGCCCTGTTAGATAGATCAAGGTCTGTCTCCTGCAGTTTGCTACTGAGATAGGGTATAGCAGACTTATGCTCCCCCATCATCCTTAAGAAGCCCCATTGCTCGGTGACAGCTGAGATTATATCAGACTAGATTATACTCCTAGCCTCAAGAAGGGTGAGATTTCCCTTTGCACGGCTTTTCATGTCGGAAATAGTTTTCTGTTGATCTGCCATCGTCTTCTTTTCCTGCTCTATTTCTCTCTGCAATCCTTCGACTATTCTGGTGTTCTTGACTAGAGAGTTTTCCAGGTTCGTGATCCTTTTCCTTGCTATAGACGCTTGCTTTTCCAATATCTCATTCTCAGCTCTTGCTGTGGAAAATTTCTCAGACAACGAGCTAGTTCCACTTGACACCACAGTCGACTGACAGCTGTGTGAGTCCCATCTAGCTTGCAGCTCTGTTGCCTTGTTCTGTAGCACGTTGATTGTTTCAGCCATATTTTCTTTCTCCTCCCTTTCTTTTGATAGCCTAGCGGACAGTTCTACCTTCTCTTGCTCCACTTGCACCAGTTCAACTGTCTGGACATGGCGGGAGGCTGGTATATGGGCCTGACTTTTTGCCGATGTGACTTCCTTCTGTAGCTGTTCAATCAGAGCTGTCTGGGTATTTTTTTCTCCCTTATCTTTCCCCTTGATCAGGTCCTGGAGGAAACGCACCTGATTTGCTCTGGCGCGGCAGCTAACTTGTTCGCTTGTCTGGGTAGCCCTCAACTGGTCGTTTTTCTGCTCTAATTTCTTCAGCTTGAGGGTGACCCGCATCAGTTCATCTTTGATCATATCGCATACCATCTGGAACAGGTCGCACATATCGTTGGCTGGTACCTTCTTCATATCGATGGCATAATCGAGCACCCGATAGCTAGTGACATCTGAATTAGGATCCAGGATAGCTTCTACCATAGATAGTACTAGGCTTTCGGTATCCACGTTGATGGAGGTGGAGAGCCTGGTATGATACTTCTCAATGTATCCTCCCAGCTCAGCTTTATTTTTGTCGCGTATTTCTTTATTCACCTGATCCCTTTCGATTGCCCTTGGCGAGGTATGCTCTATGATGGCCTGTGTGACCTCTATGAAATCAGAAGAAGTGGTACTGTCTCTTAGCACCATTATCCCTACCTTGCCTTTATCCAATTTACCATACACCATGAAGGGTTCCAGCAGTTGCTCCTCTCCTATGACTTCTGCCTCACTGGAGGCTATTCTTTGTCTTTTGGGAGGGGGCGCTGTCCCTGAGGTACCTGCTTCTTCTCCTCCTTCTCTGCCTGTGCCTCTGTTGACATTCTCTTCCTCCCCTGTAGCAGATGAATCTGTCTCCATCTGCGAAAACAAGGGCCAAATTTCGAGGTTAGCCCTCCATTCCATAAATGGCCTCGACTCATGTATGTAGGGTGCAGACCTGTTCCTTTTCCTTTCGTTCAAGATAATTTCTCGAGGGTCATAATCCCAACTCTTTCCCAGCCTTAGGTCCAGACCTTGCAGCATTTTCTCAATGATCGGGAGGGCATGTCTCGAGTTTACCACGAAGGGGCCAATTTCAATGGGAAGCCTTAGGATGTAGCCCTTCTTGGCAGGAAAAAAATGGAGCTGATCGGCCTTGAGGGCCTGCTGGATGTATTCGAGTGCATAAAATCGTCGGACAGAGAACACTGGCAGCCAGTAGGGGGCAAATTCGGCTCCGTAGACCTGAATTTTGGTGTAGTCCTCGAATAGAAACCAATCTCCGGTACTCTGGGATTTTTCGGCTTGCAGCCAACTTTTCATTTCTGGAAAGACCCTGGGGGAAGGCGAGTCATGAATAATGGTATAGGAAATAGACATGAAACTATTCACAAAAGTGGAGTAGCCCTCCCCCTTTGGTAATTGACGCACAGAGAAATTCTAGTCGAAGACTGGTCTGGGTTGGGAATTCTCGAGATAAACTTTGTCTAACCCCAAACCCTAAAACTTATCGGCATGCTGGTACAAGAAGAGATAAAAAACAATTGAACAGAAACGGAACTGACGGGTTTGTGGAAGCTCCTAGAATTGGGTTTGAATGGCTGTGGAGAGGAAACCAGAAATATCTAATACCACCCCTTTTTGGGACATGAGCCATAAGAAATGAACGCACACCGTGGAAATGTCTTCCGGATTCCCTACCCCTAAAATGCCAGCAATCAGAGAGAGAATGGGCCGAACCTCTTCAACGAACAGACTTAATGGGAACGACTCTATGGTGGGAAGAGAAGTAGCCTGGTCGCCGGTTATAGAGAAGATGAAGGCTCGCTGGGCCTCCCGCGGCTGTTTGATGAACTGGGCTGTCAAGGCCGCGTCCTTGAAACTAACATATGTGGCGCTGGTAGGGAAGTGGAGGGCTTGTTTGATAACATCGGGGGAAAGGGAAAGAACCCTATTCCCCTGAGGGGAAGTGAAGGTGCCCCGATGCTCATCAAAAACATCTCTGAGCCATGTGATGAAATCAACCACAGAATGAACTTGAGGGGAAATTTGATGGTATAGGCCCGACACGACTACCCGGTAACGGTCTGTGTTCTTAATATGACGACTGAAAAGCAAGGGTTTAATGCTGCGAATGTCGAAAAGATATTTGGGGTCACTGATACCAGCTTGTAAGTCAAGGAGAGGATCAAAACTGGGGGGATTCCTAGATTCACGGACCTGAGGGGTCTCTGGTTCACTCTTCTTTCGCGCTACGCTTCCCATGGCCGACATTCAAGAATTTGAAAAAGAGAAAGGAAAACAGAGGGAGAATGAATAATGGAATACCTGAACTGAAGGTAAGTCTGCTCGGGAAAGTGACGCAAGGAACTTTGACAATGATTGGGGTATACCAGGCGCTCTTTCCTACTTGGTATATGCCGTAGACGGGAACCTGCGACCTTTTACTGGAGCGAAATACGGAGGGAATGTTATCTCTGGACTGGGTAATTTGAGGTAAAAAGATGGATGGGTAAAACAAATGAAGGCAAGTGTCCTAAGGACACTGATAGTGAGGCACGTGGCGCATAAGGATTGGGTGTGTCAGAGTGCAGGTGGGTGCCTCGTGCCATGTTTAATACTGGTACGGGTCTCAGTACCAGCTGACCTAAAGGACTTTACCTTACCTTTTTACCGTATGTGCTGTATAACTCCTGAAACATATGAGCCCTTATGTAGATTAAATATATAACCTACCCACCGTGAGGGTCCACCTTTCGATCCGCCACGTCACCACAACGTGGCATACTCCTGCCACCTCCTTCTAACATTGAGTCCCCACCACGTCATGCATTCACAATTCCGCGGGGGTATGGGTCTCCTCCTTCCCTCGCTGCTCGACCCCCTCGGAATTTCCCTCGTACATCTTCACGTGGCGGAATTTTATTTTAATGCATAGGTTTTGTGTTTAGTGCAGTGTTCCATGGCCTTTTATATTTCATGTTAGCTTTATGGCTTTACACTCCATTCCTTTCGTGTTAATTCCGCCATTGGCTTTAATGCACGTGGCCTTCGTTGCTTTGTCTCCTTTCGACCCCCTTTTGAAATATTTCGCCCTTTGGTACAAAGCTTAATACATGACTTGTCAACCTTTTAATACGCCAGTGACTAATGTCAAAGATTAAACAATAAGGACCATCCTTGCTTTCTCAGTGCATATGGGTTGGCTCATTCATCAGATGGATGTGAAGACTGCATACCTTAATGGGATCATTGAGGAAGAAGTGTACATTGAACATCGTCAAGGATTTGAGATCTTCAGCAGCGAGTCGCATGTGTGCGGGCTCAAAAGAGCATTGTATGGATTGAAACAAGCACCCCGTGCTTGGTACACTCAGATCGATAGCTGTTTCACTAGACTTGGCTTCACCAAGATTGACGCAGATGAAAACCTATACCAGATTGTGGTGGAGGGTAAGATTTTAGTCATTTTTCTTTATGTTGATGATTTAATATTGACTGGTGATGAGCAGCTGATAAACTCATGCAAGGAGGAACTTGCAAAGGAGTTCGAGATGAAGGATATGGGTATCCTTCATTATTTCCTTGGATTTTAAATATGGTAGTGAGAAGGTGAACTGTTTGTGTCTCAAGGCAAGTATGCTCGGGAGATACTCGATAAGTTTCACATGGAGGACTGCAAAACCATGGAGACTCCTCTTCCAGGAAATTGGAGGAAAGAGGATCCTACATCAAGAGAGGTAGTGGATGCTATTGTCTATCGACATCTGGTGGGTTTTCTCATGTATTTAGTTAATAGGAGACCAAACATATGCTATGCGGTGAATTGGCTTAGTCAAGCGATGTTTAAGCCTACCAAGCTCTTTTGGAAGGCAGGCAAGCATATCCTGAGATATCTCAAGGGCACATTTGAGTATGGATTATGGTACATATAGATGGATGAGGTGAAGTTGCATGGCTTCAAGGATGCAGATTGGGCAGGTAGCCCAATGTACATAAGGAGCACATCAGGAGGGGTTTTTAGTATTGGATCTACGGTTGTTTCTTGGTACACCAGAAAATAGATATCTGTTGCACTCATTTCATCGGAAGTGGAATACATGGCAGCAAGTCAAGTTGCATGTGAGGCTATATGGATGAGGAAGATCCCGGTCAATTTTTTTGGTTCTCATTTAGATCCTACAGTGATTCATTGTGATAATCTGAGTTGCATTAAACTCTTGATTAATCCTGTGGTTCGTGATACATCTAAGAATATAGATATCCAGTATCATCATATTAGATATTGTGTGCAGCAGAAGATCATGTTGCTTCAGTACATTCCTATATTTTGACCAAGGCGCTCACCAAGAGAAAATTCGAATACCATAGATATAGGATCAGGGTGAAGGATAATCCCTTTCTTATTGAGAGGGAGTGTTGAGATTTGACAAGATGATGATCCTAGTGAAAATTAAGCACCTTCACTAGGTGGGGCCCGTAGGCTATTCCTAGGTGTATGTCTATTTTTAGAATGGTGATCATATTCTAAAATTAGTAGGATGTTGATTCTAGATGGTTGATAAAATTATATCTTTAGATGAGTTTATATTTTTAGAACATGGGCGAAGTCTATTTATAGATTTCATATCTAAAAATAGAATTCCTATCAATTATTATTAGCCCTTACTGATAACTAGACAATAAATAATAAATTATTCTCTTGAAGCACTTGATTTCAGTTAACTGATGTGGAAAACTAGTTAGCTGAAGGAATTATGAGTTGCAATGTTGGTTGGTGACTCATGCATTATGGAATTTGTTGTAACTGAGTGTGACACAGTTGTAACAGAGTTGAAAGAGTAGTTATGGGAGTTGTTATTTAGTTTAACTTAGTAAAGTGAGTTAGACTCATTTGTGCTAGTTGTAACTAAAGATACACTAGTTAAATATGAGTGAATTAATTATTTAATTAATTAACAAGTAGTGTCTTACTTGCAAATAAAGAAATACAACAGTTAACTACTTGCATGTCAAATCCAGTGGAGACCCAGTGGAGAGATAGGTGAAAGGGTGTGTTTGACTATCAGTTGTGACTATAGTGATGCATTTAATTCATCTACACACACATTGGAGTTTCCAATGGGCATTGCACAGTCAAATAAAGGAAATATTGAATTCATTCAAGGATCTTCTTCAACAAGGATTGCACAGTGGAGGCAGGCTGTCAGGAGGCAGTAAATTGGTGCATGTGTGAACCAATTTTTGTATGACAGTGTGAGATGATTGTATATTGTACTAAGAGCTCTATGAGTTGAGCTTTGTATGATATTTTTTCATGATTCCATGATATAAATAATATATGATAGTTGGGGTTTTTAGCTTTAAGCTTTCCTTGTAAAACATCTTGTTATGTACAATTGATTTTTCTTCATATGTTTGCAATTGGCGATTTAATATCTGCAAATAATTGAGTAGAAGGATTCTGTATTTAACAATGGATTTAATTTTTAGATCAGGGGATTCCAGTAATATACATGCATATTGTATAATTTCTACAATTCTGCTTTGCAAAGTAGTTTTTTTGAGATTCTAGGTGTGGTAGCATAAGATATTTTAAGATTCTATCATAGACCCAAGATTGTAGAAATCAAAAATGTTATCAAAGAGTATCTAAGCTACTTTGAGGGACAATGAATTAGAGTTTTCATAGCGATGCAACTCAGAGGGAGTTGTGGGTGTCTAGATCATGGAGGATAGGGTTCAGTTGAATACATGGAAATGTGGTCTCGATAGACTACATGATGAGATGGGCTGAGAGTTCTGGTGGATTGGTGGTGAACCTGGTGCACTGTGGTATGTTGTGTGGTGGATTGTAGATCATGGAATTCATATGTATTTTCATTGATGGTTGGGGAAGCTCGAGGGTTTCCATGGCATGGAAGATATCAAGTTGATCGAGATGGATTCATGTGATGGACTATAGGTTGGCATGCTAGAGTCTTCATTAGATCATGTTGTTTCATATCCGAGATTAGAGGTATTTTCACGAGTGGTATTTGATCTGGGAGGATGAGGGCTGGCAGAACTAACCCAATGTAGATCGTGTAGGTTCATAGGGAGTCTAGTCTCATTGGGAGCAAAACTATGGAGGTTTGGGATCTTCAGGTTCGGATATGGTGAGGCAGAGGTACTACCGAGTTTGTCATATTCATCTATAGGGTATGATGCAATGATGGGTTCCATATGGGATAGTTTCATCACCAAATGATGGTTACTTCCTAGTCTTGGAAGTACCTCCCTCACTAAGAGGGAGTGTTGATTTTTGTGTAGCTTGGTAGGTACTCCAAGACCTTGTGTTAAGGTTTTGAAGTGAAAAGAACCATAAGGGTCACTTGCAAGCTTCGAGCCCAAGTATGGGGTTTTGCACCCAGTCATCTTTTGGGCATTTTCGAGAGCACATTTCCACATGGGATGGAATGAGACAATAGAGGGAATAAAGGAGAATCAAATGCTTCGATAATTGTTGAATTTCAAGTTGTAGAAGTGGAGATATGAATTTTTGGAGTCTTCATTATTATTTGGACAAGGAAAAGTCATGTAGGCTTGAGGAATTCTTCCATAAGACATGAATCATGATCAATTATGAAGCCCATTTATTTTTGTATAAATAAAGGGTGAGGTAGAGGACTTAGAGCATCTATTTGTGTAACAAATATACAAGATATCAACTCGTGGAGGGAGAAGACTTATCTATTTGGGCCGCAACAAAGGAAGAAGGCAAGAATTGGAGGTTGAGTTCTATTCTAGGGCTTTTTGAAAAGGCCGAGGTCAGAAAGGAAGAACATAGGCCTATCCTTGGAGGCTGAGACAACTGGAGGAAGTCTAGATTGTTTGTGTGGTTTAAGGAGAGGTGCATACACTTAGGAAGGGCTGCCGCAACAAGGAGAAGGCTTGATGTAGCAAACTGCGGTACCTAAAGTCAATGAAGGTCTGTTCTAAGGAAAAAAAAGAGGGTTGTAAGGACTATTTGGGTGTTGAAGCATGAATAGGCAATGTGCGGCTAAATAAGGCTGGAGAAGGATGGCTGCATCTAAAGGAGGACTTTTGTAGAAACTTTTTGTGGGTTGGTAGGACTGTGTATTGTGCCCTACCCAGTCTAAAGGTGAAAAAATCAAAGATACCACAAACACTGAGCTAGAGAATGCACTTTGGAGTGTATATTTTTTTTTTTGGGTTAAGAGATAACCATATTGGATCAGAATTGTTGCAGCTTGTTCAAGCCAAGGAGGTAGGGATGACGTGGCATGTTAGAAGCCCTAATTGGTGGGAAGTTTCCACAATGAATATTGGTGCCTATATTTATGCAATATATTCTTTATTTTATAATAAAATGGTGGATTAGGGAATTTTTTTGGCAGTCATGTGTAAAGGTCTCCTAGGTGTGAGGATGCCCTAACTATGTGAAAATTCTATAACATAGATTTGGTCACTCGTGGAATATTAGAGGGCAACGTGAGAGTGGACCAAGTGTGGACGTGGATTAGACATTTATGGTCTGTTAGAAGACAGCGAGGTAGAGTCCAAGTTGGAGCCTGGTGTGCAACATCTTGATGGATATACGTATTTTCTAGAGTGGAATTTGTTGATGAGATCAAGGATCTGATAATCTAGGAGAAGCTGTGGATCTCGAAACATGTGTGTGGAGAAGGAATTCTATAACAGATGATGAGCAGACCTCCTAGCCTATATTTATTGTGGTATATGAGCATCTTATAGTGATATATGGAAACCCTCCATGCCTTATGTTGGTATTCATTTGTGGAGCACAAGAATACCATAGTGGGCCAAAGTCCCTGAGAAGCCAAGGAGAAACAATGGGAATATTGAGAGTTTTTCACAAGTGGAGTTGTGAAAAACTTGACAGGAGTCTCGATGTGTTGTTTCCTTAATGGAAAAAAGGACAGCTAGAGAGCATAATGAATAACCTAGATTCAATGGCTAGATGGACTTGGAGCATTGTTGGCTTGAGGGGTCTTGACATAGGTTCAAATTTTAAGGATAAACTAACAAACCCTCCAACTACTGGCCCTTTCAACAATGATCTGCTTGCGCAAACTAAAGTATCACCCGAAGAAGTATGGGGGGGTACTGGAACTGGGTTTCTACACCCCGAGAGAGAATTTAATGAAGTGGTCCTCGGAAAATCCTAATTGAACTTATGCATATGCACACAATTATTATAACATAAACACAGAGATAGTTTCACATAAATAGTCTTTGTCGTAGCGCAAATAATAAATTAGAACCAGATCTTGACCTAATTAATGTAATACTTAACATACGTCAATACTAATGCATAAATATATCAACTAGATCTGTGAACTCATAAATAGGTAAAAAAACAATGTGATCTCATCAAAACACAATCAGTGAGCATAAAAAACAAATATATGCATAACACAGATAATTTTCCAAAATTGTTCCTTCTATTAATTCTCCAGATCTGTCGATACATCAGATTTCCTTCAAACCCATAAAAAACATTTACAATCCCTTCCATGCACACTGCCAGCAAATTCCACACACAACCAGGAGAAGGTATCTGGCCACACAGCCAATAGGAGCCTTCTACCCACCACAAAAATCCTTATAGACAAAAATATCAGAATGCAAATATCAAATATCACATCTTACTCTAACTACTTTACTTAGATATACTCTATATATTTATAATACACCTAACACACAGATACTATGGTATCAAACCATGGTTTGAGGCCCATAGTTTAAATTTAAGCTTAATTATATCAAAAATTGGGGCAAAATTTCCTTTGACTACAATTGTGAAGTGCACACATACAAACATACAAAAAAATATCATTGGAACTTGTGCCTAAGGGGACCCCACTCCAACAAGCCCCCAACACAAACTTGTGACTCGTCCTAAGTGACTAAGGCACTGTGAATGTCTCCTTGTTTTTGGCTCTGAGCATTTTGATAGAAATCTAGACAGGGAGTACTAACTCAAGGCTCTACACTACTACACCCTGCGCCTGCTAAACCATTTTATTTTTCGTATGCCTTTTAATGACCATCTCTACACTACGTTGGGTCTGTTAAATGATCTTGAGGGTGTTTTATAGCATCTGAGAGAGTTTCAATGCTTCCTCTTCCCATGGTTGAATTTTTTATGTGAGCACCTGCTCTTTACAGTGAAAGTCTGCAATTTATCCCTAGAGTCTGCAACCTTCTTACAAACGAGCAAGTCTCTTTATGATCACCAATGTGGGTGATACTATGTATATTTCTTCAAACTACTTCTCCTTGGTGCTGAGCGTGTTGTGTAGATGATGCACGACTACATAATTTTGGATAGAGGCCCAAATTTTCATGGCCTCATTCAGAGACTGATCACATTGAGTGACTATGGTGATGATACTTTCTTGGGCCTACTTATCCTCTGCTACTCTCTTTGCGTGGACCTCGGGCGGTGTCTCCAGCTGCAACTTGGTATGAAGGTCTATGATTTTCTTCTCATATTCAGCTCGAATGGTGTGAGCTTCCACATGCACATCCTTGATCGTAGCAGCTAGTCCACCCAACTTCTCTATGGGTGCAGCTGTGGCCACGAATGCTAGAATATCTCAGCATACTTGGTCAATATTGGCTTCCAGCACAACGCGCTGTGATTCTACTTCCTGATGTGCTACTTCCTCCTGTCATTTTTTCTCATGTGATTGGGCAACCTTTTTCTGTGCATCCTTGGTATACGTCTGCGCAGTTTCTTCTCGTTACTGGAGCTCATCAGTAATAATATAGTGTATTAAATGGAGCTTCCTTGCAGGAAACACAAAAATATTAACATGAACATCACCTGTACCAGTAAATTGAGTGCGTTGGCTCACATCCATTTGGATTTCTGGCATGGGGATACGAACAAATCACCCCTCCCCAGATGAGGGTAAGGCTACGTCCAAAGGTTATGCACTGGTAAGAGGTGCACTGGTCCAGCTTGATTGAATCATGCTCACCTTGATCTGTCTCCCTTGCATTTTCAATTCTTGTAGGCTAACCTATACAATATCCAAGGTGGATTTATATTGGAACTCCATGTCAGTCCATCAATCCTCCTACGCCAAGGTGACTATATTTGTGATCTCATTGAGATCATCCTCTATAAGTGTCAGGACCTCCTTCTGCTTCTTTCGTGACCCAATTGTAGTCTGTACACAATGCTTTGTGCCATTTGATGTTTCTGCTTCAGTTTCCTTAGGGGTAGAGCCATTTTTTCTGGTACTATGGCATCAACGGTTTCTCTTTTGGTGGTCAGTGTAGGTTCCTTCTCATCTGATTTTTCTGTCACTATTTCAATAGGATTTTTAGTGGCCTTCTCTGTTGATTTACCTGCTGAGGTGCATGGTTTTGTTGGTAGAGTCAACCAAGTTGGTGGCCAGTCTTTTGTGACTCTAATCAAATCATCTTCAGTCACCAAGTAAGGCAACTCATACTAGACACCCTCCACATCACCCTTCGCGTGGATGTGGATATTGTGAAAGGTAGGCGTAAAGTTAGCTACCATCTTTTAATTATCATACAAAGTGGGATACAGTCGTGACTTTTACTGTACTACATGATATATATTTTCATCATACAAAGCTCGTAATATCTTGTTCTCCTTCATGCGCATTGAGTGAGAGGAGTTCCATAGGATTGTGTAGTGTGCCTCTTTGCACATCGGCTCTACAAGTTTAGGGAACTTGGTATCTTCATGGGTTTTCCACCCAATGACTGTGATTAGCAACAAGAGCCAAGAATAGTAAAAGTGCTTTCCCTCCTCCTGGACTTCGCGCACATTTTCGAGAAACTCCTTGTAGAGATATGCATACGAATTACATATGACTCCTTTTTCACACCTTCCAGCTAGTGCAATCAAGTGTGCATGCACTTGCAAGCCAAGATGAACATGCCAAAATGAACGACACAATTATTAATATCTTCTACCACGAATCCTCAATATTTACGCGTAACATCATAATTTTTCTTGATTTTGTTCGACAACATATTCGCTTGCACTTTCCCTCCGAAAATGGCCATTGGATCGGCCCCTTTCTTTGGAAATCATGTGATTTTGTGAATGAGTTCTGCATCAATTGGGATGCACTCTCCCAACCAAAGTGCATCGTCATGCACCAATGCTAACAATTATATCACGCAGATATCGTTAATGGGGTTGTGCCAAAAATGAGGGATATACAATAGGTTGAGGAGGTCTGCCTTGTGAAGACCTAGAATTTCTCTCTTCAGTTTGAGGTGCACCAGACCTCCTATGTGAGGAACTAGATCAAGATAGATCTCTGGTGCAAGACCTGGAAGCTTCTCAATTTCTATGATGTCCTATCCATTGAATCAAAACTGAGGTACATTTTTGAGCATATCCCCCTCCATTGGGACATTAATGGGGACCAAGGGCAATTGGATACCTGCGCAAACTTTATCCAAGTCCTTCGACACTTTCCCTATAGGTTTTCATGGCATAATGTAACTGGGCCGTCGCGAGAATGGTGCTACTTCTACTACTTCATCATCATCCCCTTCCTCAATAATCTCTGGGAGTTCAGGCATAGGTTTATTCATATTTTCTACGGCAGAATGGCGTAGTATGGGGGTTTTTTCTCTCAGGGACTTGGGTGTCCCACTTGTTTGGCCCTTCTTTTTTTTATGGCACAGGGGTCTCTACCATAGGCACCTCCTACATATTAGGATCATCTTCGGGTCTAGTGGTTTTCATTCTGCTCTAAATTACATATCCTAAACTATCTTGGCACAATGATTCCTTAAATGCAGGATCCTATCTGGAAATAGATGCAACAAAGGCAATGACTAATAAAGAGCTCAGAGCATAAAAGTATCTTAGAACACAAAGGGAACTATTGCAATCCCATGGGTCATATTTATACTTGTAGAATGTCCTTAACAACTCTTTGTGCATTAATGAGGTTCCATTACTCATAAAATGGTCCTAAATCTAGAAAAATCCCCTCATTAAATGCATATCAGATGCTCATAAAAATGGTAATAATTTTGTCTTATCCAGTTTTACTGTTCGAATGACTAGTTTTTGACACTTCTACACACCAATGAATCCTCTGGCATAGATACCGTGTGCGTGACACACCTTACTATGCATATAACCCATAGCTAAGGATAACCATCTATAGATCATTCCCCCCAACACACACTTGTTGTCTAGGTAATTCAAAGTATATCATGTATTATCTATCATATCCCTTAGTAACTGCAAACTTCTCTAACATTCATCATCCAAATGGAATGTCACACCTCTTCTGAGTAATATGGTCATGGGCATAGTTATTAATTCATACTAGGGAATGCACTTTCTATAGTATCACACCAGACTCACCATGGAATGCATTTGTCTAAAGGTCGAGGGGATGGAGGGTCCTATGAGCATGCATGGTTCCCTAAATTCTACTAGTGCCAAGTGTCGAAAATGCATAATCTCCCTTATCAGTGCATTAATGATTCATGGGATCAGATCTTCCCCAATGATATCAAACCCACTTTCAATGCTAAATGTAAGAGTAAATTTTTTTATCAGCGTAGACCATTCACTAGTTCCTCTGTGTGGCTCTATTTCCAAGTACCATTCAATTGGAACATTTCCCAATGTATGAATAAAAATTTGAATCCATTCAGGCCTTGGATCTACACCCCATACCTGATTCCAATTGGCTAGATGTCTGTGTGGATCCTCCTTGCCGAAGTATAAGTCTTATTCTTTAATAATTATGCGTTCAAATCATAGTTGCATCATCTGCACACATTCCTCCCAGTATCCCATATTATCCTTATGTTTTTCCCACCATCCTGATGGAGTAGCGCGCAAGCCAATATCCAAAGCATGGAACCTCTGTTTTGCTGGCACAAATATTTCCAGTTCTCCTAGGAACGTGTTTACATCAGTTGAGCCATCTTAATGTGGGAAATCACATACCTCAAATGTTATGCAATGCAAAGTGTGGGTCACATGATCACAGTGCAGTGCGGACACCTCATGTAGCCAGTTCTGCCAATTCTCTAGTCCTTCATCAGAGTCTGAAAAGTAAGAACTATCCTTCTCCCATTTAAGATTCCCATCTATTTTCGGATTAGTCTAGTATTCCTCATGCAAAGTTAGCTTATAAATTTGATCAATCTCATCCTCAGCATGCACTAGTTTAGTATACCTTTGACCTTCTATAGGATCTAGAGAAATGATGACCCTAACTCCATTGTTCTCAACTTCCATCCTTATTTTCTTCAGGTTGATAACACCATCCATGTCAATGTCCCAATCCAATCCTAGTTGTGCAGGATAGGGATCAATATCATCTACAATCTGTATGACTTCAAAATTTTCCAACACCTCAACTCTTTCTATATTGACCACAAATTTTGAAAATCTCCCCAATGGAATGATCTTTTATTGGTTAGACATGCACATTTAGATAGTGGACCATTCCAGCTTTGGTTCTCCCATGCGTTGCTAGGTTTTTTTGGGTAGAACATTAGCATCTGATCCAAAATCTAAAATGACTTGATCCATTTCATAAGCACCAATCTTCATATTCAGATGCATATATCTACATGATATATTCTCTTTCTTATATATTTTGTTGACTGATCGATTCTCTACCATAGGCTATTCATTTTATGCACAATTATCTATTAATGATTGAAAGTTTTCAAAAACCTTTTTGTTGCACAGCAGCTTTATACATGCTTGTAAAAATGGCTTAATTTATTCTTCTCCTCCGGCTACCTTTAATGTTCTACCACTTGTTGAAGCATCTCCCTCTATGAATTATTTCCTTGCTTCAATAAAGGTTTCTTTTGCATGCTAAATATTAAGGCCTTTTTTAGTTTCAAGTGCTTTTCGAATCCATACATGAGCGGAAAGTTTCCTCCCTTTATCTTCATTGGTAGCTACACCACTCCTGGTAACTACATTCACACAGGGATCTTCCTCATGAGTCTCAAGATGAACCATTTGAAGATTTTGCGTTGGGGTCTTCTTTTCCTACATTTTAGCAATGAAGACATGACAATATTCTATAGCATGATCCAATTTTCTATAGTATCTGCAAGACTATCGTGCTAGACTTGAACAGTCACGTGCATAATCACCAGCATCACCACAGTTATAAAAAATCACTTGTCCTCTTCCTTGGCCAGCTAATGCACCTCCTCGGCCTCTTCCTCTACTTTCAAATCCTCTGCGCCTAGAAGGGGATGCCAGTGATGTAGGCTCAACCTGCATTCTATAGATCTTAGCATTATCCAAAATCATATCATAGGTTTGAAAATGCTGCTCATCATGCCCTAAGGATGAAAAAAACTTGCAAAATGGATGTTGTAAGTCAGGCTGATATCTTCTAGCCCTTATTTAAGAATCTGTATCATGTAGTCCAATAATCTGACATATATTACACCATACATATCTCTTCAATGGGCTAGGACCTCCAGCATTTAGATAATTTTTAAAAACATGAAACTAGTCTTTATGATGCCCAGAGGATTTGCATTTCATACAGCATAACTCTGGGCAGAACTCCTTGCTTTTATCCTTGCGCAGATTTTTAATTTCCATATGAATAGCTTCCAACTGACTCTGAATCTACCGAGTTCCTAGCGCATAGGTGTTGGGGTAAATTCTAGTTTCATTGAAACATATACAACCTCAGCTTGTGTAGCAATATTTTCTTACCTAATGGCTCGCGCAAATGTGGGAGAAACATAGAAATGAACCATTATTTATGATGAGTATCATCAATCCAAAATCCACCATCTCTTATGGTGTGCTTCAATCTTTGATCATCCTCCCATATAGATTCATTATGTTCTTGAAGGATATATTTCATCTCTATCACCAGCTGTGTGTATAACTTAGGTTTCTTAAACTTCTATTTTAATGGCTGCCTTGATTGCTTCCAGCGTAGCATTAGGTTTTTATTGTGCATACCTAATGTACCAGTCTAGCACATGATATTGAAATTCAGTAGCCAACTGCACTTTTCTGATATCAATATTGTTTATTTATTAAGCCTGTCATACAACCTCAATTACAAACTAGAAGTGACCAATGTCATCATTGCCAATGCCTCTAAATTAGGTAACTTCATGGATGCAACCATATCAACTTCAGGAGGGGGCGAAGGTGGAGGTGGGGGTGGACTGCGCGAAGTGGTAGGTGATTGATAATGTGACCTTAGAAGTGGAGTGGATGGAGTAGGAAATAGATTCAAGGGTTTCTGATATGACAAGATTTCTTCTTCAGAGTCACTCGAGCTAGCAATTTTTGGTTTAGGTTCACTATCATATCTAAGCTTCAAATGGATATAAAGTACTTCTTCAAATTCTTCTTGGTAAATTCTTCCACTACACATAATTGAACCTCTTTGATGCATTCAAGAAGTATGTTCACATAGACAACCTTTTTCACACAATAGCATTTTCAGTAATAATATCAATGAGCGCATGAAATTATCTCTAGTACCTTTGAAAAACCTCCTTTCAGCTTTAGAATATGACACAAATTGGTCAACAGAAAATTTGGTCATAAATCTACCTAGAAGGCGATCGATCCAATGATCTATCGTGCGAGTGATATTATTATCAATTTTTTCTACTTGCTGGATCAATTCAGGAGTCCACTCAGCGGCTACGTCATCTTTTATGGAGTGATAGAATTTGGCCAATCATGAAAACAAGTCCTAAAATTCACGCGCAAAGGAACAGAAGAAAATTTCATGCACTTCAGTGTAATTATACTTATGTGCCCGTTGTTCGTCAAACAATTTAGTGCTTTTCTTCTCTTGCATTGCAAATTCAAGGATCTTTCAATCCAACCAATCTTGTAGCTCGTTGCGCAATGGATACCACAAAATCATATCCCCATCAAAATGATGACCTCGGTCCTTACAATGGAACCATTTTTTTTCTTGAGGGGTCTTGAACCAGGTTCAAAGTTTCTGGGTAAACCAACAAACCCTCCAACTACTAGCCCTTTCGCCATTTATCTAATTTCGTAGACCAAAGTATCACTTGAAGTAATATGGGGGGTGTTGGAACCATGTTTCTGCTCACTAACATAGAATTTAATGAAGTGGTCCTCAGAAAATCCTAATTGAACTTATGTAGATGAGCGCAATAGCTTATACCATAAACACATAGATAGTATCACATAAATAGTGTTCACTGTATAAAATATATTATGCAAAATTATGAATTACAGATAAATCGTTATTCCCTAGACATGTGCTAATCTAGAACAACAGGTCAACGACTTTATGACTATCTTTCTTAACTATAAACAGACACACAAAATGAAATAATAAGCTTACTTGGAATCCAAGCGCTTCCAAAATCTCCTTCTGTCTCTTTTGCTGTAGCTTCAAATTCCAGCCGGCTGTGCAAAATATTTCCTACAAGAATGAACACTAAAAATCAAAACATAGCAATAATACAGATGTCTATTCATGTTATTTAGCTAAATCAATAAAGCATAAACCATATACATCAAATAAGAAATCATGATATGGAAAACAAAAGCTTATACAGATGCATATAGGGAAAAATAAGCAGTAATCTTTATTAATGATAAAAGGGGAGGTTATAACCCAGTGATTGATTTAGTGTCACCATCTCCAGCAGCATCCCAGCCTCATCAAAATGTAGATATCTCCAAAAATATGTCACTCAAATCAACTCCTCAATTTAAATTCCACCAAAATTTCTCTACACAAATTCTTCCTTATCGAACACTAAGATATTTCATCAATTTATAGAGGAGCTGAAGGTAGCTTTACAATCAATTACTTTCCAATAATAGGAAATACATGTTTCCAATGTTGTAGATGTCAAATGGACACATGGATTCAAAGTTTGACACATGTAAACTCTTCTAGAAGGCACTGGCCAAGTGGAGATTTTGGAACAATGATAATTTCGCTCCCAATATGACCAATGCACCTATGAGTGTCGGGAAGTGCTTTGTAGAGCAACCTTGCATGTGGATACCTGCATATGCAATGCACTTAGTCCCTATAGAGGCAACATTGATGAATTATCATATGATATATTATAAACTTCAAATCTTGGAAACCTTTGGAGATGAAAGTCTTGAATGATTTATTTTGTTCTTTGTCTTAGGGCATATAACAACTGAAATGATAGGGGAAGATAGACCCTATTAATTGGTCCTGGAGATGATGTCCAGTTAACCAAGTCATTGGGAATTGTTTCCAAATTGACCTATAACAATTGTCCCCTAAAGCATGAAGACAGAATAATAATAATAATATTTTGATTAAGATGCTTTACACTATGATGGGCTGGAGATGAAGCATAGTGGTGACCCGCATCAATCTTACAATATATTTCATCATGATATATCCTCTTGATCATAATTGCTGAGGGTAGGCATTTCCATGTTCAACACATAAACAATATAATAACATGTACATAATTCAGAAATTTGTCTACATTGGAATGTTTCCCAATACAAACATGCCTACAGATATAGGCCCATGTTTGGATGACGATCTATATGTAAGGTCACCATACAGATGATGTGTATAAAAATCTTGAAATTGCAGCCCAGATGGCTAAAACTAGATCTAGGGTCTTCTTATCTCATTCACTCGATCATTTGGGTACAAGTCTAGCCATGCGAATATATGATTTGTAGTCGAACATGGAAAGACATCATTTGATTACCAGCCAATGATGTGAGTTGTTAACAAACGCGAGAGAACCACCATTGATGTCAGTGGCCCTCAAAGTACTGCAGTACATTTCATAAGGCACGAATTCTTTCGGTCAAAAGTCCAGAAGTGAGGATCTTGTCGATGTTGTAGCAAGCCTCATGGTACTGGAATCTGATGTTTCTAAGTGAACTTCCTGGATAATTATTTGTCGTTGACAGGAAGCTACCTTATTTTGAAACAGGAGTTACTGATTTCGAAGACAAAGGTATGACTTGATATAGCAATTTTTAGGGACGACAGTCATGAGAATGAAGGTTTATGAGTATTGTAGAAGGATGAGTATTCACTAGATGAATTCTCTTGAACATATTGGCGAGACTGAGATGAGTTGGTAGCATTGACCCAAAATCAAAGTGAAGGTATGATTAACCATAGGTATGACTGAACCGACAAGAATATTACCTAACCTAAATAGTCAAGGACATGGAGTGAAGTGTCATGTTCAAGAGAGAATTTCTACCATAAAGATTTTTTTCTCAATTTTCCCAAATTTTCCCCAGTCATTTGTTGACCAATACCTCTTAATTTTTTAATAAGCTTGAGGAGGATAACATTTTCTTGATCTATAATTCAACCCTTTGGGAGAATAATGTATCGCTATTTAATAATTTAACGAGGCTAGTGATGAATGAAATTTGATTCTTGCCATGATTGGCAATCCCGTCACTATTTTATGTTTTAACGAGCTTAACAATAGTGACAAAATGGTCCTTTTTCATATTTATAGAGTTTGAAAAGGAGGACAAAAGAAAACTCCAAAAGTACTTTTTTCGTAAATTTGTCGCTTAGATTCGAAAAAGTGTAAAATAATATCTGAGAGAACCTATTTAGTCATTTTTTACCAAGGTATTCATTTTTTGTAAATAATCTATCTTAGTCCGGAAAAAGGTTAAACTTATACTGAGTAGATATCAATTGATTTACTTTTATGAGCTCAAAAATGCAAGTGCTTGGCAATATTTTCACATTATCAGAGTCTGAAAAGAGCTGAATGAAGACACCAGGGGTTCCTTTTTCGCTATAATCGAAGCTCGAAAAAGAGATAAAAGTGTGCTTCAAATCCTTTTTCGTTTTTAACAAAGCTCGAAAAATAAGGAGAAAAAGTATGCTTTGTGGTCAAATCATTCTTGAAATAAATCTACATGACTAATATGTTCATCAATTGTAAGACCTATTCAGAACAACATCAAATGGATTAAAAATACACGTTTCATGATAAAAAACATAATAAAACCATAGTCATAGCAATAAATTTGATTTGAAAATAATTAAATGACTATTAAAAAGTGTTTTACTATTCATTTTTACCATTCCATAGTTACCATTTGCATTTTGGAGCTCTGAAACTAATTTTTCCCTCGAACTTTAGCTACTGATTGTGATCATTTCTACGGATGAATTTCGTTGCCGTTTGATCCAGGTTAGTGATATGAACCTCCTCTTTCCTTCAGTAATCATTTCATTTCCAATTTCTGCAATTTTTAGGTCCCTAGGGTAAATTCTGCCCAAAAAGAGGGCAACGCACCCTTGGATGTTGAAACCTATGTTGCATAGCAAGTAAATTGAAGGCTACTTGCATAGAGAACAAAATGTCTCTTGTTAGGGAGTGAGTTGGGCGCAATCTAGATTTCTTTTTTTGCATTATGCCCAAAAATTGCCTAATTTTTTGCATTAATGGAATCTAATGGTTCTTATGGTTGTATTTAATGTCTCCACGGGATTATAATGACAATTACATGGAGGGAAAGAGGAAATGAAGAACAGGATATGATTTCCCTAAATGATTCGGGTATAGTAAGAGCCCTAAGAGATTGTGGACTACTAAAGTACTTCAAATTGTCAGGGATGAGGCAAAAAATATAACTCCTTGAATTCTTAGTTCGAGCATGGGATCTAGCTATTGAGGCATTTCATATTAAGAACCAAGTGTTCCCAGTTGAGGATGTATACTTTCTTATAGGTTTTTCGAGGCGAGGCTTGCCTATTTCTCTCTTAGGGTCTGTTGTTGGAGGAGAGACAATGAGAGATTATGTTTTGTGACATTTTTATCCAGGGTTAGAGCCTAACAAATATGGAAAGATAAACATCAGGGATGTTAGATATTTTCCTTTTAGAACTATCCTTTTCACGATCACAAAACTTGCTGGCACTGTTACACTACATGTAGTGAATAGATCATATATGCAGTACGTGCTAGAGTGCTTGGAGCCAACAATATTCAACTGGTATGAAGTTGTTCTTTCTCAGATAAAGGAATAAATGAACAAAGTAAAGGGAGGAAGGAAGAAAAATTGCAGTTATTGTTAGTATGAATCCTTTGTCGAAGTGTACGAAAAAATACCACTTTAGCTACGCATAACTTATAGCCCTAACATCAAATATGGCTGCCAATATCTTCAGATATGCAGTTAGTTGATCAAGACAAGTGCTACAAAAAACCAGATCTATGCATATAGAGACATTAAGAAGTAAAAATGAGGTTTTGCTCCATACATCCAATAGACAAGACAAGAACAATTTTTGAAAGAATTTTTTGTATTAAGGGCACCTGGGAGGAAAACAAGAAGGTGTTTCCAATTCTCCTCAATGGGATGGGTTCTTGGAAGTCCTCAGCACTTCAGATCTAGCATTTCTCTCTCCCGTTGGTGTAGAAAACCCAAACAAAGATAGAACTCAAAGGGAGATCACACAATAGATAATGGAAAATATGACAATGATAATGGCTCAAAGTCAGACCAAGAGTATAGATCCAGAGTGATCTAATAGGCAACAAAAGGTGAAGAATGGTAGGAAAAACCCTCCTATTTATAACAAAATATTGGGTCATTCTAGATCTTGGTGCACGATTAAAATAATGTTAACCAAATCTAGATCCACCTTTTATGGAATATTTTGTTATATTTGTTGGAGGGAAAAAGTATTTGACTTGGGTCAAATCCCTTTATTTGTGAATAATAAATAAATAAATGATTTATTTATCATTTTAAGGAAGTGGTTGAAAGATAATCAAATAAATAATGATTTATTTAATTATTTATGGGTGATTTAGTCATATTTAACAAGGAATATTATTTAAATAAGATTTAAACATTTATTCCTAGAAAATAATAAGATAAATAAGGATTTATCTAATTAATTTCTTTGTTTTGGGTTAAACATGACCAGGAAAATTAAAAAAATATAGGTTTGTTTAATATTTCCTTTTGGGGTTTCCTATTTAGACCATAAACAACCTAATAAATGTGTTTTATTAAGTTATTTTACATATTGAAAGCAATTTTACTTAGGGTAAAATTTGTCTTACGTGGTGTACTTGGGTCCATCTAATGATAGTAGGTTAGATGACCAAAAAATGGTGTAACAGATTTCCCCCCAGCGTGCGAGTGTTAGGAGCAAATCGTATGACCGAAGTACATTGTAAGAACTCAATCACCAGACATCAAAAGGGAAGTTAGAGAGAGAAATGTAAGGTAGACTAATGTGCTGAAGAACTAGACCCTGAGGAGACGAGACTTACAGGTGCAACAAGTCTCTTTTTATGAGAAGGTACATGTGCTAAAGGCGGCGGGGGAGGCATACCTATGCCCGCCGAGACAAAGTACAAAAGAATAGTGTGTCCAGTAAACAAGGGACCGAACCATAAAGTACAGTTGGCATAAACATGAGCCAGATAGAAATACAATGAGGGATCCCATATACATGTTGTGCCTAGGATAACAGCCAGGACTTATACAATAATATCTGAGTACATGAGATACAAGTACAACCCAAATGCCCCCTACAAGCAGAGAAGGGCTCACAAAATCTGACTGATACATGCAAATCAAACAGGCGCTGCAAGCGGCTAAGGCTGACATCATCAAATATATGGAGCTGCATCGAAGGCTGCAATGAAGAGGTCATCCGGGCATGTGGGGGGCTACCTGCAGGGCCACCCCCTCATGAGGGCTGAGGCATCTCACACACACTCGGGCATCACTAATAGCTACGGCTGCATCACTGGACCATCAGGCATACGGATCTCGATCATGCTGAAAGGAGCTGAAGTGGAGAAACAATCAAGTCAAAGGGAAATGAGAGATCCCTTTTCCTGATCCGAGGCACCGAACAAGAGTGGAAGCTGGAACCAAGGTACACCGCTCTCTAGACTTGTCCTCTGGAATGAAGGAGCTGATGTGGACAGGAGGAGGTCCATCGTAGGTGAGGCAATGAGAGATCCTCAACTAAGGCACGAGAGAAAATAGTAGAGCAACTGACAGACTAATACCAATGATGATGATGGAATGGAGGGGACTGAGTAGCAAATGGACGACTTCCCTTGCTAGAGCATAAAGGACATGAATGACATGGCAGCGACTAACAAAATATCATAAGGGATAGGGGACAGTGGGACTGAAGGTCATAATGTGCGACACAAGAGAGAGACCAAGAAATGAAGGATGGAGGACTATAGCGGGGTACAAAGGGACTTGGGATAGACTCCATGAATGTGATGATGACTCAACTTGGATGCTCTAAACAAGGGAGACTCGATGGTGCTGCCACACAGTAAAGGTCCAATGGGGGACCATGAAAACATGAGTACAATATGGGAACTCACGACGAACATCAACACGAGCATGGATAAGTATGGAGGCCAAATGGTGACCCTAGTATGAGTGTTGCAAGTGAAGAAATTAGATTTTGAGGAGGGTTATGGTTGAGGGGCATAGGTGCCCCCAAGCATGGTGTGGTCATGCCAAAATGTATTTAGAAAAAGGGGAAGCTAAAAACATTTTAATGATGTGGTGTGCCATTTTTTTTTGTTATGGTTATGCAGTTTGAGAAAGGAAATGGAGGATTACCAATCTCCTTTAGTACTTCATATATGTAGCAAATGGAATTTAAGTTTTTGGGTTGGCATACTTGGTGTCACTATCCAAAAGAGAGGATTTGGAGATAATGAACTGATGCTCACCTAGAAAACCCATAAGTTGGTCAACAACAATGTTTAAGAGATTGGGTTGCTGATGGAAGATGAGGGAAAGATAAGGGGTATCATCCCTAGAGTGATCTGAAGTGATATGGGACTCTAGAGGTTCTTCTAAATGTGGAAGAATAATGGTACTAAATTCAACATGACCAGATACACTAGGAGAGTTGTGGAGAATTGCTTCTCTTGGTCTCTAAAATGTGGGTGCCCCCTTACCCAAACATTGGGTTTCAATGTAATGGCCACAAGGTGTATGTGGTGTGAACGCATGGGTTCGATGTAGGGGGGAATAGATAAAGTCAGGGATGGGGATTTTTTCCATAATTTCGTCATCATGATAGAAGATGGGGTGACTGGTGGAAGAAAGACCACCTGACGTGGCGAAGAAACCTGAATCATCATCATGAGAAGAGAGGTTCACATGCGTATCGTCACAAGGGGTGACAGAAGAGTAAGTAGATAAAGTATCTACCGATGTTGAGCCCAAGGTGATCGCTGAAGTAAGGTCAAGTGAAACAACAGGGGAGGGTTCAGAGGGAATGTTCCCTGAGGGTCTCATGGATGATGATAGGTAGAAAATGTTGGACGAAGGTGCCGTCATCTCGACATCAGGAGGGGGGATGTCAATGGGAGCAGTCATGTCTGGTATTTTTTCCAAAGCAAAATGCGCAAATATGGGAGAGGTGGACTCATTGCACTTGGCCTCGAATTGGCGGATCGCAGCTAGAGAGGTGCGAAAGTCCGCGAGGCGGGGACAAAGGTGGGTGTAATGGCCATGGAGGTCACAAAAAACACAGGGGTGGTTGGTGTGAATAGTCTGGGGGTTCTTGGCTGCAGTCGCGAAAGGAACAGAGGCTTCTGGGACCGGGGACTCAGGGAATGCGACATTAACCATGGGCTTGAGATGAAGCAATTCAGGATAGGTATGGGTGGCATGACCGAAAATATCACACAAAGCACACTGGATGGTATGCTTTGAAGGCCGAGGAGGGGTAGGTTTTGTCAGGGCAGCCTTGTCCTTTGATTCCCCCTTGTGAGCTTTGCCCTTCTTACCTGAAGCCGTCGCAATAGGAGGTGGTTCCTGTTGAGGTGACTGAGGCACTTTTGTGGCGGGAGAAGTCTTGGGGACCGGTTGAACCGGGGTCAAAGAAAGATAAGGTTTGGGTTGACTAGGCAAGGTTGGGGCTGGAGGATCAAGGTACCAGACGGGAATCCCAAGGGTCAGGTTAGGAAGAGAGAGGGTGGCCATGACAGGTACTGTGTACACTCCTGGTGGGGGAGCTAGGAATGGTATCTGACTAGAGGGGTAATGGCCAGGTGGGATGGCTCCTAAAGGGCTAAGGCTTGGAGGAACCATTCCAGGAGGGTAAAGAGGCTCATGAATACCAGCTGCAGGTGAAGGGCTAGGAGCAGGTTGCGGAGAGCGCGGTTGCTGACTAGCCAAAGCAGGTTGCTTCAGAGTAGCCTGAGACGATTGCATCATGCAAACATTCGATGATCTGGGGCCGGAGACAGGAGGAGGAGGAAGACCAGGGAAGGTTCCAAGAAAAGAGGAGTCTTTGTAGATGCCGAGAGAGACACTGGTCAAAGAATCGACGGTTTGCTTATTGGCTACAGAAGAGATGGTCGTCTCAGGGGAGGTCTGAGATTTTGGCTCATGATATGTCAACTGGTCAATGGTGACTATCTTTCCATTGTGAGGAAAAGACATCTTCTGAAAAATTGCGGATGGGACAACAAACATGGCATAGGTGTAGCTTCACCCCAAGAGAATTTTGTAATCGAGAGGGGCGTCGATGACTTCTACATCAACGCAAACAGTCTTTCCTGCAAGAGTGATAGGACAATTACGGAAGAGGCCAATGGGCTGGGAGGCGTGTCCATCCCACGCTCGAAGGGTGATCGTGGAAGGGGCCAACTCAGGAGATCCGAGTTGCTTCCAAACCAAAGCCGACATCACACAGGTGGATGCCCCCTCGTCAATTATACACCGAGAAACGTTAGCGTTCCGGATTTTGACTGGGATTTGGAAGGCTACGGAAGCAGGAAGGGGAGGATGTTCTGATTGATGGGCATCGAAAACAATCATTTGGTCATCAGCAGGATCTACAGTGCCCATGGTAGATAACAGAGCCTTCTTTTGGGAAGGGCACGACTGGAGGAGTTCCAATGTGGAAATGGCAGCAGGAGATTGCGCCAAATCATCTACTATGCTATACGAATGAGTAGCTCGACCAACAGCATTTCGACGTAATGGTCCTTTAGGAATCTTGGTATGAACCTCAACTTTGGGTTGAGGGATATGTAAGGGACCATTGGATGTCGAAAGAGGCTGTGTAGAACCGGAATAAGCGGACTCGGGGGCAGAATGAGCGGAAGGCTTGGGGTACTGGCGAGACCGAGTTTGAAGGTTAAGGTCGATGGTTAGAGGTGGATCAGAGTTCATCATGAGGATCTGGTAATTGGAGGAACCAGAAGGGGAAGGTTGAGTGGCCGCCTGTCTGTCAGGTGGTTGGGTAGCCCTGAATCCCTGCTGTGCATCCACCTGCTCTTGAGGGGGCGGTGACTGCTATTGCAGGGGTTGAGAAGGCAAGGGAGGAGGAGGTGCAAATGCTGGAGGAGCTGCAGCACCAGGCTGCAGATAAGGATAATGGTTAGGGTGGGCAACATTGAGGTAAGCAGAAGACTGGGAAAAAGGCTGAGGCATGTCGTATCTTGGATACGTGCTACCGAGAGGGGAACAAGTGAGGGAGGTACTTCCCCCTCCCCCAGGAAAACCATAACCCATGGGAGGTTGGGCATATGGGTGAGAGAGAGTGCCAATGATACCGTCAGCGGCATGAGGTGCCCCCGGTGCTTTGACACCACTGGGTCTGGGGAGATCAGGTAGAATGGTATAAACATAACCCGTCTGAGCGTAGATCAAGTCATATTTTAACGCCAGTTGGAGGGCGGCTTCTTCGGTTTGGGGGAAATGCGATGCGACATCTTTCCCGATAGGAGGCAATAGAGATCTAAGGAACCAGTCCATGTAGACACGGTCTTCGAAAGTAGGGGATTGACATAGGCTCTTTCATCTCCGCCATTCCTGGACATGATCGGATAGGCGGGTCGCAGATGATTGAGAGAAAGAAGTCAAAAGTTCGATACCAGTGTCATAACGAAGGGGAAGCTGGATGTAGGATAAAAAAGCCCGGGCAAGAGTCGCAAAGGTGGTATGAGAGGAAGGGGCCTGATCAACATACCACTTAGAAGCTGTGCCTGTAAGCGTTCGTTGGAACAACCGAAGATGGACAGAGTCATCGGTAATGGAGGTAGAGGAACACCACATGTAGAAAGATCAAACATGATTTGAAGGATCTTCTCCAACGAGGCCTTCAAAATTTGGGATGTCAGAAGGGAGCTTTTTCGGCATAGCAGGCCAACTAGCGTCATGGTGTATAGGGTTGTTAATCAATCGGTCCAAATCGGGGAGGCTGAGGCCTGCCAGGAAGGGGAGCAAGGGAGTAGTCGAGGTAGTTCCTGTGGCGGTTCCGCTAGTATTAGTCCTGACATTAGGGCTGGCAGTACCGCTAGCGTTAGGCCCTGGACCAGACATAGTGAAGGTGACAGGGGGAGAACCAGAAGTAAAAGGAGAAGCCAATGAATCAGAAGAGGAGTCGGAGTGCGGACTGAGAGGAGGACTAACTCATCAACGACGGGAGGTAGTAGGTCGACCGATCGGAAATTGAGGGTGAAGGCCAAGAAGTCTCCGGGATGCACACCTTGGGGGCGCAATGGTGACAACACAAAAACGGCACGAGGGGAAGAAGAATGACCGAAAAGGGCAGGGAGGTGCAGAATCAAGTGATTACAATGTCGAAACAAGGGAAAAAAGGTGCAGTTGTCAATTGATTTTAAAGTCTTTGCCTGGCGGTGTAAACCAGGCTCTTCTTCGCTTAGGGTGAGTGTGTGGCGTGCGTTAATTTTAATTTTTAAACCCTTTTCGTTTTGAGAGCAAGAGAAAAAGTGTGCTGCGTAACTGAAAATAATGCTGCAAAAACAGTATATAATGCTGAAATAACAGAAAATTAACAGCTACTAATGCATCGATTCAACCCAAAAAGGTAGGTCTCTCAAAACTAATCTAAAAGAGGGAAAAAATCTAGTCAAAACACACTAAAAAGAGTCCAATAGATCTAGGGTCGAAAGGGACGGGGATCTAAAGGAGAGAGCTGCTGAAAAGAGGTGCAGATCACAGCGAAGAGGCAGAGGCAAGGTGGCTGGAAAAAAGGAGGAAATCAACATAAGGCAGAGAGGACAGGGAGGAGGGCCTACAGGGAGGTCCAAAAAAAACTACAAGAGGTGGTTTGAAAGGAAGAAGATCTGATTTAAAGGGATCTAAGAATGAGGTATCAGATCTGAAAAAGGGAAGGTTGAAACTTTGAAAAAACAGACAGCTGAAACAGCTAAAAATCTTCCACCAAAAGTGGAGGGTTTTGAAGCCCTAGGGGGCTAGGTTCCCACTTAGATGAGAAAAAAAAACCAGAAACAGGTCCAAACGGGCAGAGACAGAGGTTGGAAAACCCTAACAGAAGCTTCAGTAAAACCCAGAAAAATTGCAGAAAAACAGTAAAAAAAAGCACAGGTCACAAGTTCTGACCTATTTTCCGTGCAGGTCACAGATACTGGGCTGAAAAGTGCGACCTGGAGGTCCAGGTCGTAGGTTTTGGGTTGAAAAGTGTGACCTGAAGCTCCGGGTGTCCCGGCGGCAGGTTTCCGGAAAAGTTGTCGTCTCAGTTGCGGCTGATGTCTGTCACCTATGCAATAGGGCCAGAAACACGCAGAAGTTAGAAATTTTAATGTTTTAGGGTTTTATAGGTGAAAAAGAACATGAAAATAGGAAAAACAAAAATTTTAATCGAAACCCTAGGGTCTGAAGTAGCTGGATATGCAGTAATATGAAAAACGACAGCGGTCGTAATTGAAAATCCGTGTGGAGTCGCCAATTGTTAGTATGAATCCTTTGTCGAAGTGTACGAAAAAGGACCACTTTAGCTACGCATAACTTATAGCCCTAACATCAAATATGGCTGCCAATATCTTCAGATCTGCAGCTAGTTGATCAAGACAAGTGCTGCAAAAAACCAGATCTATGCATATAGAGACATTAAGCAGAAATGAGGTTATATGTTTCTAATGAGGTTTTGTTCACATCCAATAGACAAGACAAGAACAATTTTTGAAAGATTTTTTTGTATTAAGGGCACCTGGGAGGAAAACAAGAAGGTGTTTCCAATTCTCCTCAATGGGATGGGTTCTTGGAAGTCCTCAGCACTTCAGATCTAGCATTTCTCTCTCCTGTTGGTGTAGAAAACCCACAAAGATAGAACTCAAAGGGAGCTCACACATCAAATAATGGAGAATATGACAATGATAATGGCTCAAATTCAGACCAAGAGTTTAGATCTAGAGTGATCTAATAGGCAACAAAAGGTGAGGAATGGTAGGAAAAACCCCCCTATTTATAACAAAATATTGGGTCATTCTAGATCTTGGTGCATGATTAAAATAATGTTAACCAAATCTAGATCCACCTTTTATGGAATATTTTATTATATTTGTTGGAGGGAAAAAGTATTTTACTTGGGTCAAATCCCTTTATTTGTAAATAATAAATAAATAAATGATTTATTTATCATTTTAAGGAAGTGGTTGAAAGATAACCAAATAAATAATGATTTATTTAATTATTTATGGGTGATTTAGTCATATTTAACAAGGAATATTATTTAAATAAGATTTAAACAGTTATTCCTAGAAAATAATAAGATAAATAAGGATTTATTTAATTAATTTCTTTGTTTTGGGTTAAAAATGACCAGGAAAATCAAAAAAATATAGGTTTGTTTAATATTTCCTTTTGGGGTTTCCTGTTTAGACCATAAACAACCTAATAAATGTGTTTTATTAAGTTATTTTACATAGTGAAAGCGATTTTACTTAGGGTAAAATTGGTCTTACGTGGTGTACTTGGGTCCATCTAATGATAGTAGGTTAGATGACCAAAAAATGGTGTAACAGTTATGGTTCTATCCTTATATCCTTTTCTTTAGAAAAAATCCCACTGATACAGCCACATCATGTGACAGTGGATTTGTCTAACCCTAAAGATCCATGGATGAAGAGATGGGTAGAAATCATGGGTAAGCATGCTAGCCAATCTACCGTTGTGCTCTCAACTATGTTATTTTCCTGGTTCCGATGATAGATTGTCGCCATCGATCAATGTGCATAAACATGCATTGATTTATGAGGAGATCCAGATTTAGCATTAGTAGAAGGCGCTTAGTGGGGTGCAATGGGTAAGAATGTTTTGACCATGTTTTCATTTTCGTAAGGTTTATACAATGTTTTTGTGTTTTTTATGTTTTCCCAAGACTAAACTAAAGGTTTAATGTAATGGAGATGTTGGTCGTGTTTAGCCAGTAGAGGAACCAACGTGTGAAGCAGATGTGCCAGCAAAGAGGGTTTTCTGGAGAGCAATCCTTCAGAATCTTGATATGGCTGAGACTCTGGCTGAGATTTGTTAGCACATAGAGGATTTGAACTTCAGGATTCCGGATTTCCGGATTAAAGAGTTACCCATGCGACTGCAGCGACACACTATTGGGGATCTTAACCACTGGATGCAGTTACTACGTAGGATAGCTAGATCTATAGCATGTTACCATGACACAACTAGTTTACTTGTGACATTTTGCATACATTTTGAGGTGAGATGACCAATGTGTCTTGGGAAATGTTTTTTGTAAAAACCTATAACTATCTATCTATATGATTTCCGTGTTCTCCTATATTTATTTTACAATCCTATTAAATGATGTGAATGTTTTCTTTACATATGTTTCAAATGTCTGTCTAAAACTTAATCAGCTAAATAATCAGTCAATGTGTTCAAATTTATGGAAATGTGTTGATATTGAATAAAATAAAAGTGTCTTTCTAAAAGTCAAACTCTTAGGAACAATCTATGCAATGTTATATTTATAACAGTATAAGCACTAGTAAGTTGTAATACCACAAGTTGTGAGTCTAAACTTATGATGATATGGTTAATACCAAATGAAATGACATCAAAGAGAAGTTCTATAAATGTGCTATACTCAACAATATTGTTCGCCAATATACCAATACAAATCCCTTGAAAACTCACTAACTCGTCGTTCAGAGCAAAAATGGCCCATGCTGCAGAGGATAGATTCTGCGTACTACGACTAGCACCATCAACATATCCAACAAAGGGTTCCAAAGATTTATACATCTGTGATGAAATGTAAAGCGAATTACTAATGTCAAGAAAACTCTAAAAAAATTTAAGATAGTGAATGCAAATCAACAACATATATATATACAATATAATCAAAAAATTACTACGCTCATGATTAAGCATAGTAATGTTTCAAATACAACCCATTTCTAGGCTGCGCAACAGAATTCCATCATAATCAACCAACTCATAGGCACCCTTAGCAAGAACTCTTTTGACATTACAGGGGCCATGCCATAATGGCCCAAATTTCTTGTACCTATTACATCAGCTTTTTGATTGTAAAGAAGGACCAAGTCCCCCTCTGAGAAAATGTGAGGTTGGACATTTTTTTCATATTGTGCCTTTATATGTCTCTTATACACTTTGTTGGCCAATTGGGCTTTATGACACATTTCATCAAGATGGATGAGGTTACGGAGATGTGCTTCTTCTTTTGAGGTGTCAGGTAACAAGTCGATTGCGAGTTTCAACGACGGTATTTCACATTGGATTGGTAAGATAGCTTCCAGAACATACACCAATTGAAAAGGAGTAAATCTAGCCGCGTTTCTCACCGTGGTTCGATAAAACCACAAGGCAAAGTATAGGCTCAAATGCCAATTTATTTTACGAACTCCTATCATTCATTGAAGCACACGTTTAAGAGTCTTGTTGATAGCTTCAACTTTTCCATTTGATTGTGGATAATAAGGAGTAGAATTATCATGTGACAATCCTAACTTGGCAGTCAATTCAGCCATCATGTGATAGCGAAAATTCTTCCCATGATATGTAACTATAGCCTGTGCGACTCCAAACCATGCAATAACATGATTAAAGAAAAACAATGCAGATGTCTGTCATGTGTTGTTGAATGTAGGTATCTCTTCGGCCCATTTGGTAAAATAGTCGACTGTGACAATAATATAACCATGCCCCCTAGAAGAACGAGGGTTACAGGTCATGAAGTCAATACCCCATTTCAAAAATGATCCCACATAGACAATAGGATGCATTGGCGTTGGCAATTTGCGTATTTTACGATAAAAAATTTGGCACGCATGAAAACTTCTGACCGCGAGGATGCAGTCTTAAAAATTTGTAGGCCAAAATTAACCAGCGCGGAGTATCTTCTATGCAGTATCATATCCAGATAAATTTCCACCACAAGCCCCAGCATGACAATCATTTAACACTTTTTCGGCCTCTTCATGAGTGAGGAACCTCCTTAAAATGGTATCGACACCACGACAGTAAAGTGTATCACCGATGATCAGATAATATTTGGCTTGGTATCGAATACGTCGTTGTTCAGAGCGAGAGGTATCAAGTTGAAAATTTTGAGTTTGGAGATAAATGATGAAATCCCCATACCAAGGATCAGATGATCTGATCAGAAACATAGACTCGTTAGGAATTGATGGTTCTGACGTAGTTGCAATACTATCATAGGGAAGGTCATAGAGAAGCTCAGCAAAAACTAAATACTTATTTGACTTGGATTTGATGAATTCCAAATAAAATTCTTGCAAAATGACAATAAAATTTGAATATTTTCCCCCCAGAAATTGACGTGATAAGATATAAATCATGGGGTTGCAATCTTAAACAATAGTGGTTTTTCGGAGCAGGATACAATGGAAAAATCTTTGGACAGCTTGAACAACTACCAAGGAAATATTTTCTACATATGAATACTTAACTTCCATATCATCGATATTACAACTCAATTAATAGATCAAATGTTCAATTCCATCTTCTACTTGGACCAATACCATTGCAATGGTTGTTTCAACCATGGAAATATATAATAAATAATCATTTTGATAATTAGGGGGGTAAATTAATGATGCTCAGACAAGAGTATCCTTTATAGCATCAAAATATGTTTGCGTAACTTGGTCCCAATGGAAGGGAAACCCTTTTTTGAAGAGTCGAGTAAATCCTTTAGCCATTTTGGCGTAGTATGGAATGAACCATATTATAAGGTTAGCCTTTCCTTGAAGTTTTTGTATCTGAAGTAAATTTAATGGCGCAAGAAAATCAAGAATGGCCTGAACCTTCAATGGGTCGATTCGAATTCCTTCTTTTGAAAACGACCAGAGCAAAAAAAAAACACACATTTATGTGGATTGAGGTGTATGTTTTAGTGTCGGCAGTGTAAGAAAATGGCTCTCAAGTGCATCGGGTGATCAGTCTGATTTCGTGAATGCACTAGTAAATCATCTAGATAAGGTTAAAAAATGTGTTTGATTTCATTGAAAGCATAATCCATTGCTCTCTGAAAAGTTTCTCCATCATTCTTTAAACCAAACAGTAGTTTCCTATAAGAAAATGTGCCTCAGGGATAGATGAATGTTGTCTTATGTTGATCCTCTAGGTGGATATTGATTTGATTGTTGTTGGAAAATCCATCCATGAACGAAAATATTTCACATCCAGAACAATTGTCAATAATTTGGTCGATAAAAGGAGTAGGATAGTTGTCTTTTGGACAAGAAAGATTGACATCCCTATAATCGATGCACACTCTAATGGTTCCTTTCTTTTTCATGACAGGAACAATATTGGAAACCCACTTAGTTAGCAGAATGGAGTATTGAAACTAGCATGCAAAAGTTTTTCAACTTTTTCTTTGATGGCAACAACTTTCTTCAGATGAATAGGACGAAGCCGTTGACGCACTGGTTTGACATCAGGATACATATTAATAGTGTGTTCAACAATACTAGTATCTATGCCTAGCATTTCCTTGTAAGAATAAGCAAATACATCACGGAATTCATGAAATAGAGAGCGATATGATTCGATTTCTGATGGAGAACATGATACACCAACATGAATATCTTATACAACACTAGGTTTGGTCGAAATATCGATAGAAATGGTTTCTTCAATATTTGACATATTTCGCTCAGAATCGATTGCATTAATGGGTAAAGAATTCGAAAATAGATTTTTTATTGATGGGTGATATAGTTCACTAAGAAAATTTTCTTCATAATTAGGAATATGGGAACAATGATGATAATATTTCCATGGTTCTCCTTCTAACATCATTTCTTCCAAAATATTCTCATCTATCAAGAAAATTGAGGAAAAAGGATCATAGGGAGTACCAAAATCTAAGGAATGATCAACCCAAACACTCAGCGATGCTGATTTTGGATTTGCTGCCCAAGCCAGATAGATTGATTGCTAAGCTAGCTCAATAGGGTTGGGTAGCAGGAACTCATCCAAAGTAGTAATTTCAGAATCACTCGTACTCTCCCTTAAGGCAGATAGAGTGGAAGAGATCATGTAGCAGGTCTCTATACTTGCAATTTCTGTTGATGTCACAGGCAACGGTAATGTAAAGGTTCCCATGAGACTGGAATCCTTTAAGAGTCCTACAACAATGTTCTGAAGTTCTAGTTGGGATATGTGAATGAACGAAACACTTCCAGTTACCTTCGAAGTGAAGGCAAAGAAGGATAGTTGATTAATGACTGTGATAGCACCTTTATGTGGAAAGGCGATCATTCTAAAATATTTAGAAACAATTGCAGTCATTTCATATACCCATCGCCTCCCAAGTAGAATATTATAGTCAAGGGGTCCATCAACAACCTCGAAATCATCATTCACTGTTTTGGCCCCTAGTTCAACATGTAGGTTATTTATAGCACCATAAGGTTTATATGTTCTTCCATCAAAAGCCTTCAACATCGTTGATGATTGTGAGAAGCGTGGCGAGCCAAGTGACTTCCAAAAATTTAGAGACATAATGCATGTTGATGCTCCCTCATCAATAATAGTGCAATGAACAAGGTGATTGAGAACATTTACTTGTATGTAGAATTCCAATTCTGCTGGTATTTGCGGCACATAGCCTGTATGATTAAAGATGACAAGATTAGAATCAGTCAGATCAATTTCACCAATAGCTAACAATAAAGCATGTTTTTGCGAGGAATAATTTTGTAATACCTCAAGAGCAGACATAGTTGAAGGGGATTCAACCAAATCTTAAACTATATTATAATTTTTAGCAGCTCTTTCTTGAGGATTATATGTCAATTTGTGAATTACTCCCTTTGGTGGCTTGATTGTCAATTCAGGAATAGCAGTAGGCGGTACTAATTCCATAGACGGATTCATTTTCGAGGTATTAGGTTGATCAGTGGCCTCACTACCATAGTATTTATTATGCATTGACACCAAAATATCTGTTGAAGATTTTGTGATAGATAACATTAACACTTGGGAACTAGGAGTTGGATCCGTAGCAACCAAATTTGTGCCTGGATTTAGAAATGGGTCTATCAACACAACTGAAGCATGAGAAGACTTGAGGATTTTTGAGACTTTAGTGTGGTGAGGAAAATCCCTAACAAATTTTTCCTCATTAAATATTATGCATGGATAACAAGGTTTCCTCGGTCCATAGGATTGATTAGATGATCTTTGATACGAGTTAGAAGTTTTCTTTTTCTTATATTTACCCATTTTCTTACTTCTGGGTTGCTTGCCACTTTTTCCTTTGTCAAACTACATGAAATTAATTTTGGAAGAAGGTGTAGGATCAAATGCAGTAGTGTGATGTGTGCTTGCAGTGCCAATCAAGTCGTCTCCGACATGAGAGTCTTTTAATTGAGGAGTAATAGTAAAATTAGATCTCAGCGTGTTAGGAATTTTTTCATAGAGCGTGTCAAACTGAGTATAAATCAAGTCTAGATATTGGGCACGAGAGATAACTTGCCCTTTTGTGATGACCCCACCCTTAGAAAAATCCTTAGTTATATATGGTAACAGGAACTTAATGAACCATTCATCAAGGAGCTGATCCGGAACAAATTTCGTAACCATTCTACAACGATGACGCCACTCATGAATATGATCAAAAATGCAAGTAGCATTAGCCTATTAGAAATTGGTCAAGAGTTCTGTTCCAGTTTCAGATCTAATGGGTAACTGGAAATGAGTCAAAAATAAAGTAGCTAGGGCAGTGAGACTATCAAAAGAAGCTCTAGGTAACTTAGTATACCATTTTGCAGCCGGACCTGTGAGCGTATGATGGAAAAGACATAGTCGAACAGAATCATCATTTAGGGAGTTTGATGAACACCATCAATGATAAGTCATGACATAAGTAAAAAAATATTCTCCATGCTTTCCATTGAATTTAGGAATATTCGAGGGTAATTTGTGAGGTATCGCAGGCCACCAAGGAGCATAGTTAATTGGATCATTAGTTAGCCGATTTAATTCTGGTAACTCTAAAGTTGCAACAAAGGGAAACTGTCTACGAAGGTCAGGTTGAGCATAGCCAGGGTAAGATGGAATTTCTTGAGCAACAGGTCTTTGAGCACCAGCATAAGAAATCTACTGTTAGTAACCCAGATAGGGGTTGTTTTGAAAAGCAAACGCTTGAGGATTCTATTGACCAAAACCTAGATATGATACTTGTTGAAATGAAGTTTGAGGTATTTGCACCTGAGGCTGCCAAGGGGTCTGTCCGCCAATGTTATAACCCAAATTATAATAACTTGGATTTGGTTGATAGGTATAACTAGGTTTCGATTGTGAAACCCCATAAAATGGTAAACCAGCTTGTGAATAAATGATTCCGGATACAGGTTGTTGTAAATTAACCGAAGGATTTGGAGTTTGTGGACCCAACATTTGGTGATATTGAGTTGAAGGACCCACTTGATAAGGTTTTTGTACAAAATTTTGATTCTGTAACAAGGGTAAAGATGTATTTACAAGTGGAAATGACGTGGGTGTAACAGGTTGAACTGGTTGATACGAGTGTACAACCATTTTTGGTTGGATAGGAAGAGTGGGTTACCATTGAAAAATGTTAATTTTGACATTAGGTTGACCAAAAAGTGACGGAGTACTCTCATATTTGGTGACCAAAGGTTTCCCCGCAGCATGAGGAGGATAATAAGATGGAAACTATTGCTCTCTAAATGTTGGGAGTCTAGTTGATATGGTACTTGAAGGAATAGACCCAGAAGGACCAATTTGATATTTTCCTAATGATTTATATAAAGAATCAAACCGTTTAGTACTTACTATAGGATTACCAATTAGAATACCAAACGGCATTTGCAAATTCCATGGGTTTGAAGATGCAACAGAGAAAATTCTAGATAATGATTTATAACCTGATGGGACCATAGGGACACCATGAAAATATGACTCTATTGAAGTTGTGAACATCGACGGGGTAGCGAGGGCAGGTACTGATGTAATTGGAACAGATGGCCCAACCGAAGATGTTGGTTCAGGCATGGTTGCTTGACCAAATGTTTACCCTTTTGAATCAACGAGAGTTTGAATAGGAACATGATCAACAAAAGCAAATGGTGTTGATAGAGGAAAATAATCATACAGGTAAAGGCCCTCCCCAAAATGGGTTGGAGTTAAAGGTGTCTCATCTTGTGGGATTTCTTCAATCACAATTAAAACAGGTGGAAGTATTTCACCATCAGGCCCAAAGAATATTTTAGGTGGTTGACTGTGTGATATGGGAGACTCAATAGCTACAGAAATTTGTGGGATGACCAAGGTAGGGACAGCTTCCAATTGTTCAAATTTAGGATTCAGATGTTCTTGCAAACAAGATACATGATCTAGATCAATTTTCGGTTGAACAACGTTGGATCCAAGAGTTATGGTCTCAATGATTGGATAGATCGTGACCACATGTAGTTGTGAAGACTCTATTTCGACAACAATAGATGAACCGGGATGTGTAGAAACAACTTGAGCTAACTCTGTATTATGGGAAGATGATGTTTCACAAGAGGTACAAATTGTACTTCATTCGGCAGATCATGATCGCCTTCTCCTACTAGAAGTAACTTTTGTTGGAAAATGTGGTTTTAATGCTAGCCTACGCGAACGACGGGGGAAAGGATTTTGTTCTTCCACGATTACTGATTTATTTTAACCAAAAAAAAAAAAAAACAAAATAAGAGTGTAATTCTAGGCAAAAGGATTTACCAAGAAACTGTGAACTGCATAATACCTCCTGGCAGACCAAGAAGTACATGCAGGAAATCTCCTCGAATGATGTGTTTGGTGTATCAAAATTTACAAGGAAGCTGACTCAGTTCAATATAGATTGACAGTGTTGTGTAACCAACTCCAAAAAGAGAAGAAAAGAGATATCAACGCCTTAGAAATGAGCCACTTCGAGGGGGCAACCTCCAATACATTACATAAATGAAAAATTCTTGGATGATACAATTTACAAAACCTCCTTTCTATATATAGGAGTCCATGGGGCCATAATGTAATCCTAGTGGGCCACAATGTAATCCTAGCCGACCTAACAATAATAATTTAAGGGCACAATAATAACAAAATGGGGGTTACAAGGGTTTAATAATAACAATAAGGGGGTTACACTAACAATAATAAGGGACTATACTAGTGATATAGGGACCTAACATGCCCCTCTCCTTCAAAAAAGTGTTGTCCTCAACGCTTGAGTAGCTCCGGGTGCTTCTGTATAAAATTCTCATCATCCCATGTAGAATCTTCAGTGGGTAAGTTCTTCCACTTGATGAGATACTCTGAAATTGATCGATTCCGTAGCTGTCGAGTTCTTGTTTCCATGACCGCTTCAGGTTCCAATATGATTTTTCCTTCCTCATCAAGTTCTGGCAATATTGTTTGAACTGGAAGATTTTCACCTATAACCTTTCTTAAGCATGAAACATGGAAAACTAGATGTACTCGTGAAGAAGCAGGAAGCTCCAATTTGTATGCCATAGAACCAATATTTTGAACACCTTGTAAGGACCATAGTACTTTGGTGATAATTTATTATCCTTCTTAGCTTGCTTGAGGGACATTTGTTTGTATGGTTGTAGCCGTAAAAATACCCAATCTCCTACATCAAAACTTTTCTCGCTGCGATGTTGATCTGCCTGTTGTTTCATTCGATTTTGTGCCAAATTCAGGTTATCCTTTAAGAGTTGGAGAACTTCTTGCTGATGCTCGATGTGATCTTCCATTGCTTGAACCTTCAAATTTTCCCTTAAAGATGATGTGATGGATGGTGGATGATATCCATAAAGTGCCATAAATGGGGTCATTTTTGCTGCAGTATGGAAGGAAGTGTTATACCACCATTCAGCAAGAGGTAACCACTTGACCCATTGTGTTTGTTTATCAGATACAAAACAACGAAGATATCCTTCCAAACATTTATTTACGATCTCAGTTTGACCATCAGATTGAGGATGATAAGATGAGCTATGAGCTAATTGAGTACCCAAACAAGAAAATAACTCCGTCCAAAAATATCCAGTAAAAATGGGATCTCTGTCGCTCACAATAACCCTTGGGCTTCCATGTAGCTTTTGAATTCTGTCCATAAATGTAGTAGCAACCGTACTTGCTTTAAATGGATGAGATAATGCACAAAAGTGTGCATACTTGGTAAGTCTATCAACTACCACCATGATGACACTCTTTCCTTCGGACTTAGGTAAACCCGTGATAAAATCCATTGAAATCTCCTCCCAACGTTGACTTGGAATGGATAAAGGTTGTAGAAGTCTCGGGGTCTTAATTGTTTCCACTTTATTCTGCTGGCAAACCAAACATTCCGCCACAAACTTTTGAATATAAAATTTAAGGCCATCCCAAAAAAATTCTTTCTTCACCCTGTGGTAAGTTTTTAAAAATCTTGAGTGTCCTCCTAAAGGAGAAGTGTGCAATTCCAGAAGAATATTTTGTTTTAGTTGGGAATTCTTACAAAGATATAAGCGATCTTTGTACCATAAGGAATCATTTTTTCAACTAAATGTATCAGATGTACTAGGATCTTGCTGCAACTTTTGAATGAGTGTCCATACATCTTTGTCCTTCTTCCATTCATCTCTTGCTTTGGTTATCCAATCTGGTTGGATAATAGAAATGGCACAAAGCAATGCTTCCACCTCTTCATTCTTTCTTGAGAGTGCATCTACAACAACATTAAGCATCCCTTTTTGTATATTATTTCAAAGTCATAACTCAACATATTTGTGACCCATTTTTGCTGCTCTTCTGAAGATAGTCTTTGTTCCAAAAAGTGTTTAAGACTATCATGATCAATTTTTACCTTGAAGTGTCTTCCCATTAGGTAAGTTCTCCATTTCTTTAGTGCATGCAGTATTGCTAACATTTCCTTCTCATAAATATGTTTTTGTAAATACTTTCCTTTGATTGGACGACTTTCAAAAGCAATGGGTCTTCCTTCCTGCATTAAAACTGCACCAATTCCATTTCCTGAGGCATCACATTCCACAATAAAGGTTTTTGTGAAGTCTGGCGTAGCTAAGACCGGTGCATGGAACATTGCCTCCTTAAGACATTCAAAGGCCTTAGTTGCTTCAGGAGTCCATGAAAATGCATCTTTCTTCAATAATGTTGTTAGAGGTGCTGCTATTCTCCCATAATTCTTAACAAAATTGCGATAATACCCTGTTAACCCGAGAAATCCTCGCAACTTATTTATGGTTGTGGGGACTTTCCATTCCTTAATGGCTTTAATTTTGTTAGGGTCTACTTTAACAACCTCGTGAGATACAATATGACCCAAATATTCCACCTCTTGTACTCCAAAGAAACATTTGGATGTTTTTGCATATAATTGTTTCTCCTGCAATAGTTTGAGCACCCTGTCAACATGTTCATCATGATCCTTCCAAGACCTGCTGTAGATTAGTATATCATCAAAAAATACTAGCACAAATTTTCTAAGGAAGGGTTTGAAAATGGAATTCATCAACCCTTGAAATGTAGAAGGTGCATTGGTAAGGCCAAAAGGCATGACCAAAAATTCATAATGACCCTCATGAGTTCGAAATGCCGTTTTTGGAATATCTTTAGTCTTCATTCTAATTTGATGATATCCTGAACGAAGATCCAACTTGGTAAAATAAATTGCTCCATGTAATTCATCCAATAATTCATCAATCACAGGAATGGGAAATTTATCTTTAATGGTGAGCTTATTGAGCTCCCCATAATCCGGACACATTCGCCATGATCCATCCTTCTTGTGTACCAATACTACAGGAGCAGAGAAAGAACTTTGACTAGGTTGAATTATACCCGCCTCTAACATTTCTGCAATCATACGTTCAATTTCGCTCTTTTGGAAGTAAGGATATATATAAGGCCGATGTTTGGAGGAACACTTCCCGGAATCAAATGAATAGCATGATCATGATCACGAATAGGTGGGAGTCCTTTGGGAGTTTCAAACACCTTGGAATGATTGTCCAAGACTTGTTGGAGATCTGCAGAAATAGATGATTTTGATGTCGGAACTTCTAGTGAGCATAATTGTGTAATTACGCCTCGTTGTTCTTTCTTTAGAAGCTTTGTCATGACATTAGAGCTTATTATCCTTCCCGGCTTCCCTTCAATACCTCGTAATTCAACTTCCTTTCCTTCTGAAAAAAATTTCAAGAAAAGTTCTTGAAAATTAAAAGCTACCATCCCCAAAGATTGTAACCATTGTAGTCCTAGTACAACATCAGCACCTCCCATAGGAATGGAAAGCATTGGACTAGTCAATACATATTCCCCCATGGTTAGCTTAATATTATGGCATTTTCCAGAGCAATTTATAGTTCCTCCATTTGCAACCATCACTTGACATTCTGGTGCTGGGTATAGGAAACAATTTAATTCCTTGGCTACCTTACAATGAATAAAACTATGGGTGCTACCTGAATCTATCAACACTATTACCTTTTTCATCTTTATTTGTCCTTGTATCTTGAGAGTTTGAGGAGTGGTAATTCTTGCCAGTGCATTACACGATATGGTCGGATTCATTTCTTCCTCTTCTAGGGTTGGTTCCTAGTGTATATCCTCTTCTTACTCATTTTCTTCTTCCTCTTCACAATCTATGTAAAATAATTTATTCTCAGCACACTTATGACCTTTAGTGTATTTTCTATCACAACTGTAGCAAAGCCCTTTTGCTCTTTTTTCTTCCAATTTTTGTGGTGTCAACCTTGTAGGTTGTGGAAATCTAGACGTAGCAACACTTCCTTCCTTATAGAATTGAGTGGTAGGCTTCCTTGTCGCCATAATTTTACATTCAACTTTTCTTGCCAACCTGAATGCCTTCTCCAATGAATCAGGTTCCAAAACACGAACTTCATGTTGGATGTTATCCTTTAGAGTACCTATGAAGAGATCAATCCTGTGTTCCTCTGGAATATCAGTTACCCTTATATTCAATTTTTGGAAGTCCTCAATGTGCTGCTCCACTAAACCCTTTTGTTTGAGATTTATCAATTGGGTAAAGAAGGTGTTGCTCTTTGTATCCTCATAATGTGCTATCATTTCCTCCATAAAAATTGACCAAGTGACAATTTTTTTACGGGAGCAAAGCCATCGACACCATACAAATGTATTTTGTTCTAAATGTAAAGTTGCAATGCGTACCTTTTGTGTGTTTTGCACGTTATGGAGATCAAAATATTGCTCCATCTGTAGTATCCATGTTACAGGATCCTTTCCATCAAACTTCCTCATATCCATTTTTGGAATATGGTGGTTCTTCCCGCCAACATTAGAGGTTATGAAATCACAATTAAAATTTATTTTGTTCTCATCATGAGGTTCTTCTACTATATTTCCGCCATTAGGAATCGTTTCTTGTTTTAAGCTTGTCATCAAGCCTTCCATGTATGCTTTTAGATCATTCTTCATTTTTTCCATGTTGTCTTTCATGTTTTCATCGATCTTAGCTGCCATGTCATCAATCTTAGCTTCCATGCCCACTTCCATGCCATCCATCTTAGCTTCCAAACCATTCATCTTAGCTTCCACGCCTTTCTTCAAACCATCCATCTTAGTTTCCATGCCTTTCTTCAAAACTTCCATTTCATTTTTTGTTGTTCTTTGTGAGAGCGAAATTTGTTGCACTTGCTCTTGTAATTTTGATATTTCATGTTGCCCTTCTTCGTCTTCATGAGTCACAGTAAAGCCTTCTATAGGCTTAATGGGAGTTGAATTCTTTTTAGGGGCCATTTTAGAATCCAATACTGATATCTATTCTACAATATTCCCTTGGAATCAATTCAACTTGATTCTTCAAACAAGACTTATGCAATTCAGAAAAAAAATACACACCTTTTACTTGCTTTTTAGGAGCTCTGTATTGAAATTGAATTATATCTGTAATTGAGAATCTTCAATATCTAAAATTCACTACTGTAGTAGCCTTCTAAAATTTCTTTCAAATTCCACAGGTATGATCTGATTTGGATTCTTCAAGACAAAGTTATTTCCAATCTCCCACAATGACCCAATTTTGGACTGGTTCAGTAGAGCGAACTTGTACAACTAGCCACGTGTCACTGTTTCGTCCTTTGTCTCTAAAATTGATAGCCAAGAAACTGTAGTTTGTTTAATTGTAACCACTTTTTACGGCACTCCAATCTGATGCCCAGAGAGAGAGAGTTATTGAAATTTTCCCACGATCACCTCTTTGAGATGAAATTCAGGAGCCTGAAAAAGCACTACATTCCACAAATCATATCTCCAAAAATATTGTGAGCCAAGCTCTGAAATTTTTTGAAAACTTTCCTCAGGATTTCAGCTTCACACCATATGAATTTCAGATTCTGAACCTTCGTATAAATTGTTGTATAGCGCAAATTCCACGATGACCTGTTTAGGAGCCTGAAAAAATACCTAACTTCTACAGATCATATCTCCGCAAATATTGTGAACCAAGCTCTGAAATTTTTAGAAACACTTCCTCAAGATTTCGGCTTCGCACCCTAAAAATTTCAGCTTCTGAAGCTTCGTAGAAAAAAATTTATAGCGACAATGCCGCGATGACCTGTTTGGAGCAGCGAAACCCTAGAATCCAAAGCTCTGATACCAAATGTTGTGTAACCAACTCCAAAAAGAGAAGAAACGAGATATCAACGCCTTAGAAATGAGCCACTTCAAGGGGGCAACCTCCAATACATTACATAAATGAACAATTCTTGGATGATACAATTTACAAAACCTCCTTCCTATATATAGGAGTCCATGGGGCCATAATGTAATCCTAGTGGGCCACGATGTAATCCTAGCCAACCTAACAATAATAATTTAAGGGCACAATAATAACAAAATGGGGGTTACAAGGGTTCAATAATAACAATAAGGGGGTTACACTAACAATAATAAGGGACTATACTAGTGATATAGGGACCTAACAGATAGCACCTAAAATTTGTCCTCCCAAATATACCTGAAGGTACGTGGAGGCCCAAGTTCGTATTAGCATTGTCCAATGTGAAACAACATAGTGAGAGCACCCCTTTATACTTTTTGCACTGTAACACCGCCCGATATACCCGAAAGTACATGGATGAGCTACGATATACTTATGTACATGGAGTGAGGTATCACACTTGGAATGTATCACAGACAAGTTAACGACAACTGCTATGTTTTACGACACTGGAACATGTCTCTAGACTAGAGCTTCTAAATGTTATCATTATGGTTCCAATGCTTTGTTAGGTAAATTGAGATAAATTTTGTGTTGATCTTGTTTAAAAATTTTCCTTTCAAAGGTTCACCGCAATGATGTATTGGAAATTCCTAAAATGAAAAATAAGAATGATAAGCAATCTTTCACTTTTAGTTTTTCAATGAAAATCCTAGCTACTAGAGGGAAAGAGCAAGCAATTTGCGAGCAAACAAATCAAAGAACACAAGCTAAATGTAGATTTCCTAATTGTTCCTTTTTCAAAACACAAAATTCACTACAGGCAAATGAAAATTTTTATTTTCATTCCTTTAATGTTATGAATGCAGAAAAGAAACTAAGTGCACTAAATCAACAAAAAAAAATGCCTTTTACTTTTGAGAAATGAGGAATATAAAAAACAATTTCTCTTTTGAAGGAAAAATGAGGAATTAAGCAAAAATTTCTCCTATCGGGAAATGAAGAATTTATGACAATTTCCTTTTCAAAAGAAAATGGATCTAATGCGATAATGAAAATAATTTCAAATCAATTCGTCAATGATAAAGAAAAACGCTTTAAACAAACATTAAACAAATGTTTCTTTCAAAGGAGGAAGAGGTAGATAAGATCATTGGTCAATATGAGGCTCAGGCTTTTCAAAACACAGTAGAGAACAAATTGAAACAAGTTGCGATGAAAAATTCAAAGGAATTTGGATGGTTTTAGGAGGAAACACAGTCTCTAAAGAGAGATAGTGCTTTGCAATGCAGGCTTGAAAGGGAGACAGTGCTATGCAAAGCACTGTGTCCTATCCAAGAGTGCGTTGGGTGCAGTGTACAATGAAAAAAATAGTTTTCTAACACACTTCTAATAAAAATTTGGATTTTAAAAAGCCTAAAATTTGTGAATAACAACCACTGGGTGAATAAACAGAGAAAATCAGAGGATAAAACACCTAGGATAAAGAGTAATCTCCCCAGCGGAGTCGCCAATTTGTTATGTGGAATTATGAATTATGGATAAATAATTCTTCCCTAGACAGGAGCTAATATAGAACAACAAGTCAAAGAATTTATGACTATATTTCCTAACTATAAACAGACACACAGAATGAAATAAGAAGCTTAATTGGAATCCAAGTGCTTCCAAAAACTCCTTCTGTCACTTTTGTTGTATCTTCAAATTCCAGCCAGCTATGCAAAATATTTCCTATAAGAATGAACACTAAACATCAAGATATAGTAATAACACAGATGTCTATTCAAGTTATTTAGCTAAACCAATAAAGCATAAACCATATACATCAAATAAGAAATCATGATATGGAAAATCAAAGCTTATACAGATGCATATAGGGAAAAATAAGCAGTAATATTTATTAATGATAGAAGGGGAGGTTACAACCTAATGATTGATTTAGTGTCACCATCTCCAACAACATCCTAGACTCATCACAATGCAGATATCTCTAGCAATATGTCACTCATATCAACTCCTCAATTGAAATTCCACCAGTGTTTCTCTACACAAATTCTTCCTTATCAAACACTAAGATCTGTGCTCAATTTATAGAGGAGCTGAAGGTAGCTTTACAATCAATGAATTTCCAATAATAGGCAAGACATGTTCCCAATATTGTATATGTAAAATGGACACATGGATTCGAGGTTGGACACATGTGAACTCTTCTAGAAGGCTCTGGCCAAGTGGAGATTCTGGAGCAATGAGAATTTTGCTGCCAATGTTACCAACACACCTATGAGTGTCGGGAAGTTCTTTGCAGAGCAGCCTTTCATGGGGCTACCTGCATATGCAATGCACTTAGTCCCTTTAGAGGCAACGTTGATGAGTTCTCATATGATATATTATAAACTTCAAATCTTGGAAACCTTTGCAGATGAAAGTCTTGAAAGATTTGTCTTGTTATTTTTCTTAGGGAATATAACAATTGAAATGATAGGGGATGATAGACCCTATTCATTGGTCCTAGAGATGATTTCCAGTTAACTAGGTCATTGGGAATGGTGCCCAAATTGACCTATAAAAACAGGCAATAAATAAGAACCAGATCTTGATACAATTAATGTAATACTTAACAGATTTCAATACTCATGCATAAATATATGAACTAGCTCATTCATGAATAGGTAAAAATAAATTTCAATCTCATCAAAAAATAAATAGTAAGCATAAACAACAAATATACGTATAACACAAAGAATTCTCGAAAAATGTTCCTTCTATTAATTATTCAAATCTAACAATACATCATATTTCTTTCAAACCCTTACAAAACCATTACAATCCCTTCTGCGCACACAGCTAGCAGAGTTTGTACATATCCATGATTAGGTCTCCGTGCACATAGCCAGCAGGAGCCTTTTACCCACCCCAAAAACCCTTACAGACGCAAATATTGGAATTCCAATATCACATCACTTCTTACTCTAACTACTTGACTTAAAAAGACTCTATATATTTATAATACACCTAACGCATAGATAATATGGCATCAAACCATGGTTGAGGTCCATATTTTACATTTAAGCTTCATTATATCCAAAATTGGGGCAAAAATCACTTTCACTACATCTGTGCAGTGCACATACAAGCACAAAAAGAAATATATCATTGGAAATTGTGCCTCAGGGGACCCCGCTCCAACAAGAATTGATGGAGGTTGGAGCTATAGATTAGGATTTGAAGGACCAGGTATGAATGAGAGGAGATATGAAAGAATTCTACATCCAAATGGTCAGAGTATCTTGTACTAGTGGATTTATGAGGGCCAATATCGCTAGAAGATGAGACCTACACTATTTTATTATATCAATTTGATTAATATTACAAATTTGGGTTTAAAATTTTGAAAAGTTGTCTATATTATGTTCATGTGTGATTTACTGTTGTTTATATTTCACTGTGCAAAGTAGTTTTTTAGAGATTATTGGTTAGTAGCATAAGAGATTTTAAGATTCTATCTTAGACACATTATAATGGAAATTAAACATGGTATTAGAGAGTGTCTAAGCTAGTTTGAGGGATAGTGAAGTAGAGTGTGCACAACGAAGAAAACTAGAGGGAGTTATGGGTGTCTATATCATGGAGTAGAGGGTTCATTTGAATACATGGAGATGTGGTATCGACAGAGGGTTTAGGGTTTGAAGGGAAAAGCACCACAAAGGTCACTTGTGGGCTTGGAACCCAAGTATGGGATTTTGCACCGAATCCTGTTTGGGGCATTTATGGGAGCACATTTCTACATGTGATGGAATAATATGATAGAGGGCAGAAAGGAGAATACAATGCTTCAAGAATTGTCAAATTCTGATTTTTAGAAGTGGAGATATACATTTTTGAAGTTGTCATTATTAGTTGGACAAGGACGACTCATGTAGGCTTGAAGAATTCATCCAAAAGAAATGAATCTTCATCTATTATGGAGCCCCTTTATTGGTGTATAAATAAAGGCTAAGGTGGAGGAATTAGATCATCCATTTGTGCAATGAATATATAAGATATCGGCCTCTGGATGGAGAATACTTATTTGTTTGGGTTGCAACAAAGAAAGAAGGAAAGAATAGGAGGTTGAGTTCTTTTCTAGGAGTTTTTGAGGAGGTTGAGGCTTAGAAAAGAAGGTTGCAGGCCTATTCTAGGAGGCCAAGATAGCTGGAGGAAGCAAAAAATGTTTTTGTGGGTTAAAGAGAGGTGTAGACCATTGGGAAGGGCGACCGGAGCAAGGAGAAGGCTTGTTGTAGCAAACCGCAGCCCCTAAAGTAATTATAGGCCTATGCTAAGGTAAAACAAGAGGGCCATAAGGCCTTTTTGGGAGAGTTAAAGCATGAACAAGTAACGTTGGGATTATAGAAGGCTGTAGAAGGGTGATTGAAGCTAAAGAAGGACTATTGCATCAACTTTGTGAGGGATGGAAGGACTGTGTATTGTGCCCTAGCCAGTCCAAAGCTGAAACAGTCAAAGACACCACAAACAATGAGCTAGAGCACTCACTTTGGAGTGCATCTTGTGTTTTGTTGGGTAAAAAAGTGACCACTTTGGATCATATTTTTTGTAGCCCGTGGAATCCAAGGAGATAGGGCTGACGTGGCATGTTAGAATCCCTAACCGGTGGGTAGTTTCTATATTGAAGAATGGCGCCTATATTTGTGTAATATATCCTTTATTATAGAAGAAAAGAGCAGATTGGAGAATTATTTTGGAAGCCATGTGTAAGGGTCTCCTAGGAATAAGAATTATGTATCCAGGTGCAAATGCTACAATGAAAACTTGGTTACTCGTGGAATATTTGAGGGTGGCGTGAGAGAGGACAGGGTGTGGACGTGGATTTGATATCTATGGTATAATGGAGGACATCGTGATAGTGTCCAAGTTGGAGCCCAGTGTGCAACAAACTTATGGATAAAGGTAGTTGCTAGAGTGGTGTTTGTTGATGAACTCAAGGCTCTGATCAACCAAGAGAAGTTTTGGAACCTGATACTTGTGTGTGGACAATGAATTATACAATATATTATGGGAATACCTCCTAGCTTGTGTTCATTGTCAGAGATAGACATATTGCAGTGATAAGTAGCATCCCTCTGTGCCCTATGTTGGTCTTCCTTGGTGTAGTATAGAAATTCTGTAGTGGGTTGAGGTCCTTGAGTAGCTGAGGAGTAGCAGTGGGCAGATTAAGAGTTGTTCACAAGTGGAGATGTGAACAACTTGACATGATTCTCAATGTATTATTACCTTGATGAACAATGGGACAACTAGAGAGTATATTAGATAGCATAGATTCAGTGGCCAGATGGACTCGGAGCATTGATAGATAAAGGAGTTGTAGATCGGGATTCGAAGGACTGGAGAGGCACATGGTACGACTGAGAGGAGATGTGAGAGCAAGATACAACCAGAAGGTCATAGTATCTTATTTTGTATCTTGTACTAGTGGATGTATGAGGGCCATTTTCCCTGGTACAGGAGACCTCGAATATTGTATTGTATCAGTTTGATTAATATAAAAAAGTTGGGTTGAAAATTTTAAAAACATTTCTATATTATATGCATGTGTGATTTACTAGTGTTAATATTCCACTATGCAAAGTAGTTCTGTTGAGATTCTTGGTTTGGTAGCATTAGGTATTTTAAGATTCTATCCTAGACCCAAGATCGTGGAAATTCAACGTGGTATCAGAGTTTCTCTGAGCTACTTTGAGGGACAGTGAATCATAATGTGCACAACGAAGCAACCGAGAGGGAGTTGTGGGTTTGTAGATCATGGAGCAAAGGGATGAAAAAAATACATGAAGATTTGGTCTTGATAGACTACATGATTTAATGAGATGGGAGCTCTGGTGGATTGATGGTGAACCTGGTGCACTTCATTATGTTGTGTTGTGGTTTGTGGATCATGGACTTCCTATTTTATTTCATGGATGGTTGGAGAAGGTCGAGGGTTTCCTTGGGATGGAAGAGATCAAGTTGATCGAGATGGCTTCATGTGATGGATTATATATTAGAAGACTAGCATCTTCATTAGATCATGTTGTTTCATATCTGATATTGGAGGGATTTGCATGAGTGGTATATGATCCAAGAGTATGAGAGCTTGCAGGACTAAGTTAGTGTAGATCGTGTAGGCTCAGAGGGAGAAACCCTATGGAAGTTTCATATCTTCAGGTTTGGATTTGATGAGGTAAAGGAACTGCCGATATTGTTAGATTCATATATAGGGTATTCTAGAGTGATTGGTGCCAGATGGGCTCATGTCAATTCTGGATGATGGTTACTTGCTAGCGTTGGAAGTACCTCCCTCGCAAAGAGGGAGTGTTGAATTTTGTGTAGCTTGGGAGGTATTCCAAGCCCATGGGTTCAGGATTTGAAGGGAAAAGTGCTACAAAGGTCACTTGTGGGCTTGGAACCTAAGTGGGGTTTCGAACTCAATCATGTTTGGTGCATTTACGGGAGAAAATTTATACATGTGATGGAATGAGACAATAGAGGGCAAAAAGGAAAATCCAACGCTTCGGGAATCGTTAAATTCTGAGTTGTAGAAGTGGAGATATGAATATTTGAAGTTGTCATTATTATTTGGACAAGGACAAGTCATGTAGGCTTGAGGAATTCATCCAAAATCCATGAATTTTCATCAATTATGGAGCCCCTTTATTGGTGTATAAATAAATGGTGAGGTGTAGGACTTAGAGCATCCATTTGTGCAACAAATATACAATAGATCAACTCATGGAGGGAGAAGACTTATCTCTTTAGGCTGCAACAAAGGAAGAAGGAAAGAATAGGAGGCTAAGTTATGTTCTATTGATTTTAGAGGAGGCCGAGGCTCATAAATGAAGGTCACACTCCTATTATTGGAAGTCGAGACAACTGAAGGAATTCTAAACTATGTGTGTGGGTTAAGGATAGGTGAAAACCCTTGGGAAGGGATGTCACAACAAGTATAAGGCTTGTTGTAGCAAGCCACAGTACCTAAAGTCATTGAAGGTCCATGCTAAGGAAAAAAAAGAGGGTCGTCCGACCTATTTGGGAGTGCTAAAGCATGAACATGCAATGTGGGTCTTAAAGAAGTATGGAGAAGGGTCACTACAACTAAAGGAGGATTGTTGCAGCAATTTTTTTAGGGCTGGTAGGACTGTGTATTGTGCCCTAGCCAATCTAAAGGTGCAATAATCAAGGATATCACAAACAATGAGGTAGAGCATGCACTTTGGAGTGCATCTTCTATTTTTTGGGTCATGAAGTGACCAATTTGGATCATATTTGTTGTAGCCTCTGGAAGCCAAGAAGGAAGGGCTGGCATGGTATGTTAGAATACCTAACTGGTGTGCAATTTTCACATTGAATATTGGTTCCTAGATTTTTGAAATATCTCCTCTATGGAAGAATAAAAGGGAAAATTGGAAAATTATTTTGGTAGTCATGTGTAAGGGTCTCCTAGGTGTGAGGATTCCGTAACTAGGTGTAGATGCTGCAACGTGGACTTGGTCACTCGTGGACAGTTGGAGTGCAGCGTGAGAGTGGACCAAGTCTAGACATGGATTGGACATTTATGTTCTACTGGAGGACAATGTGATAGTGTCCAAGTTGGAGCCTGATGTGCAAGACCTTGATGGATAATGGTAGTTTCTAGAATGGAAATTTTTGATGAGCTCAAGGGTCTGATCAGCCAAGAGAAGTTGTGGAGTTTGAGACTTGTGTGTGGAGAAGGATTTCTACAATAGATGATGGGAAGTCCTCCTATCCTATATTGATAATGGGAGATGGACATATTGTAGTGATAGGTTGTAGCCCTTTGTGTCCTATGTTGATCTTCTTCAGTGCAACATAAGAACTCCATAATGGGTTGATTTCTTTGAGTAGCATAGGATTAATAGTGGGCATATTGAGATTTTTTCACAAGTGGAGTTGTGAACAACTTGACATGAGTTTTTATGTGTTGTGCCCTTGATGTATAAATTAAAAATTAGAGGGCATGTTGGAAAGCCAAGATTCAGTGGCGAGATGGAGTTGGAGCATTGATAGAGGTAGGAGCTACATATCAGGAGTTGAAGGACCAGGAAGGTACATGGTACGAACGAGAGGAGCCGTGAGAGCATGGTACAACTAGATGGTCAAAGTATCTTGTTTTGTTTATTGTAGTAGTGGATGTATAAGGGTCATTATCCCTAGTATGAGAGCCCTAGAGTGTTGTATTATATCAGTTTGATTAATATAATGAATTTGGGTTGAAAATTTTAAGAAGTTGTCTATATTATGTGCATGTGTGATTTACAACAGATTATATTTCGCTGTGAAAAGCATGTTGAGATTCTTGGTTTGGTAGCGTCATAGATTTTAATATTCTATCCTAGACCCAAGATTGTGGAAATTCAACATATTTTATCATAGTTCCTAGGAAATGTGGTCCTCAAAAGTTGTTAAATAGAATCAACCCCATAGAATATGTAAATACCCCCTATGTTTTTCTAGAGGTGGTACTCCTAGTTCTTCCACTCAAATTTTCATTTTTAATTTGACATAATATATTTTTTCATTCATCTAAATAATGCCTAAGAGTGGACCAAATGGTCAAATGAAATATTAGAGTAATAATTAAGTAATGAAAAATAAGAAATCTTATCCATTCCATCACATACATTCATCAAGATAAAGTAAGCAATAGGTATTTGAAGCAAGACACATAAAATATGAAAAGAGAAAAACAAGTGGTTCTTTTCTCAGAACTTCAAATTATTTTTATTCCATTCAGATCATTGGGATGTATAGAATAAACATACTTAACACTTCAAAATTTAATAAAACTAAAAAATCACAATTTAATAAAACTAAAAAATCACAAAATTTATGAGTTTCACAGTAGCTCTTTGTAAAATCTTAAAACAATAATACAAATTGATAATTCCAAGGTCAAATATGATGTGAAAAAAACAACACTACATAGTATTTGAGACATTTAAATAATAAATATAAAAACAATTTGTCGTATTAGACTAGAATGGAGCTCCCATGGAACATATATATAGTGAGTAGAGGTAACTTGGAAGACAATAAGTAATCAACATTACGTATAGAATAAAGAGTGGACAATAAATCTAGATGATAATGGATTGAGAGGAAAGGTAAGGGAAATTCTTGAAAATGATGTATACTCAACAAAATGACAATGGTAAATGGTGGGTGGATCCTTCTTTAGCTTCTTAGTAAACATCATTTTGTAGATAACTTGGATATGAACCCTAACTAGGAGAACCACTTCATGGATCTTGAGAGTTACAAAAGATAAATTATCACTTCTAATGTACCTTTGATCCATTCTTCAACATAATCTCATAAGAATGATAACATTAGTAGCATGAAAAACTTATGTAAAATCACATCATTAGAGTGTTGTTGACGCTTTTTGAACTATCTAGTGTGGTTCATCGTCACGACAAGATGAAGAACCATATTTTGGCATTAAGTTAAATAGATGAAAATAATTTTTTTAGCCATTATAATATAACAATTAGATTTTCCTAAATAAATATTATTTATTAATAAATAATATTTTAATATAAAGAAATAACAGTTAGAATATAGCTATTAATAGTGAATTAAGGAAAATAATTAATGAAAAATGAAAATTTTAGTGAAATGAATATCTAAAATAAAAATAATATTTAGGTAAAATCTAAATAATCAAAACAATAAACAATTAAGAAAACAGTAAAATATTTTGGTCAAAATTAAATAACCCAAAACAATTTATTCTAATATCTTAAAAATAAACAAAAATAATAAATGGTCGAACTTGAATAAATAATATTTGGGTTAAACCTAAATAATCAAAACACTAAAAAAAATAAAAATAAAATTTGAGTAAAACTTAAATAATCAAAACAATTAATTCTAAAAAATAAGAAATAATAAAAATAAGAAATGGTCAAAAATAAATAAATAAAATTAAAAATAAATAAATGAAATAAAAATAAATAAATAAATAATGAAGAAAATAAAGTAATCAATTGTTTATTAGTAGTCAAAAGATACAAATAAATAATAAAATAAAAAATCAAGAAATTAGGAGGAAAAATAGACAAATAAATAATAATAATAATAAATAATAAATAAATAAAAAATTAAGAGGAAATGGAAGGGATCTAAAAACTGCTATTTTTCCAATTTTTGTCTCTATTCAAATTGATTGACCTCATTTCAATCTCTATAGCCTCCCTAAACTTACAATGACAGAAATGATCTATCCTAGAAATGATCCAGACATCTTGAATATAAATGTGGTGTTTGGTCTTTTCTTCATGTTCTACTAATGTCGAGGAGGAGGTCCTCCCATGTTTGATGTCTTCCGCATGTACTTGAATCCTCTGATTTATTGAGCGACCAATTTCACCAATATTGGGTGTCCGACATGAACAAGGGATTACATAAACACCTTTCATATTCCTTGGGTCCATCGGGTCTTTTACAGAACTTAGGGAACTTTTAATGGTGTTAAAGGGCCTAAAAGTAGAGGCAAACTTATACTTTCTTAGGATCCTTGCAATCTTGAAAGTGGTCCCTTGGATAAAATGAAAGTGCACCCCAGAAAACTAATCATCAGGTTCATTTTTAATCTTGGAAGCCCTCCTAGCTTTAAGGAAATCCCCTAAGACAGTGGAGCTTATTATAACTATTATATTTTAAAACCTTAAGGATATGGGTTGTCTCATCTGGTGACATTCATCAGAAACTATAAATTCACAAGTGGCTAAAGTGTTGAGAACAAAAAACTTTTGAGCAAGGAAATGATGGGACTTACCATGAAAACACTGCTCTATGTGAGTTTTCTTCTGAAATACCTGGTGTGAGAATGATCCATTGTCCTTATTTAAAATAATTACATCAAGAAAAGGTAGGCTCCCATTGATTTCACATTCCATAGTAAAATTTATGGAGCTATCATGATTATTAATATGTTAGAGAAAGATATCCAACTTATACCGACCATGAGGCCAGATGACGCAGGTGTCATGATCATCCAAAAATATGTTCCAAAGCTTTGGATTCAAAGTACTCGGTGAATATATTAGATACAACAAGGGAAAGGGGGGAGCCCATCTCAACACCACACATGTTTTCATAGAATTCCCCTTCAAAGCTTAAGAAAGTAGAGGTAAGGCAAATATCAACTAATTTAGTAGTATCAAGATCTGTGATACAATTGATGACCTCAATGGCCTCAATAATGAGGATATTAGTGTAAAGGGAAACCATGTCAAAACTCACAAGAAGGTACCCTGGCTCAAATCTTATGCCCTTTAACTCATTGAAAAACGATGAAGAGTCTTTGACAAAGGACTATGCAATTCCAACAAGGGGTTTTAGCTTTTGGGTTAAATACTTCACCAGAAGATAGGTTGGCCATCCTATAATGTTGAAAATGGGTCTTAGGGGAGCCCCTTCCTTAGGTATTTTGGGCATATCGTAGATCCTATGAGTGATAGGGTTACTCTTGATGAGTTTATGGCTCAAGGAGCTAACAATGCTACTAGATTTTATATATAGAGCCACTTTTTTAGAGATATTCTTTAAGGGGTTCTTATTAAATCTTTTGTAGCTCCCGTTGTTATGAAGGTGGTCCAAAATTTTTCTTCAGTAATATTCCTTATCTAATAACCACAACTCCACCCTTGTAAGCTTTGAGAATAATAATTTCCTTTTTATTGTTCAAAGATTTGAGGGCATCGAATTCAAGCTTGCTAATGTTGCTCTTAGGGGGTTTTCTTTTCTATGGACTACTGCACAATATTGTCTAATGATATCCTTAGTGTTGTCTAGTAAACCCCTAATCCCAAACTCGATATCACAAATAATTTCATCAACAAAATTTTTTCTAAGAGCAAGCACAAAAGTTAATCCTTTCTCCATAATACTGAAGACGAGAGTCAAAAGAGAAGCTAAAAATATTAACCACAGTGTTACTACAAAAAGTGGGTAAAACTTATTATCATTATTATTATTACCATTAATATTATTATTAATAACTATATCATTATTATTGTTGTTGTTGTGGTTGTTATTGTTATTAACAACAATAACCATATTATTATTATTATTATCATCATCATCGAATCTATTATTATTGTTATTATTAACAAATATATTATAACAATCATGATGAGGGAAAGAAGAGAAGTTAATGACAATAGATACGTTGTAGGGAAGAGGGATCTGAGTAATGGTAACATCAATATAATCTGAGCGAGGATGATAGGGAAGGGATAAGGAAATATACCCAAAACATGAAGAGTTTGAGCAAGAAAATTATTAAGAGACAAGAACGTTGGAGAAGTTTGTTTTACCAGGACTAACATAGGAGAGAGGAGGTACAAGAAGTGGAGCCATGGAATACATAGTGTCTATGCAACTGTGACCATGAAATTATGAAAAATTACTTCGTCACAGTTGATATAGAAAATATGAAACAACATTTTCGTTCATTGGGGAAGACCTAGATCCAACTTCTGGAACGGCGACATTGTTGATCCATGAACGAAGCACATATGTTTGACTACCATTAACTTTACTAGAAGAAGAATAAATTGATAAATCAGAAAGACTCCGAAGAGAAGTGTATCTTTCTGTGAGCTTGAGAAACTTTCTGGATTGTGTTGGAGAGACAGAGGATTCAATCACACAAATAACACGAATATATTTCACACGAACAATGAGCTGTTGCTCTTCTATTAATCATCAAAACTCTGAATCATAAAACTCTCTTACTCTCTTGAAAACAATGAACCCGTGAAGGGTATTTAACCTAATTGACATGCACACACTATCACTCATAACTGAACTTAATCAACTCACTTAACTCGCTGTCTAACTCGTTCACCAAATCTAACTGTAACTTAACTCAGCTACTTCACCTAACTATCTGTTTAACTTCTGCATGAGGAAGTAATTATATATTTTAACACTCCCCCTTAATTACGACCTCTAAACTAAAACATAACTTATGAAAACTCAAACATGCCTGCTGGTCTATGTCTCAGCTAGGCTTACAACTCCCAAGTTTCTTTTGTGAAACTCAAACAAATCTACTGCTAATGGCTTTGTAAAGATATCAGCCAATTGATCACTCGTTCTACAAGGCTTCAAGTGAACTTCTCCATTGCTCACAAGTTCTCGAATAAAATGATATCTCGTATCAATATGCTTGCTCTTTTGATGAAACACACTATTCTTGGATAGTGCGATCGCTGATGTGTTGTCACAGTATATTGCTGTTGATCCTTGCTGTTTCTGCTTGAGTCCATCCAATACTCTTCTTAACCATACTGCTTGACATGCTGCTGAAGTTGCTGCTACATATTCTGCTTCTGCTGATGATAATGTCACAATAGGCTGCTTCTTAGATGCCCATGCTATCACACCTGAACCGAGATGGAACACATAACCAGATGTGCTCTTCCGATCATCCAAACTTCCTGCAAAATCACTATCTGTATATCCAATCAATTCTTTCTTTTCTGTACTTGCATACATTATGCCATAATCTCTCGTTCCTGCTATGTATCTCAGAATTCTTTTTCCAACACTCCAATGTGTGTCTTTTGGAGTCTCCATGAATCTGGAAATCAGACTCACTCCCTGCATAATATCTGGTCTTGTAGCTGTGAGATACATGAGGCTTCCAACCAATCTTTTGAATAGAGTTGGATTGACATCTGCCCCTTCATCATCCTTACTCAACTTTGTACCTGTTGCAACTGGTGTAGGTACAGGTTTGGAATTATCCATCCTGAATCTTTTCAACAAATCTGTTGCATACTTATTTTGACAAATAAAAATTCCTTTTTCAGATTGCTCAACTTCAATGCCAAGAAAATATTTCATGAGACCTAGATCTGTCATCTCAAATTCTTTCATCATGGCTACTTTAAATTCATCTATTTCAAGATCACCTGTAAAAATCATATCATCAACATATAAGCAAACTATCAAAATCTGTCCATGCTCATTTACCTTTGTGTATAAGGTAGGCTCAATGTTGCTTCTGCAAAATCCATTCTTGATCATATAACTGTCGATTCTGCTATACCATGCTCTAGGTGCTTTCTTCAATCCATAGAGCGCTTTCTTCAATCTGTAAACTTTATCCTCTTTTCCTTCAACTTCATAACCTGGAGGTTGCTGCACATAAATTTCTTCTTCTAAAATTCCATTCAAGAAGGCTGATTTGACATCCATCTGATACACTTTCCACTTATTCTGAGCTGCTGTCGCTAGTACTGCTTTTACAGTATCCAATCTGGCTACTGGAGAAAAAGTTTCTCCAAAGTCTATTCTCGGTTGCTGCGAGAATCCTTTTGCTACAAGTCTTGCTTTAAATCTGTCAATCTCACCTTTCTCATTCACTTTGGTCTTGTATACCCACTTCACACCAACGAGATTTTTATCGTTTGGTAAATCAACCAAATCCCATGTATCATTATTTTCAATGGAATTCATCTCTTCATCCATGGCTTGCACCCAATTGTCATCTCTGATTGCTTCTTCAAACGAAGAAGGTTGGAACGCCAACAATGCAAAATTTGAACTAACATCCAAATCATCATAAATATCCTGCAAACTTCTCATCTTTTTCTTACCTGATTCGCTGCTTGGAGAACTCTGATCTGTGGATCTGCTTGAAGATCCATGCTGCTCTGAAAATCTTGGAGTCCTTGCTGGTGTGACTCTGTTTGGTGTTTTCTCTTTTGGTTCTTGCTGTTCCTCTTCTTCTACAAGATCATCCTCCATCAATGGTGTTTGAGCATCGGTTAGTGTGTCTACAGTCCCATTCCATGACTCTTTCTCTTTGAACACAACATCTCTGCTAATGATTGTCTTCTTTGTGACAGGGTTATACAGTTTGTAAGCTTTTGACTGCTCACTATAACCAGTAAATATACATTTTTCACTTTGATCATCTAATTTGCCTCTTATTTGCTTAGGCACATGTGCATAGGCTACACATCCAAAAACTTTGAAATGAGATACACTGCAAGACATACCTGACCATGCTGCTTCTGGAACTATGTTCATCACGCTCTTTGTAGGAGATCTGTTTATCACATAAACAGCACATGCAACTGCTTCTGCCCAATACTCATTAGACAAGTGTCTTCCTTTAAACATGCTCCTTTTCATGTTCATGATTGTTCGATTCTTCCTCTCTGCTACACCATTCTGCTGTGGTGTGTATCTGGTCGTAAACTGTCTTCTAATTCCATGTTGTTTGCAGTACTCATGGAATGCCTTCGAATCGTATTCTCCACCACGATCAGATCTCAATACCTTGATCTGTCGATCACTTTGGTTCTCCACCAAAGCTTTGAACTCTTTGAATTTCGCAAAAGTTTCAGACTTCTGCTTCAAAAAGTAAACCCAAGTCTTCCTACTGTAATCATCAATAAAGGTGAGGAAGTAACAACTTCCACCAATCGACTGTGTCCTCATAGGTCCACACAAGTCGGTATGCACCAATTCAAGTGGTTTCTTTTCTCTGTAAGAAACTCCTTTCGGGAAACTTTCACGGTGTTGCTTGCCTAAGATACAACACTCACATGTGCTAGCAGGTTCTTTGATGGGAGGTAGACCTCTCACCATCTGTTTCTGCTGCAATAATTTTAAACTGGAAAAATGCAAGTGTCCAAACTGAAAGTGCCATAACCAGTATGCATCAGAACATGCAGTTATAAAAGAACTAACCTGATCATTGTAGTTCATAATGAGAGGAAAGAGTATGTTCCTCGTCATCTGCACCTTTGCAATCAGCTGCTTGCTTGGAGATTTGTCGTAAATAACACACTGTTGCCCCTGAAAGATAACTTTGTATCCTTTTTGCATCAGTTGACCAACACTAATCAAATTGTGTTTGAGTCTAGGGACATAGTATACCTCTGATATGGTCTTTGGCTCCCCCTGCTTGGTCACAATGTTGACCACTCCTTTGCCATCTACTGCCACAGTCTTGTCAGTCCCCAACTTGACCTCTGTCTGCACTGTGACATCCAAATTAGCAACCAAATCCTTGTTTTCTGTCATGTGGTTACTGCAACCACTGTCTAATAGCCAGACCTTATCAGAAGGTGCATGCATGGTGTTGCATGCTAGAAACATAGAGTCAGTATTTTCTGTACTAACATTGGCTCTCTGATTTCCTTGATCTGCAATCTTCTTCCTACAATCACGAGCATAATGACCAAATCTACTGCAGTAATAACACTTTACCTTTGATTTGTCAGACCTTTGATTTTATGAAAGCTTCTGCTGCTGCTGCTTCCACATTGATGCTCATGATCATCTCGGCCATCTATGTGACCACCATAGTTGTTGCCTCGTCCTCTGCCTCTCGATCGACTTCTTCCTCGACCTCTTGAAATATTGACTTGAATTTGGAAGGTTGTTTCCAAAGTGGAATCCTTATTTTTGTCTATCCTTGCCTCATGCGATAGAAGAGATCCCATCAACTCATCAATTGTGAGTTTTTCCAAGTCCTTTGCTTCTTCTATGGCTGCTACCACAACATCAAATTTGGTAGACAGGGATCAAAGAACCTTCTCAATCACTGTTCGATCTTGAACATCTTCGCCATATATTTTTAACTGATTGACGATAGACATGACTCTATTCATGAAGGAATCAATGTCCTCTGTCTCCTTCATCTGCAGACTTTCAAAGTCTCTCCCGGTGTTCTGCAATTTAACAATGTTAACTTTAACCATACCTTGATAGCTTGTCGCCAAGGTGTCCCATGCTTCCTTTGCTGACGAGGTTATCATGATCTTCTGGAACACGGCTCAATCTACTCCTTGTTGGATTAGAAGCAATGCTTGCACATTCTTCCGCTTATCTTTCTTCCACTGTTCTCTCTCTGCATTACTGAGGGCTCGTTCTTCTGCATCATCTTTAGGTTCTGCAAACCCATACTTAACATGATCCCAGACATCATGCGCTTTGAGCATAGTCTCCATTTTAATAGCCCACATATCGTAGTCTTTCCCATTGAAAGATGGAATTTGTGGCTGAAAATTTGATGTGGCCATCTTGCCTCAAAAAACATTTGTCTCTGACAAAAAACCCTAAATTTCTCTTCTTTTTTTTAAATCTCTCAATAAAACCCTAGATTTTATAAAAAAAATTCTTGTCCCTTATTTTTATAAAAGTCTATAAAAAACCTTCATAAAAAAAATCCTTTGTATTTTTATAAAAGTTTATAAAAACTTTATAAAAACCCTTTATAAAAAGCTTTATAAAAAGTGTATAAAAAGCTTTATATAAAAACAATCTTATAACAACTTCTGAATACCCTTGCTTTCCCTTGTAATAAAAAATTCGCATGCACGTATTGTATGTCTTTGCTTTATAAAAAGGCTTTTGAATAAAACAAAAAAAAAAAACTCATGCATGTATTCTTGTATTCTCGATTTGTGATTTCTCAACAAACCAAAAAACGGGCACCCACGTGACTTTGACTTTGAACAATATAACACGTATATACCGCACGGCTTGTTGTGTTTGCTTTTGCGCTGCCGCCGCCCGTGTAGTTTTTATTAAACCAGGTTCCGCACCCCGATCGAGGCAGAGGCTGCGGTCTAAACCCGAATTTCCACAATTTCGTAATTTTTCCGAATGCCCACAACTCTTTTTGGGAGAGGGTGCGGTCGGGTCCGCAGGTAATGCACTAAAAACGTGCGGACCACGGGTAAATTTTTTTTTTTTTTTTTTGGTGTAAAAAAAAAATTCGGCTTTTTGCTCTTGGCCTGCTTACGGGCTCTGCTCGCCCACGGATCTCTGATCCTTCCTCAGCTCTGATACCAATCTTTTGGAGAGATAGAGGATTCAATCACACAAATAACACGAATATATTTCACACGAACAATGAGCTGCTGCTCTTCTATTAATCATCAAAACTCTGAATCATAAAACTCTCTTACTCTCTTGAAAACAATGAACCCGTGAAGGGTATTTAACCTAATTGACATGCACACACTATCACTCATAACTGAACTTAATCAACTCACTTAACTCGCTGTCTAACTCGTTCACCAAATCTAACTGTAACTTAACTCAGCTACTTCACCTAACTATCTGTTTAACTTCTGCATGAGGAAGTAATTATATATTTTAACAGATTGCTTATTATTTCAAAATTCTTCAAGGAGAAGAGACTTTAAAGCTTAACAAGCTTCGATCCTCACCTAAAGAGTTGCAAACATCACATGAGAAAGCTTCAGGTGTAAAGAGAAAAAACTTTCGGGAAAGCAAGTCAAGACACTTTATAACGTTGTAAAACATAGACCGAATCGAGGCTAAAATTGCATTAAAAAATACACGATATTTCCTGGAATTATTAAGTCGATGTTAAATCTAAGAAAATGAAGGAACAATAGACGAATCTCTACATTGTTTAAGGAATGCCGGATCTGACTTAACCTTAGAAACCTGCAATCGTGCCCTCTTAAATTGATGAACCTTTAATGCAATGGCCCTTTTGTGTAGGGTTGTAATAATTGAATTTAGGATTATGTGATCCATATCATAAAACACAAGAAAATTGTTGGTAAAATCCACATCATCAGAGTTTTGTCGACGCATTTCAAACTATCTAGTGTGGTTCATCATCAGGACAAGATGAAGAACTAGATCTTGGCATCATGTTAAATAGATGAAGATAAAAAAATTTAGTTGTTATAATATAACAATTAGATTTCACTAAATAAATATTATTTATTAATAAATAATAATTTAATATAAAGAAATAATTGTTAGAATATAGTTGTTAATATTGAATGAAGGAAAATAATTTATCAAAAAAGAAAATTTTAATGAAATGAATATCTAAAATAAAAATATTAGTCAAGTCAAAATAATCAAAACAATAAACAATTAATAAAACAAAAATAATATTTGAGTCAAACTTAAATAATTCAAAACAAGTAATTATAAAAACTTAAAAATAAATAAAAATAATAAATGGTAAAACTTAAATAAATAATAATTGTGTAAAACCTAAATATTCAATACACTAAAAAAATAAAAAAAATATTTGAGTCACACATAAATAATTAAAACAATTAATTCTAAAAACTCAAAAATAAATAAAAATAATAAATGGTCAACAAAAAAATAAATAAATAAATAGATAGTGAATAAATAAATTAATTAAATAAAAGTAAATCAATAAATTAACAATGAAGAGAATAAAGTAGTAGTAAAAAAATACAAAAAACATAATAAAAATTAAAAATCAAGAACTTGGGAGGAGGAAAAATAATTTTATCCAAGGGACCACTCAAAAGATTGCAAGGATCCTAAGAAAGCACAAGGTTACCTCTCTTTCAGGCCCTTTAACGCCATTCAAAGTTTCCTAGACCTATAAAAGACCCGATGAACCCTAAGAATATGAAAGATGTTTTCGTAATATCTTGTTCATGTAGGACACCCTATGTTGGTGAAATTGTCCACTCAATAAATCAGAGCATTCAAGAACATGCGACAAACATCAAACATGGGAGGATGTGCAGAACATGCAGAAAGGACAGAACACCACAGCTGCATTAAAGGCGCCCAAGTCATTGCTAAGATAGATCATTTCCATTACTGTAAGTGTAGGGAGGCTATAGAGATTGGAATCAGGCCAAACAATCTTAATACAGATGATGGCGGTAAAATTAACAGTTGTTGGATCCATGCCATTTCATCTTAAGTTTTTATTTAATTATTTGCTATTATTATTATTTATTTATTTTTTGTCCTCCCAATTTCATGATTTTTAATTTTTATTATTTATTTGCATTTTTTTACTACTAATAAACAACTAATTACTTTATTTTATTCATTATTTATTTTTTTAATTTTATTTCACTTTTTGTTTTATTTATTTATTGTCGACCATTTATTATTTTTATTTATTTTTAAGTTTTTATAATTAATTGTTTGGATTATTTAAGTTTCACTCAAATATTATTTTTATTTTTTTAGTGTTTTGATTATTTAGGTTTGACCCAAATAATCTTTATTTAAGTTTGACCATTTGTTATTTTTATTTATTTTTAAGTTTTTAGGATTAATTGTTTTGGATTATTTAAGTTTAACCCAAATATTATTTTTGTTTTATTAATTTTTTTTGTGTTTTGATTATTTATACTTGATCTAAATATTGTTTTTTTATTTTAGATATTCATTTCATTAAAATTTTCCTTTTTGATTAATTATTTTCCATAATTCAATATTAACAACTATATTCTCAACAAAAAATATTCTAACAATTATTTCCTTATATTAAACTATTTTTTATTAATAAATAATATTTATTTGGTAAAATATAACCACTATATTATAACGACTAAATTTATTTATCTTCATCTATTTAATTTGATGCCAACATCTTCTTCTTAATCTTGTCCTGGCGACGAACCACACTCGAAGCTTCGAAACGCGGAAACAAAACTCTGATGATATGATTTTTACCGAATGTTTTCTTTCTTTTCATGATATGGATCATAGAAGCCTATATTCAATGATAGCATAATATCCTATTTAACTCATATTTTAAATAAATCATCCTTGATCCCCTTCAATTTGGAGTGTAGTTGTTGTATGGTGGCCATTTGTTCTTGATTTTAATTTACAAGGTTAAGTAAACAATATCTTATCTCTTCCCTTGGTAAATAAAGGAGGTTATCAAATTCACTAACCCATGGAATTATGTGTGCTAACTTTAATTTTATTTAATCCTTAGTTGGAAACATTATTTCCCTTATTGAGGATGGGCCGTGAAGCTCATTTAACATGTTAGTAGCTTCTAGAAAGAATCCACTTCTCCTTCCTTCTAGAGTATCAAAACTAGCTACTGATGGTTGAAGAACATCTCAAATGGAGTTCTTGTTTCTTCCTTGTGAACTCATCTATAGTTGATACATTTGATAAAAAAAAATCTTACTACATTTTTTGTAAAAGTATTCATTATTTTCTAAATATTTACGAAAATATTCCATAAGAGAATAATTTCCATTTTTCATATTACTTGAATTCATAACAGCTTCTCACACTTCAAGAATTGTGTTGAGTCGTTTATTTGTATTATTTGAAACATAAATTTTATTCTCTTCATTAATTTGACATCTTTTTTAATATTGTAACATGAAATAGGTGTCCTTTGAGGGAGTTCATTTGAATTGATTATAGAAAAAGGCTCTGCAAATAGTTGCCTAGGAATTAGAGTGTGTTTGAGCTGACTTATTCTTGTATTCAATATGGTATTCTCTAGTTCTTTCTTAGTTAATGAATGTGCTAATGCATCCCTAGTAGTTTGATTATATTTTAGAATTCTAGAAGGTTTCAATCCCTCAACTTCAATTTATGAGCTTTAATTTCCAATAACATTATTTTCTTTTACATTGACTCTTCCAATTCATATTTTCCTGCCTCCTTATTATACTTGACACAATGCAGTGTCACAGATTCCTCTTCAAAAATAGTTGGCCCATCATGGTCCAACTCCTTTGCAATTAGTTTTATTTCAACCATTTGTATTACTTCCCAAGAAATCACTTTTTTAACATTATCCACTTCCATGTCTATTGCATTGTATTCCAATTTATCATATTCATGACTACTCTTTGTGCTTGTTCTTCTTTTCCTCCTAGGGTAAGACCTAATGTAATTTTTCCAATTGATAATGATGAGGACACAATCACCCCTTTCTCCCGTACATCCTTCATAATTATATCTGGTTTCTTTAATATCTTTGATATTTCTATAGGTTAGAAGGGGAGCTCTTGTAGGGTTGATGGGAAAACCCAAAATTGTTACTAGTTGTGGATTTTCCTCTTTGTTTATGCTTATATTGGTCAACCTATTTTTGAATAGGATCATTCCTTGGGAGATTATTTGAGTTAGATAATGTGTTCATGACATCATGTGGACTTAACTCTTTGTATTAAAGATCAATTTATTAAAGGTAGGGGCCAATATTACACTTTCATGTGTGTTCATCATCATATTCCCCTTTTATAATCTCTTTTTCTCTTATAAAATATGTTCTATAACCAATTGAAATTAGGTGTGAAATGCAAAATCCTTTCTAGATTGAAATTTTAGCATGCTTCGATCTATTTGATGTTGAATGGATTCAAATGGTTGAAGAATGTGATTATTTTCGGTCTTCATAATTTTCATTTGACTCTTGACTTAATGTAATTATTATATATGTATTAAAATAAGAAAGAAAATGTAAAAGAAAAATAATTTATGAAGCATGGGTTTCATGTTTATGTCATTTGGTCACTAGGTCAAGCATCCATTAAATTCTTCTAAGGTTTGAATGAGTCAAGGGTCATTGTCATTATGTAAAATATCAAGTGAGAAACCCTATCCACAAGACCAAACATGGATAATGATAACATAAATTGGTTCTAGGTTTAACAAGGCTAGAATAACTCCTATAGCTCAACCTAATGTGACATCTCCTAGAGGGCTTCAAGTGTCCTAAGAAATAGGTAGCAGACCTATTGTTAAAAACTTTTATTTGAGAAGAAAGGATTTTATGGAGCTTCTGGAGCTAATAGAAGTATATAATTTGAGATTGAATTTAAGAAGAAGTCATAGTTAAAGATTATCCTTGGAAATTTTCTCTTGAAGTAAACTCTAAAGGAAATGCAATGAGATCTAGACTTCATCTTTGGGGAGGAGTCTCATTCGAAGAAATTCATTTGGAGACACATCCTTTGCATGAAAATATTGGGTAAGGCTTCTAGAAGGTATGTAAGATATGTAGATTATATGTTTATTAAAATGATCTGCATATAGTAATGGTATATATATTAGGGTTTTATGGCATGGTTTGTATGACTCCAATCTAGGTTTCATGAACTTTGAATGTTTTGGCATCTAGAAACCTTATATGAAACTTGGACTAGAAAACCATATATGGAACTTGAAACCCTAGTAAATGTGAAAAACCATATCACTAATTTGTTTGTTTCCTCATAAGAAACCCTAGCTCAAGGAACAATTTGAAGAAGGGATGACATGGTACTTGGAGAAGGACCGATCTAGGGTTTGGGTCCTTATATCTCATTTGAAGCAAATTCTAAGAAGATAAGAGTTTCCATATTTTCCCCTTGGAGGGGTTTTTCCCTGGGTAAGAGTTTAATATCTTTATCCTCTCTTTTTTTTTTCAGTTTATTTTCTTGATGTTTTTTTGATGAAATATTTATCTAAATAACTAAAGAAGATAATTAATATTCACAATAAAATATGAAGGTTAAATGAAAATAAGATTAGTAGCTACCATTCCCAATTTTTCCAGCATGGTTTTAGAGCTATGGTAAACAAGGAAGGTAGATGGAAGGACACTATCAGGAGAAAGGAAACTCTCAAGAAAGTATTGAAGAAGAAGAATTCAATAAGGATTTAAGGCTCATTAAAAAACATAGAAGGAGGATTTCTCCAAGGAGACTAAGTGTACATGAAGCTAAAATTTAAGGAAAATATGAAAGGAATACTTAAACAAGATTTTTGATATCTCTCTAGAAGAATACATATTTGGAAGGAAACTTTGGGGAAGACATCAATGATCCTGGAAGCTATTATTGGAAGAATCCCAAGAGACATCTTTGAAATAAATTGTTGAGGACTCTTCAAGAATATTGAAGGCATCAAAGAAGGTTGAAGACATCATCAAGGATAATATTGGTCTCAAGTAAGTAACATATTATTACATCATTCATGAATCTTCAATTCAATGGGTTATTTTTGTGATGAGATTAATACACTTGTCGGGGAATCAAACTATCTAACATGGAAGAAAAAAATTGACTTGATACTCACAGAATAAGAAGTAATGAAATATGTTATTGGGGGAATTATTGAACATTAGAAAGATACGACACAAGAAATAGGAAAGCACAATAAAGGGGAATTAAGGACTCAAAGGATGATAATTGAATCAATTAAGGATTCTCTTGTTCCTTTTATTTCAAATTTGAAGACTTCCAAGGCCATGTATGACAAACTAGTGAATTCGGTAAGTACAACATGACAAAATATGTCATTAAGGAACAAACTATATAGAATGAATAAATCAAAGGATGCGGATATGGCATCCTTTCTCATGATAATCTCTCGACTAAGAGACCATATGCAAGGTTTTGGGGAACCAACCACTGTTTCTAAAGTAATCATCTGTGTACTAAATGAATTGCCACTAGAATGGAGCAACTCTAAAATAATAATATACTTCAAGAAGGATTCAACTCCATTTGATGAGTTGTTGGTACAATTCATATTAGAAGAATCAAGGATCAAGGACAAGGATGATATTGTATCAGATGAGAAATCTCAAGCCTTTCTAGCTTGAGTCAAGAAGCTGAAGAAGGGAAATTTTGGTATGTTCAAGAATAAATACATGTCCAAAGTGAAATTTTTTGGATGTGATGAATTTGGACACTTTAAGAGGGATTTTCCAAACAAGAAGAAAAAAAAGAGAAAGGAAATGAGTGAAGCTCATGTAGCTAAGATAATGGGAGAACCTGATAAGAAGGAAAAGAAGGAATAAGTGAAGGATATTTACTACTAAATAAGGTTCACTAACTGTGAGGTTCTTGATCAAAATTAGTAATCTTTCCTATGGAATTGTATTTTTTTCATAACATCATAAAAATAAGCATATGATTGTAGCATGCCTAGAATTTTACGTGATTAAGTTTCTTTGTAAATATTATCTAAATATATGGATAGATATGTCATTTTTCATATTGATCATCTAGGAATTATCTAAAATTATGTTAGAGGAAGTCATATTTCTTAAGTGGATCATCATGGTCCTAGAAGAACCATAATTATGAAAGGTTCTTGGAAGATACACTATGAAAAAGGTTACTAGACATTCCATGTAATGTGGAATCTATATTTGTAAAGGGATGTGAGAATTCAATGGTTCAAGATGCAAGGTATTTTTGAGATATATGGATAGCTATATGATCCGATGAAAGCATAGGAATTCATGATGGATATACAACTTTGGATAAGATCCATATGTGTAGAATCATGTGGAAAGGAAGTTGGTCATAAAATATTCTTACGTACATGGATATATGATGCATGAAAATAATAGGATTTGAGTTACTTTAGGATGTGTAAATAATTTAATACTTTCTATAGAATATATATGATAATTATTAACATCTATTATATTCTCTGGAAGAAAAAATTGTAACTTTGTAATCAAGTTCAATCCTTGGGCACTCTAATGCATTAAGGAATATTCTTATGGAGACGGGCCATGAGGATGTTGATGGAATGAGAAGGTCATCGGGATGAGGTAAGTCTAATTTTAATTATTGTTGGTTATTTGGTAAACATATTATTTTTCTACCTAGAAGAATGCTACAATAATATATGATGGAAGTTGAGGCAAGTTCAACTGTATGGATGAAGGATTTTGAGGGAAGATCGATATCTGGTACCTAGAAACTGTGAAATCAATATATGGACATCTTGAGATTAAAAGGGTAGAAGTGCAATAAGATAAATTGGAGATCAATATGAATTTCAAAAGGAAGCTACTATCAAATTGAAGTTTGGGAAAGGCTTAATGTAATACCTTTATATCAAAGAATAAAGCGATGAGTAAGAATATTGGCCTATAGTTTGTCACAAGATTGAAGAGAGAAGGTGGTTCCATGATACCTTGAAATAAAGAAAGCTTTATGATACAAAGGAAAGGGGGGCCAAGGAGCTATGAAGAACTAGTAGCTAATACTCTTATGAATATAAGATGTAAGGCTTATGGTGATGACTTCCCAAATATAAAGGAATTTTATATCTCCTTGAGTTTTGAGAGGAAGAAAAGGAGTCTCATTGAATAAGGAGAAAGGTACTATTCTCAAAGTGAAGGGAGAATATGGATGTCCTCTCAGTTTTAGAGGGAGTGATATTGGAGATCAAATGGGAATTCTCTTATTCATGTGCCATGCACTTTTACAAGACTAACAACCATAATTCTAAGTGAAGCTCATGAAAATATAATTAAAAAGGAGTGGATAAGAATTTGTGGTTTCCTTGAGGATAAAACATCCAAGAAAGGAAAGGTACAAACACTTATTGAGAATGTGACATGTATCCAAGAGAAGAGTGGTTGAAGAGGACCGATATTATTTGATGACTCTTTATTGGAGATCCAAGATAATAGTAATCCTAAAAGGACATACCTTGAAGACATCTAGATGGTGTACGTACCTTAAAGAGGTAGTGCGGTATCACACATAAATCCTCCCAACATAATGCTCTTGATTAAAGTAGAGCTTGTCTAGTTAGGCCTCATGGATAATGTTAATCATGATGATGATGCTTACAGTATGTATTATCAATCCTAATATTCTTGAGAACTCTTCAATTTGAGATATGATGTTTTACTGGTTTTACAATTATAAATACCTCCCTAGTTAAGAGGGAGTGTTGAGAAATGTAACTAGTTTTTTCCTTCATAATTTTTGTACTAATTTCAATGTGTATCCTATGTAAAAAACAAGAAAATTCATGAAAATTTATTGTTATTAAAACATGTGTTTCATGCTCATTATTGATGGTATTCTAGGTAAAATCATGTTCTTCATGCTTCTAAGGTTTGTTAGGTCTTATGATTTATTGTCTTGTGTCAAAGGAGTCAACATCATGTTTATAATACCATTCCAAGAAAAAATATATTTGTAAAAGGAATTACTTTTTAGTCGAGAAAGTCATGGAAGATCCAAAGTAAAAATTGACCCTAGGAACATCAAGTCGGCCAAAAGGAGGGAATTGGATCCCTTGAGAAGGATATATAAAGGAGAAATTTGACCTAATTTGTGATACACTCACTTCACAAGTTTTTTCCATAAATAAAGAGCTCGATATGAAGCTAGGAAGTAAGAAGAAGAAGAGTGAAGGCCTAGGAGAAGGAATAAGGATGAAAAATATATATTTTTGGCTCTATATCTCTCACACGTGTGAAGATTTTAGGTTTTATGGTGCTGTAGAAGGAGGCAAAAGTTGCAGGTTTGTGTTGCAGTAGGATTAAGTGAAAAATATTATATTTGGAATGGAGGAGACCTTATATTAACCTCGTTGACCTTGGGACAGTTGTCTTGATCTAGGAAGGTCCCAGGGAAAGGTTGGATTAGGGTTTCCAAAGAACTTGCAAGACTGAATCGCAGGGTTGAATTTGTTGGATGAGTTTCAGTAGTGAAAGTGGCAGGCCAAAGTTATGGTATTAAATATGTTGGACGCATAATAATGGAAGGACTTGAAGAAGGGATGAATTGGTACTTGGAGAAGGACTAATATAAGGTTTGGGTCTTGTATCTCATTTGAAGATAGTTTTAAGAAGAGAAGATTTTACGGGTTATCCCCTTCGAGGGTTTTTTCCCTAGATGGCAGCATAATTTTTTTGTCCTCTATTATTTTAGTTTATGTTCTTGATGTTTTTTTGATGAAATATCACTAAAGAAGATAATTAAGATTCACAAGGAAATATCAAGGTTAAAGGAAATACATTAATAGTTGCAATTCTCAATTTTTCCAACAAGACTAACAGCTATAAGTCTAAGTGAAGGCCTTGGAGAGAGAATGATAGTGGATTGAATAAGCATATGTGGTTTCCTTTAGGATATAACATCCAACAAAGGAAAGTGATCGACACACTTTGAGGATGTGACAATATCCAAGATAAGAGTGGGTGAAGAGGACCAATATTATTTGATGATTTAGGGCCAAGAATCCAAGATAAAAATATTCTTAAAAGGACATACTTTGTGGACATCGAGGTGGGGTATATGCATTTTAGAGGTAGTGGGATATCACATGTAAAGCCTCCCAACATAATTCTCTTTAATGAAGAAGATATTGTCTAGTTATGCCTCAAAGAAAGTGTTGGTTGATCATAATGTTTATGCTTAAAGTTGGCTTATCAATCAGACTCTTATCAGAAATTTTCAAAGGAAGTATTATGCTTGTACTAGTTAGATAATTATGAATACCTCCATAGTTAAGAGTTATTGTTAAATAATGAAACTAGTTTCGATCTTCATAATTTTAATTTGATTATTGATTTTATTTAATTATTATGTATGTATTAAAAGAAGAAAGAAATTGAAGAAGACAAATTATTTATGAAGCATGGGTTTTATGCTTATGCCATTTGGTCACAAGGTCAAGCATCCATTGAATGCTCCTAGGGTCTGAATGAGTCAAGATTATTTGTCATTATGTAAAATACCCTCTCTGGCACTTGTATAAAAGAAATAAATGTTATTTTGTAATTGGACGTGTCTAGAGGTCTCTAAAATACCAAGTTGGCCAACCTAGCTAAGTAATTATAAAGGGGGATATTAGGGACTCTTGGAAGGATATAAAAGGGGGATATTAAACCTCGTTAGAAATAATATACACATCAGTATCTCTTCAATTGGATATGTGGCCTATAAAGGTGAGCAATGTTCTTAAGGGGCTAGAGGAGCCTAGCGAGGGATGGAAAAAAGCCTAGAGGGAAGTGCAAGCCTAATTTTTGTCATATGTAGCTCACATGTGCAAGGAGCCTAGGTTTTTTGGGCTATCTTCAATTCCAAAATTGGAGGATGATGTATAAAAATGTCTTGGAGGTCATGAGGGCTAGAATAATCTCACTCATAAAATATTCTCATGAATTTGGCTGGTTGATTGAGAGCCCTCAGTGTAGGGTTTGGTATTGGAAGTCTCCTTTGAAGTTGATTATATAAGAGGGGAAGTTATTTCCAGGTTTTACCCTTGGAGGATTATTTCACTAGCTTGGATCCTATAACTTGTGCTCATTGTGTATGGATGTGATATTCTTATTTTGGCATTTATTTAATGATAATAATATAAGAATAACAAAGAAGAATAGGAAAATAAATAAAAAATAACTATCATGAATGGAAAAATGAATTAAATAATCTAATTTTTCAATATGGTAATAGAGCTATGGTTAAGAAGCATGGAAACTAAGAATATCATTATTGTTTGAAAAAATGGGACTATTTGTAATCTCCTTAAAGGTTGAATACCTGATCTAAGTGTAATGTCTCATGAAAATAAATCTGAGAAATACATATACCTTTTGTAGGGAAGTATGGAAGTTGAATCTACAGGACCAAAGCCCTGAGAATAGGCTACAAAAGGATATTTGTGTGCAGAATATAAATAAGGCATGTTCTTATGATAGAGAGAGGGTCTAGAGGAAGAAGATGGTGTATGATTTATTCTAAGTTTCAGAAAAAAATGAATACTATAAGGAAAATTTGAGCCTAGAAGAGTTGGATTTATTCTATAAAATATCTTTAGTAAGGGCACAGTCCTATACTAATAAGTTCAAAGACTTGGAGTAACCAAGAAGCTATTTTCAAGGGTCTGGAGCCTTGAATATTTTTAGAGGTACTATAAAGATACCTAACCAAATCTAAGGGTTTTGTGCATGGTCTTTAATAATTCTTGTGAATTCAAATAATATTTTATATTAAAGTACCAAAGTTGATGAAGAGTTACATTATGAAGGGATAGAAACCTAGAAATAGTCTCATGTCCTTGGGAAGTAGTCTCATTCAAACAAAGTCATTTGGAGACAAATAATTTGTATGAAAAGGTTGTGTAAGGCTTATAGAAGGTTTTTGTGATATCTAGATGTTATATGTTTATTAAAATGATCTACATATAGTAAGGTAATATATATTAGAGTTTTACAGCATGGTTTGTATGGCTAGAATCTAAGGTCCATGAACTTTGCAAGTTTTGGTATATAGAACCCTCGATGAAAATTGGACCAGAAAACCCTATAGGGAACTTGAAACCATAGTATATGAAAAATATCTTATGCCTAATATTTTTGTCTCCTCATAAGAAACCCTAGCTCTTGACTTCTAAGATTTGTTGATAATTTAGGGTATATGACAAAACTTGGCAAGGGTGGAATTGGATGAAATCCAGGTTGTGACTTCAAAACATTAGGGGTAATGTTTTTAATGGAAATATAAAGGAATTTAGAGTTTGTGTCTAAGTACCATAGGAACTTACCCTCTAAGCAATCCATGGAAACTCTAGATTGTCATCATGTTCTCGTACTAGTATATATTTTTATTGGTTGTATGTGTATACGAATATTACAGGTACACAATGAAAGAAGAAAAATGATAAGGATGGCTAAGAAAATCAGATCTTGTGCTTTGATGAGCATGATGGAAGAATGGAACTATTAGGACACTAGAGGTATTGAAGGAGTAATCATGCATCACTTTATTTTTCTAGAATTAAATATGGCATAATTGATAGAAGCCTGTAATAGTAGCACTTTTAGAGTATACTTCGATGGATTAATTTATGAGAACCATGTAGTCTTTAAAATAAATTTTGAAACCATTATGCACAAGTGTTCATCCATACATTTTCTAAAATTATGTTAGAGGAATTCATTTTGCTAAGGTGGATCATTGTGATCATGTAAGAGTCATCACCTTAGAAGGCTCTTGGAAGAATAATTATGATAGCATTAGTACATATTCCATATTGTATGGAAACAATACTCTAAAAAGGATGAAGGAATGGAATTGGTAAAATTGAAAGCTCATTGTGAAATACATATAGCTAGAAGATTACATAAAAAATTAGGAATGCATGTTTAAAAGGTAACCTTTAGGTAGGAGTCATAAAATCTTGGAAGAAAGCTTGGTCACATTCATATTGAATATTTAATTTGATTATATGATGCCTAAGTAGATGAATTTGATTTACTCTAGAATGGATAACAATTTCTCACTAGAATATACTTACTAATGATCAACATCAGGTACAATATTAATAATAAAATGGTAACTTGGTAATCAAGTTTGATCCTTGGGAACTCTGATGCATGAAGTAATATTCAAGTGGTGATGGACCATAAGGATGTTGATGATGAGGAATTTTTCATGATGAGATAAGTCTGATATTTTATTGTAAGTTATCTGGTTAAAATATTTTTTTTCTACTTGGAAGAATGTTGTAGGATGATAATTGAAATAAGTTGAAGAATTTTGAGGGAATATCAATATCTAGCAACTGGAAACTATATGTGCACATCTTGGGATTGAAAGGTAGTAGTGTGAGAAGATAACCTGAAGGTCAAAATAGATCACTTTCTTTAGGAAGCTATGGTCAGTTGGAAACTTGGGAAGGCTCAATATAATTCCTTCAATGAAATTGAAAATTTGAAAGTGATGTGAAAAATGAATGACCTGGAAATTGTCACAAGGTTGAATAATATGGCTCCATGATACCTCGAAAGAAAGCAGGCTCAATACTATGAGAGGGAGAGAAAAAGAGGAAACTATGAAGAGTTGGAAGTTGATATTCTTATAAAGATAATCTAGAAATCTTATGGATACAACTTTCCAATTAGAAATGAAGTCCAGACTCTCCTCTATATTTGAGAGAGAGTGAAGGAGTCTCCTTGAATAGGAGCAAGGATCTATTCTCAAGTTAGAAGGAAAAGAGGAACATCCAATCTGGTTGATATGGAGCGATGTTAGACATCAGATGTGCATTCTCCCCTTCATGTGTCAAGTACTTGACCAAGACTAACAATCATAATTCTAAGTGAAGGCCTTGAAGATAGAATGGTATAGGATTGGATAAGCATCTGTGGTTTCCTCGAGGATAGAAAATACAAGAATGGAAAGGGATTGACACTCTTTGAGGATGTGACAGATGTAGAGTGGGTGAAGAGTACAAATATTCTTTGAGGATTCAAGGCAAAGAATCCAAGTTAATAATAGTCGTAAAATAACATACTTTGTGGACATTTAGATGGGGTATGTGCCTTATAGAGGTAGTGCGATATAACACATAAAGCCTCCTATCATAATTCTCTTGAATGGATAGGAGATTTTCAATTTATGCCTCAAAGACAATTTTGGTTGATCATAATGTTGATTCTTACAGTTGGTTTATCAATCTGGCTCTTCTTATGAGAACCTTTTAAATGGAAGTGTTGAAGAATGTAACTTATTTCAGTCTTCATAATTTTCATTTGACTCTTGAATTCATGTAATTATTATATATGTATTAAAGGAAGAAATAAAATGTAAAAGTAAATTAATTTTGAAACATGGGTTTCATTCTTGTGTCATTTGTTCACTAGGTCAAGCATCCACTGAATTCTCCTAGGATTTAAATGAGTCAAGATTCTTTATCATTATGTAAAATATCCTCTTCGAAACTTGTATCAAAGAAAGAAATATTATTTTGTAATTGGAAGTGTCAAGGGGGCTCTAAAATACCAAGTCAGCCAGCCTGGCTAACTTACCTTAAAGGGGGATATTGGGGCCTCTTGGAAGGATATAAAAAGGGGGATCTTCAGCCTGATTAGGCACAAGATAAACATACATCTTACTTGGATTAGATCGGTGATCAGGAAAGGTGAGTGAAGTTATTAGAGGGTAGACGAGCCGAGTGAGGGATGGAGGAAAGCCTAAAAAGAAGAAAAAGTATGATTTGTTTCATATTCAACTCACATGTGAGGAACCTAGGTCTTTTGGGCCAACTTCAAGTCTGAAATTGGAGGATTATGTAGCAACATGTCTTGGAGTTCACGAGGGCTAGAAAAATCTCATTCATGGAAGATCCTCATGGTTTTTGGTTGGTTGATCTGGTCTTGATGAGATACCTAGATCTAGGGTTTTGTATTGGAAGTATCCTTTGAAGTTGGTTCTATAAGAAGATAAGTTATGATTGGGTTTTCCCCTTTGAGGGGTTTTTCCCTAGCTTGGAGCCTATATCTTTGGTTTATTGTGTATGGTTTTGATCTTCGTATTTTGGCATTTATTTGATGATAATAATATAAGTGTAATGAAGAAGAATAAGCATATAAATCACAAATAACTGTCATGAACTGAAAAATTAATTAAATTTTTATGGGTTTCAAGCTTCTGTGGTTTTCATTTATTGAAGAAATAGTCGGATTATCCACAGTGTTAAGAAAAAATGGTCGACGTTTCTAATCCCAACGAGGATCCATCTTTAGGACAATATTTTTAAATTAAATGTTTCCATAATATAATTTTCCAACACAAATATCCATCTATATTGGACAAATAAGATAAGTTTTTAATATAGATATCAAAAAACTTAAAAGATAAATAAATTAATTTTTCATTTCTTTTCTTATTAAAGAAAGAGGACTAGGTTTTCTATTGTCGATGCATTTCAACAATGAAAATTTCGCTGCAAAGAAAACAAGGAAGAACGAAGGGTTTCCCCTCAAAGCCAAATAGCCTGATATAAGTCATTTCTTCTTAAAAATCATATGCTCCTTTCCCAATAATAAAATTTAGTACCACCTTAGTGAGCCTATTTGGTTTTATTCTTATGAGCATATTTATAAATTCTTTGATAAATAATTCTTGAATATGATAAAAATGAAATATCTCCTTATGTTTCTATAATATAACATAACAGAATTATACTGGGTCATGGTAAAATTTAGCATTACTCCTTGTGCACAAACCTTTGAATGTATTAACATAGGCTAGCGAAAAAAAAAGATAAGAGATCATGAAAAACCTCTTAGTTTGAGTGAAATTTGAGAATTAGTAGGAGATTTTGATAGAAATAATGTATTCCTGGTTAAAAATAACTTTCATTCATGTAGAGAAGTGAAACATGTACAAAACATACTTGGGATTGTATGGCAATTGTGTGACCAACAAGTCATGAAAAGAGCCAAATGAAGTTCCAATATGGTTCAAGCAACATACATATGTCAATTTGAGAAAGATTATCTGACTTGTCATAAGGTTGAGAAGGAATATACGTAAGTAAATTGAATTTGTCAAGCACATGAATCCAAGAATGAATCTAACTTAGGGAGTCTCAAAATTTTCTCCAAAACTTGTAATGAAAAATCATATTGAAAGTTTCTACAGTCAATGAAATTGGATTTTTTAATAGTGTGATTGCCATTGTATCACTATTTTCATATTTTTCTTATGCCTAGGCTATGTCGAAGTTTTTGTCATTTTCAATAAAGGTAAAAAAAGAGTCTCAAAACCAAAATACTTCTAATTTTATAGGTGGTATTAGTGTCTTAAGTTCATAAAAGAAGTTAAAACAATTGTTTTAACTTAGGTTAGTGTCGAAGGGTATTGGTCATTTTGGTAATAAAATTACAGTCGCTATTTCCGAGATAATGGCTACATATTTTTAAGTTTCATTCTTAACACAGTGATATAATGGAGGGTAGGTATTTCTTTAAACTAAAGGTCACATTACGAACATAGTGAAAAGAGCCTTTTTTTCACCAAAATTTGGTTATATTGCAATACAGAGGTAAAGGCATTTATTTCTCAGGCATAAAGAGATGTAAAGAATATTTTCAGAGAATGGACCCTTCATGTTTCAAGATGATTGAAGACCTCCTATGTTATAAACATGATTATTCTTTTAAACAAGATTAATTATTTTTTGACTTAGGAGAATTATTTTAGATGAATGGTTATATTATCAATGCAACTAACCTATAGATACCCTACTAAACTGAAGTGAAGATCATGGTACAAGGTATCAATTATAATGATGTTGTGGAGTATTATGCGTTATGGGGTGACTTGACGCTTGTATTCAAATTATTTCAAATCATGTCATTACTCCATACCATGATTAGAGGTGGTGAATCAGAGGGTTAAGTTCAATGTTCACTTGACTGAGGTTATCTGTGCAAGGTACAACAAACAAAATTCACTTCTTCCAGCAAACATTTTAGCATTTCAAGGCAGAAAAACAAGGTTCTATGTATAGGTTAGCCTCTAGGATTGAACAATTGTGTGTTTACAAGGAGCCTAGCTATTGAAAAGTATGAAAAAAGGTGGGAATGCCAACATGTCTGAGCCAAAAAACACCAGGTTCATTGATGCTAGGGCCAAACCTCGGTTTAAGTTAGTTGGCTGGTATAAGTTTTTGCAAACATTTTCTGGAGAAAATGTGGCTTTAGGTCAAGCCTTTTCTGAGAGCTTTGATGGTGAGAAGGTCAAGCTAGGGAGAAATAGTTTCAAGATATCTGAAGCCATCATAGCTTAAGATACTCAAACCTATACCACTGGTGAACGTTGGTTCAAGAATAAAACACTGCCCACATAAGTAAGTCTCTACCTTAAACCTGAACATGTCAATGTTAAATGGAATATGACTGCACATATTTCCTATTTTAAGGCTGAATGGCAACATGTGATCACCACTGTGCAACGCTACATTACATGTAAGGTTAGGTTCTCCTCTGTCCACAATTATCAAATGATTTTTCTTGCTCATATTTTAGGTGATGAACCTATAAACTTTCCCTACTTCGTATACAAATCCTTGCTTAATATGTCCTTAAAATTGTAGAAGATCTGTAACTATCCTTTGAAAATCCTATATCATAGGGATTTGATTAAAATTTTGATTGTCTACCACCTTAAAAAGAAGAGAACTACCTCAGATAAGTTCCTAACAAAGGAAGGGTTTGGTAGTGTAAAATCTAGGAGGAGGGTAAGGAGGCACAAGAAATGATATGATCATGAAGAAACTAGTGAAAATCCTGTTCCAAATAGTTCACATCCAAACCCTATCCATTCATCAAATTTCTTCCAAGTTGAGCCTCCCTAAATTTCAATCAAAAGGAAAAATAGAAGCTTGACTAAGAAAGCTGGAAACCCTATAATTATGCCAACAACACAACCATTCAATGAAGCCCATATCATCAATTCACCTAGGGAACCTCAGACCTTAAGGTCACTCATGGAGGAATATAAAAATAAATTGAAGCAGAGAGGTACTATGCCTCCTAATAATTCTATGTCAAAATATAGGGATCAAACAACTTCCTCTTCAAGAGGCAAGCCTAGGAAAAAGCTCATCATGACAGAAGAACTTCTAGAGAAAGTCAACCTTGGAGTTCTCACTTCTAAGCCCATTTTTCCTCTAGAGGAAGTCAACCCTCGAGCAAAAATATCAAGCCATGTTTCTAAAACAACTCATCAAACTCAATCAGGCAGTGATACTTCACTCACAAAATCCACTCTCTCACATTTTTTTCTATCTCTTAAGAAAGGCAAAAATAAAATGTCAAAGGTTGTCATAGAGGAAGAGCATACTTTAGATCAACTAGTCTCCTCTATTGGATCTTCAGTCAAGAAGAGGAAGAATATTTTTACATTCATACTCCTCTTATGAAGATAGTAGTGACACTAAATATAAAGAATCATACTACGAGGAAGGATAATCTAGTAGATTCATGCATGGAGGTAAAAGGTCTAAGTTCATTCTAAATCCCTACAACAAAAGACCTCAAGGCTCATACTAGGCCAAAAAATAAACTCAAACTAACTAGTAATTTGATTTCTAATCCCTTATTGAGATATGATATTATTAATATTGATGATAGTCCAGAAGATAAAACCAAGAAGAAAAAGACTTAGCCAAAGAGTTAAACACAAAGGAAGAGGTTAGATAAGAGAGTGACTAAATTTGAGGTGATCAGGATTTTTGCCTCTATTTTTGACCTCTAAAGAATGAAGGAATAGGGCTTCCTTTGAAGAAGCTTTTCATTTTTGGGTTAATTTACTATGTTTTAGGATATAGATACTTTTTCAGCAGAGGTGGCTATTATTTTCGAATATTAGTATATGATGAAAAAAATATTCTTTTTGGTTTATTATCATAATAGTGACATCAAAGCAAGTGAAGTGGAGGAGATTTATATTATGATAGATGTTTCCAAGTGTCATTGATCAAGCCTCCTCTTAAATTTCATGGTTTTGTTTTGTACTTTTTGGGGAAAACAACCACATGTCATTTTCACTGTTGTTTACAGTTTTTGTGGAAGTGGTTGCACTAGAATAGAGGATAAATCTTCCAAAATATTACCACATAATTCAACCACTTCGAACTGCTAGACATCATGTTGTTTACTTTATTTATGTTATAGCACTTTGTATTAAATTTTAAGGATAAGCCTCATCTTTTGTATGAGATTGTAATAACTTTTTGGAATAGATTCACACCTTTTTTGGAGATGAAAGTATAATTTTTTTTGTATATATGTGACAAAACTCTTTGAAGAAAAGGTTCGTGGTTTTAGAATCTTTTTCTCATATGATCAGTGCACTTTTCGGTGAATGAAATTGGAAGAAACTTTTGACGACTTATTACCTACTTCATGTGTGTATTTTTAATTTTCACATGTGCTTCCACATCTCATTTTCTTCATCTGTAGTTTGTAATTTCACATGTTGTTATATGTTTTTATCATTATCTTGATATTCTTATGTATTTTTTCAACTTTTATCAGTCTCACAGAGTGATATTTCTTGATAACATATACATAATGACAGTTTAAAGAGCGTCACTTATGACAGTCACTTTTTAGGATATTTAAGTAAGATTATTGTTAGTCTAGACATATCATTCTCTTATTGAAATATTGTCAAATTATTCTTGTGTTAATTTTCATCAAAAGCTGTGGATTTTTTCCTTACAGACCCACTGTCTCTTCATCTAATTCACACTCTCTTCTCTCCATAGGCTACAAACTTACCTTTTTTCTACCACATCAAGACTGAATACCCTCATTAGTGTGACAATGAACTTGACTGAAATCTCTTTTCAGTGATTGAAGGTTCAAACCACCTACCAATATTATAATCCAATTCATTAAATTTATTTAGATCTAAGGATGTGACTAGTCAAGCACTTGAAGCATTCCAAGTGTTGATTCCAATGCTAACATCATTTGGTGCGTCTGACAGGAGACAAAGGCCTTGAAATGAAATATTCTCCTGAGTCACTTGTTTTGAATTGTTGATAATCAATTATTTATGGAAAAAAAATAATTGTTGACTTGAAGAAGACTGCAAATTGGTTCACCTAGTGACTCCACAAAGAGGAAGAGGGGTTTCAAGACCTCCTAGTACAAGGATAAATCAAAGATCACCTACCATGACTCTAGTCGCTGACCCAGAGAATATCATTAAAGATGAAAAAGGAAAATAGAGATCAGTTGAAGCCACACCTCAGTTAGTGAAGAAGGTACACAAAAATTACAGTCCAAAAAAAATGTACCTTCATCTAAATTAGAATAAAAAAAAAAATTAGTTTCAAAAGATTCTGCTAAAAAATCTCATGTTGAAACTACCTCCCTAGAAAATAAAGCAGATGGTGTTAGCCTAAGCTCAGTTGAAATTTTTTCTCACTCATCATTTAGTAAATATGAGATAATTACTATTCCATTCAAGGAGGAAAAAACAAAGGTTTCAAGTGTCAATAAGAAATGAGAAGAGTTTGTGCTGATAGAAGGGGAGTTAGAACAAGTATTGGAAATTGCACCTTTTCTTGATAGGGATGTTTTGACTGAAAAATATTTTAAAACCATTTTAAATTTCCTTAGATATCATCCTGAATATCAGTATTTTATTTACCCTCGGTAAGAGTATTTTCCTTTGCCTCAAAACCTAGTTGTTGGGTCATCCTCTTTTCATCCACTTGAAGGGACTGTTCCTGAAAGCCTAACTTTCAACTTATCTTACATCCTAGCTCAGCAAAATAACGTTGAATTTACCTCATCCCCTCAAGAGACAAAATTTGTATCTAATTCTTTTGTAGAATTTGAAGTTAAAACCTCCTCTTTTCATCTCGTTGAAAATCCATTGTTTTTAGTCCCAAAACTTGAAGGATCAACCCAATATTTCCAATTTTTGTTGTCCCAAATCAGATTCAAAATCCAAAAATCTTAATTTTTAATTTGCAAACAGCTACATCAACCATTCATCCATCAAATGTACATCAGTAAACCAAGGCTCATCCTTCCCTTACAAGGATGCATCAGATAGTGGCTGCAAGATATGCACCACTTGCTCTTCCTCAAACTTTGCATCATCTTCCTCAAGGGGATTACCTAAAACATCTTCCAAAATACATCGGGGAGGGAGAAGGAGTTTCTGCTGAGGAAAATTTAGTTTCTTTCTATTGTTATGTTGATAACTAGAACATTGAGCATGAAGATGTCTCGCCAAGACTCTTTTTTCATAGCTTGGATGGAGAATCCCGTAAATGGTTTAGAAGTCTTCCACCAAACTCAATAATAGGAATAGATGAATTCGAGGAATTATTTGTGAAACAATGGGGTGATAGGAAAGAATATGTGTACTACCTTACAAAATTTGGAACTTTAAAAAAGAAGACAGATGAGTCATTGGCTGATTTTACAAAGAATTTTAATAAAATTTATCAAGAAATTCCTGAAGAAATTAAGCCTCTTGAGACTACAACTATGATAACTTTTGCCAATTATTTATATTCTGAGTTTTCTTTATGGTTGAGGGCTAAGAATGCACAAACATTGATGGATATGCAAGAGGCTGCAATTTGACTGAAGTCTAATATTATGGCCTCAAATAAATTGAAAATGGAGCAAGAGAAATCATAAAAAAGACAAAAAGAAAATGAAAGAAGAAAAACCTTCTTCCTCCAAAACTCTTACAACAGAAGAAAATATTCATCAAATTTCCAATTTGATCAAGGAAATTTCCTCTAAGATGACAAAATTTGAGTTAGAAAATAAACCAACTGCTAAAGCCAATCAAAATAAGGCCAATAGAAATCAGACTATTTTCAGAAGGCCTTTTCAACCTCAACAAATCCTACAACGCCAAAGGAGGAATACTGATGATCAAAATTTTCATCCTCCTTTGAATAATTTTACTGAAGAAGAGCAACAAGAACACGATGAAGAAAATGAAGAAATAAATCTTGTAGGAGAAATATCACAGTAAACTTGTTTTAATTTACAAGAATATGAACACCAGTCAAGGATATATTTGTTTTCAGATGATGAGAATGCCCAAATTTATGCACAAAATGATAAAAAATAGCAAGAAGCTCAAAAAAAAAATTATCCTTTGAGGTCTAAAGCTCCTGTTCAACAACCTCAATGAAAATTAGATTGAGACAAACAAGCTACCAAACAAAAGGCCAAATTCAATGAGGTCCCTCCACCTCAAAATTATGCCCGAATTATCAAAATATCTGCATAAAATAAAGAATTAGCTCCAATTTATTTTAGTTTCAAATCAAAACTAAATAAAATTAAGATTCCTATCCCACGTATGCAATTGTTGAAAAATATAGCATAAAAAGAGTCTTTCGAAAGTCTATTATAGCAACCTCTCACTCCTGATTTAGTTAATCTTGAGGATGAACATCCTACTATTTATTTAGGCTTCCATGTCCAAGACCAATATGATGATAATTCAACACCTTTATACCTCTCAGTCAATATAGATGCCAAATTTATACATAATTGTCTATTATATTCTGGGGCTTCTCACAATATAATGCCAAATAAAGTGATGGATGAAATAGGATTAGAAATCGCCAAGAAATATCATGACCTCTACAAATTTGATTCCAAAAAATTCAAGTGTTTAGGAGTGATTAAGGACTTGGTTTTTTCTCTTACCCAGCTTCCTATGAAAATCTTAGTGATGGTCACCATAGTTGTAGACATGCCTTCTAGATTTGGGATGTTTCTTTCCAGATCTTGGCCTAAAAAATTGGGAGGAACCCTTCAGATGGATATGTCATATGTCACAATCCCAGTGTTTAGAGGGGAATTTAGAAGGTTGTATAGGGAAACCAAAATTTCCTATATCATTAATGATTTGCATAATCCTTCAAATCATCCTATACATGTTGAAGAGAAAGAATTGGGGTCATCCATATTACCCCTTGCTGCTGATGAAAACAATTTCGAGCCTGAAATCAGTGAAAAATAACATTTCCAAGGTACAAATGAGCAGCATTTAGAGGGAGGAAAGATCTGGAAATTGTACTTTGAGGGAGCCTCATCAAGGGAAGGATTGGGAGTTGGTGTAGTTCTAATTTCTCTCACTCATAAAAGGACAACTATATCATATAAACAACTATTTTCTACCTTTAATAACACTATTGAATATGAGGTGCTTGTGCTGGGTATGAAGGCAATGAAAGACTTGGGAGCTGAGCATCTAGTTGATTTTGGTGAGAAAGCAGGTGAGAAACAACTACCAAGTGAAAAATTCCAAATTGAAGAATTATAGGAATGAAGTGTGGGACTTTATTGAGCATTATTTTTCATCATTTAATGTAAATTTTGTCACTAGAAAGGAAAATCAAATGAATGATTCACTAGCTATTACTGCTAGTAATTTCAAAGTTCCTCTTGATGTCAAGGAAGCATATCATGTTGAAATTAAAAACATGCCTTCTATTCCTGATAACATAAAATACTGACAAGTATTTGAGGATGACAAGGAAATTTAAAAAAACTTAGAGTGTGCCGAAGAGTTTGCAAACATTCAAATTGATGATAAGCATTACATTGTTGAAATCAAAACAAAAAACCTTTCAAAAAGACCATGGTTGGGAAAAACATTATAGATTTGAAAACTAACTATATTCCTAAAGGCCTAGTTCCTTTAGAAAGATTGTTTGAAAATAATGATGTCTTTCTAAAGCCTACAAATAAAGCTGATGGACATAGTACAATTGATTGTAATATTGGTACAAAAGATCAACCAAAATTAGTCAAAGTTTATAAATTTCTCTCTCCTGAAACTAGAAGAAAATATACCAACCTACTAAAACAATATGCAACTATTTTTCCATGGTCCTACAATGAGTTGAAAACCTATGATAGAGGTATAATGGAGCAAAAAATTCCTTTCAAAGTAGATGCAAAGCCTGTAGTACAAAAAATTAGGCATATCAATCCCATGCTGCTCCTTATCATTGAAAAAGAAATCAAAAAATTATGGGAAGCAAAAATAATTCTACCTTTGAGATTTTATAATTAGGTAGCTAATATAGTCCCGGTTCAAAAAAAGAATGGTGAGATAAGAATTTGTGTCGATTTTCGCAGTCTGAATCGGTGTTCATTGAAGGATAAATATCCATTACCCAAGATGGATTATATTTTGGAGAAAGTTTTAGGACCCAAAAGGTTGTCAATGATAGATGTTTTTTCAGGCTATAATCATATTTCAGTTGACAGACAAGACAAAGAAAAGAAATCATTTACCACACCCTGGTTTACCTTCATGTACAACAAATTCCATTTGGTCTAATGACTGTAGGCACAACATTTCAGCAGGAAATGGATATGGCCTTTGCGGGAGAAAAATACAAATTTGTAGTAATCTACTTGGATGTCGTTACAGTATATTCAATATTTGATGAAGATAATTTGAAACATTTGAAACAAGTTTTTGACAAATGCAAAAAATTTGGTTTTTCCTTGAACCCAAAGAAGTCATCATTTGTTGTTCAATAAGGGAAATTATTGGGAGATAATGTGACAGAAAACGGTATCTGTATTGATCCAAGGAGAGTTAAAGCTATTCAGAAGATCGGTTTTCCAAGGAATAAGAAATAATTGTAGTCATTTTTGGGGAAAATAATTTTTCTGAGGCACTTTGTTCCTAACTTTGTAGAGCTGATCAAACATATAAATGTCTTGCTGAAGAAAGATGCATAATTCAAATGGCGAGATGAAGCAAAAAATATATTTTTTAGTAGTCAAGTCTGCTTTGACTGAAGCTCCGGTTTGATTAGTTCTGATTTTGAAAAAAAAATTATGATTTTTCATATGCTTCAGAAGAAACAATTGTATTTGTCTTGTTACAAAAGAACAAAGAAGGTTTGGAACATCCTATTTCATTTTTCAGTCATGCTTTAAGATATGCTTAATTAAAGTATAACTTGATTGAAAAACAAGCATATGCACTAGTTAAGGCTTTAATGTCTTTTTGAGTTTATGGGTTACATTCAAAAATTGTTTATTTGGTGCCAAATATCATTGTCAATGATGTATTGCTGTAGCTAGATTCAAATGGCGGGAGGGGAAGATGGTTGACCAAAATTCTGGAATTTGATATTGAGATGAGACCTACTAAATTGATAAAAGGAAATGGCTTGGCTCGCATGATGGCTGAATCTAACTACAAGGCTCTAAATATGAATATGGAGGTAGCTAAGGGAAAATATGGAGAAGGTACTTCTGATTATCCTGAAATCTTTCATTAAAATTGGTATAAGGATATAGTATAATTTTTGTTAAATTTCAACTGTCCCCCTGAAATGGAGAAGCAAAAAAGGATAGTTTTTAAATTGAAAGATGTTAAGTATTGAATTTTAGAAGACCATATTTACTGGGAATAACCTGTGGGAGTCTTATTAAGATGTGTCAGTGAAGCTGAGTCACAGGAGGTTATGACAGAGATACATGCAGGAGTGTGTGGAGGACATTTGTATTGGAAAGCCACTGCAAACAAAATCTTAAGAGCGAGCTATTTTTGTTCAACTCTTTTCTCTAATGTTTTTTCCAAAGTTAGGACATGTGTCGAATGTCAGAAGTTTGCTAGTAAACATAAATATCTACCATTAGCTCTTATTCCTATTTCAGCAGATGTTCCTTTCCAGCAGTGGGGGTTAGACTTCATCGACGAAATTCATCCACCTTCATCATGAGAACATAGATGGATTCATATATCTATAGACTATTTCACTAAGTGGATTGAAGTTGTTCCAACCAGGAATACCACTAATACGGTAATAATCAAATTTCTGTTGGAAAACATTATGTTAAGATTTGGTTGTCCATAGAAATTAGTGACTGATAATGCAATGGATTTTAATTCTACTAAGATGCATAACTTCTATCAGTAATATGGTATTGAATTGACTCATTATGCACCTTATTACCCTCAAGGTAATGGGTTAGTTGAGTCATCCAATAAAATATTGGCGAGAATCATTAAGAATATGTTTCCTGAAAATAAGAGAAATTGGGACACTCAGCTGGTGCATGCTCTTTGGGAAGACAGGGTAAGTGGCAAAAAAACAATTTGAATGTCTCCCTTTCAGCTTGTATATGGTACTAATGTTGTAATGCCTGTTGAGCCCCAAAGATGTCCTTTCCCTTTACCAAATTTCACTTCATTTCCTTTGTCCCTTATCAATTACAGGCTTAAATGTTCAATAGGATTGATTAAATTCACTTTAGGAATGTATACAATGACTGGATTGCTATATTTTCATGGTTTTGTTGTTGTAGTAATTTTTTACTAGACTCAGCTACAGAATGCAGCCATTATATAGCCAGTCGCCTATTCCACAACTATCTTCATGTTCTCACAGTTTACAGGTGTCACTTCAAGGAAAAATGCATATGGTTGAATTCCACAACACTCCCACATCATTTATTGCTCTCTACGAAGTCTGAGCAAGAATCTACATGTGGTTATGCACGTGGAAGAGATCTAAGCTACGAAGCAGATTCCTACCAGGACAAGGACTCTACAGATGTCTCCAACAAAGTACGAGGCTTCCACAAGAGTTCTAATTTTATTTTGATTGAAAAAGACACTTGTTCCTATTTCTTCTCAAGGGTATTTATGTATTTATTTTATAAGAATGACTCGGGAGACCGAGAGACAGTTAGCTAGATTGATGTTTTGTTGCTAGATCTCAAAAGCCCATAATACTCTATTTTTGAAATACTTTTCCTTTAATGAAAGAAGTAATGCTTTATTGCAAGATCTAAGGCAATCTTGAGGATATTTGTATGCTAATCCAGTGGCAGAGAGCCCCTACTACCCGAGAAGCTCTATGCACATTGTTTAGATAAGTAACTTTAGTCTTGTTGCATTCCTAGCTTAAGCAATTTTTTGAACTTTGTGTTTTATACTCACTTGCATTGGATGCTACAGCTAGTCTTATTCTTATGAATTGTTCCAAAATATCACTAACATTGAATGAGATATAACTGTAGTATTTTAGGAATTAGTTGCATTTTTTTGAAGTTTATGTTTTTGTGCTCAATTACATCAATTGTTATAGCTAGTCTTGTTTTATGAATTGATCCAAAATACCACTAACACCGAACGAGACAGAGCTGTAGTATTTCAGTGATTAGTTGAATTTTATTTTAGTTGTAAAACTCCGGAGGTTAATGGCACTCTAGTTCAATTCTGTTCACAGTATTTCAAGTTTGAATGATTGCATCCTAGTTTAGTTCTATCCATTATATTTTTAGTTTTATTAGTCAGTTGTATTCTAGTTGTTAAGTTAAACTTAATGGCCTTCATTATTTACAAACCACTCCTGTTCTTAATTTCTACTAATACATCATCATCATAGGAACAAGAATTGGTAATGTCATTTTGAAGTCTTGACTGTTCTGCAACTTCTCAAAATTTCACAAACTGCCTCTTTTCCAAAGCTATTCCAAAAGATTTCTAATTCTTGAATGAGGTTTAACAATGATATTTTGAGTTGTAGAATGGATTAATTTCGGTGTCATAGGTTAATTTAGAGTAGAATTATTCACTAAGTTGCAGACTATCTTTTTTCCAAATGTGTTCCAACAAATTGCTAGCCATGGATGAGATTTTCTCTGTGACATTGTAGATTGTTGTTTACTTAGAAGAACCTCATTGCATTAATCTTATCATTTTCTCAAAGTTATTCCAACATATTTCTAATGAATGAATTGGACTGAGTTCATGTTATGAGTTATTTTTCTTGTTAAAGTATTGCATTTTCTATTCTCAAGTGCCACACATAGTTTAGAATAGGTTTTGCTTTGTTTTAGTGTGACCAACAACTTCTCTTTATCAACACTTAGTTCTTTTCCTCTTAGAATAAAAACACAAAACCAAAAACATTGGAAAAACACTAAACACAACGTAGTGAGAAAAAAATACCTAGGCACATAAAGTGCACTTCACTTCAACAGTTTACTAGCCCTGGTTGACAATTTATGACATAAATTTAGGAACACTAAGTTGAGCAGACAATGCCTTTGAAATTAGCTCTTCCTATTATGAAGTTTCTGCAAGATGAACTTGATGATGAAAATCCAATTCAAAGGAGAACGTTGTAGCTAATAGAAGCACATCAAATCAGAGAATCACTAATGGACAATCTACAGAAATATTAGAATAAAGTCAAATCTATTTTAAAAAAGAGAAAATCAGCAAATATTTTAGGAGAATGCTTTGATGTTGCGATGGGATGTCAGGAGCGAAGACCATGGAAAGCATGGTAAGTTTGAAAATTTATGGTTTGGGCCATTTAGAATTGCTCAAGTTCTAGAAAAAAATAATTTTCTGCTCAAGCATCTAGATGATGATCAGCTGAGTGGAGGTCCACTTAATGGTCATTTTATTAAAAATTTCTTTGTTTAATAAGTCATTTTAGACATTTCATTGTAAATATCCAGTTTGACGTGTCAATAAAACTCCATTCCCAATGGTACTTATGTCTATAGATATGATTATTCTTGAGTCCAGTCAGTCAAAGGTCAGTCCTAGTCATAATTTCCAAGAATTCTCCTGAATTTTGAAAGTTTTAAGGCATTGCGTCTACAATCCTTGAAGCCTCACGGGGAGGACTTCATCCCCAATAGGGTCCACTATTATCAATATAAATTTTAATAGTGTGATTACCATTGTATCATTGTTTTCAAAATTTTCTTATGTCCTAGCCTATGTGGAACTTTGAGTCATTTAAAATAAAGGTAAAAAAAGAGTCTCAAAACCAAAATCCTTTTAAGTTTATAGGTGGTATTACTGTCTTAAGTTCATAAAGTATTTAAAACCAATGTTTTAACTTAGGTTAGTGTCGAAGGCTATTGATAATTTTAGTAATAAAATTACAGCTTCTCTTTCCGGGATAATAGCTACCTTTGTTTAAGTTTCATTGTTAACACAATGATATAATGGAGGACAACTATTTCTCCAAATTGAAGGTCACATTACTAACATAGTGAAAAGAGCCACTATTTCACTGAAATTTGGTTATATTGCAATACAGAGGTAAAGGAAGCTATTTCTAAGTCATGAAGAGCTGCAAATAATATTTTCAAAGAAAGGACCATTCATGTTTGAAGATGAATGAAGACATCTTATGTTATAAACATGATTATTCCTTTAAACAAGATTTTTTGACTTAGGAGAATTATTTTAGATGAATGGTTATATTATCAATACATCTAACCTATATCTACCCTACTAAACTAAAGCTGAGATCATGGTACAAGGTATAAATTATTAATGATGTTGTGGAGTGTTATGCATTATGGGTGACTTGGCGCTCGTATTCAAATTATTTCAAATTATTCCATTAGTCCATACCATGATTAGAGGTGCAGAAATAGAGGGTTAAATTCAATTTTCTCTTGATTGAGTTTCTCTATCCAAGCTACAGCTAACATAAGTCACTTCTTCCAGCAAATAGTTTAGCATTTCAAGGTAGGAAAACAAGGCTCCGTGTAGGGTTTTTCCTCCAAGATTGAAAAAATATGTGTTTAGAAGGAGCCCAGCTATTGAAAACTATGGGAAAAGGTGGGAATGTAAATAGTTCTGAGCCAAAAAACACCAGCTTCATTGATGCTAGGGCCAAACCTCAATTTAAGTCAGCTGGCTGGTATACGTTTTTGAAAAAAAATTCTGGAGAAAATGTGGCTTTAGCTGAGGCCTTTGTCAAGATCTTTGAATGTGAGAAGGTCAAGCTAGGGAGCAACACTTTCAAGATATATAAAGCCATCATAGCCCAAGCTACTCAAACCTCTGCCACTTGTGAACATTGGTTCAAGAATAAAACGATGCCCATAGAAGTAAGTCTCTACCTTAAACCTAAACATGTTAGTGTCAAATGAAATATAACAGCACATATTTCCTAATTTAAGGCTGAATGGCAACATGTGATCACCATTATGCAACGTTACATTACATGTGAGGGTAGGTTCTCCTTTTTCCACCATTATCAAATAATATTTCATGCTCATATTTCAGGTGATAAACCTATGAAATTGCCTTATTTCCTATACAAATACTTGCTCAAGATGTCCTTAATATTGAAGAAGATACCTAAATATCCTTTACAAAACCTATATCATATGGGTTTGATTAAAATTTTTATTGTCTACCACCTTAAAAATAAGAGGACCTCCTGGGATAAGTTCTTGACAGAGGAGGGGTTTGCTAGCATAAACCCTAGGAGGAGGGTAGGGAGGCCCAAGAGAGGAGATGCTCATGAAAAAGCTAGTGCAATTCCTATTCCAAACAGTTCATAGCCAAACCCTATCCATTCATCAACTTTATTCCAAGTTGACCCTCTCTCCATGTCAATAAAAAGGAAAACTAGAAGCTCGACTAAGAAAGCTAGAGACCCTATACCTATGCCAACAGCATAACCAATCAATAAAGCCCATATTAGTAGTTCACTAGAAATAATTTAACGTAGGAAACGTCAAACCTTAAGGTCATTGATGGAGGAATATAAAAATAAATTGAAGCAAAGAGATACTATGCCTCCTAAAAATTCTGTGTCAAAAGATAGGAAGCAGACAACTTCCTCTTCAAGAGGCAAACCTAGGAAAAAGATCATCATGACAGAAGAACTTCTAGAGGAATTCAACCCTAGAGTTCTCACTTCTAAGCCTATTTTGCCTCCAGAGGAAGTCAAACCTAGATAAAAGAGATCGAGCCATGTTTATAAAACAACTCAACAAACTCAATCAAGAAATCATACTTCACTCACAAAATCCTCTCTCTCACGGGTTTTGCTATCTCTTAAGAAAGGAAAAAATAAAATTGAGAGGTTTTCATAGAGGAAGAGCCTACATTAGCTTAACTATTCTCCTTGATTGGCTCTTCAGTCAAGAAGAGGAAGAAGACTATGATACATTCATACTCCTCTTATGAAGATAGCAGTGACACTGAATATACATAATCATAGGTTGAGGAAGGAGAATCTAGCAGATTCATGCATGGAGGTAAAAGGTATAAGTTTGTTATAAATCCCTACACCCAAAGACCTCATACCAGGCCCAAAAATAAACTCATACTAACCAGCAAGTTGATTGCTAATCCTACATTGAGAGATGAAATTATTAATATTGATGATAGTGTAGAAGATAAAACCAAGAAGAAAAAGACTCAGCCATAGATTCAAACAAAGAGGAAGAGGTCAGTTAAGAGAGTGACAAAAGCTGAGGCCATCAGCATTTTTGCGTCTAGTTTGGACCTATGAAGAATGAAGGAACAGGGCTACCTTTGAATAAGCTTTTTATTTTTGGGTTAATTTTATATGTTTTCGGATATAGCTACTTTTTCAGCATAGGTGTCTAGTATTTTCGAATATTAGTATATGATGAAAATAATCTTCGTTTTCATTTATTATCATAATGGTGACATCAAAGTAGGTGAAGTGGGGGGAATTTATGTTATGATAGATGCTTCCAGGTGTCATTGATCAAGCCCCCTCCTAAATTTCAGGGTTCTATTTTGCACTTTTTAAGGAAAACAACCACATGTCACTTTCACTGTTGTTTACACCTTTTGTGGAGGTGGTTGCACTAGAACAGAGGAGAAATCTTCCAACAGATTGGCACATCATTCAGCCACTTCAAATTACTAGCCATCATGTTGTTTAATTTATTTATGTTATAGAACTTTGTATTAAATTTTAAGGATAAGGCTCATCTTTTGTATGAGATTGTAATTGTTGTAACATTATCTAGTTTTGATAAGTTAGCATAAGTAGTCAAATAATTTTGAAAATGTTAATGTAGGATATGGATTCAAAAGAATGAAAAAGTTAAAAAATGTTAGGAAAATTGTTATGTGTTATAGGCATCCATATCAATAAATTGATAGGTGTTAGCTGCCCTAAATAAAGAAGGAAAATTAAAACAAATGTTAGGGAAGCAAAAAGAAAGAGGAAAGCTTCATTATGTTTCAAATTTTTGATTGGCTGTTAGTCTAAATGCACCCATAAAAGGAGATATTTATATGTTTTAAATATTAATTATTAACCCATATCCTAATTTTTAAACCATAATAATATGCCCTCGCCACTCTTCCCATTCCATTTCATGTCCCTAAAGCATATCCCGACATTTATTCCCTTTATTTACATTTCCCTAAATATCCCTTCATACATTCCCAACGCTTTATTTAATAAATACTAACCCCACCTTTTCTACATCATCATACATACCATATTCACACATTCCCATATATCTTAAGATCCTCCTTACACCTGTCGGCATCCAATGACCCTCATGGTCTTTTGGCCCGCCTCTACCATCCTAACTTTATCACCCGGGGGGTCCTAAGAGAATTTTATTCCGAAACCACTCGCTAATACGTGTCAGCTCCACACGATTTCAGACCCCCCTCTGGAAAATACATTAACCATCTTACCCGCCCTCCAAAAGTTTTTTCTGGTATATCGCTTACCTTTGATTGACCATTACACATCTACACGTTCACCACTCCTCCTCTGCCACCTCACTAGCCATTAGCCACTTCAATTCCTTCCCTCCATATTTCCGTTATGAATCTAATCACTTATTTGTTAACCCACACCATCAACGAAAACTGGATTTTCTATACTAAACCTTCGAAACTCCTTTGCAAACTTCTGCTTCTTTTTGCATGCTATAACACTTCATTGTTTGAAGGTTGTCCACTGATCCAAAGATGCTACAATTGCATAAGAAATGCCCAATATTATCATCATGCACTCCCTTCCTCATTCTTTCTCACAGAACCTTCTTTCTTCCCTCTATTGAATATCAATTCCACTGTCAGTTGAAGCCATTATGACTCCCAAGGATAAAGGACCTGAGGAAATCATTAATCCTATGATTTTCCCTCCTCTCGACCTTCATCATATCCCTTTGGCTGATAAATATTACATGATTTATGAAACAAATTCTGATATTGATATTCTCGAAATGTACTGTTGGCTTGAAGACAAATGGATTGAGAAATCTGATGAAATCCAGCTCTGGAGGTCAAACCTACACCATTATATATTTCCTCATACCCACAGTGCTCCCAATTTCATTAGGAAATGTCACACCTCCTATTTTCCAAGTCAGAGAGCCATAATTATATCTAATGGACAAGTTATGTTTACCATAAACCCTTAGGCTATTTAACAAATGATGCTAGCCCCCATACTCAATAATCATTCCCCATTTTCTCATGAAGCTCTAGTTGAAATATATAAGATATTAGACCTTGGTAAGAGAACCCAAAATTTAGAATTATTCCTAGCACAAGATGCTTCATTTCCTAAGATAAATCCTCCTTATCCTTCATCCATATTCCCCGAGAGAAATAAACAGATAACCACTTTCCTATCTTACCTACTTGGATACTATAATCAATATATAGATGAGGCTATTATAGGATTTCTATCAATATTTTCCACTGATGCCAAACCTTTCATAGTGTTCAATTTCAGTCATTTCATTGCAGATTCCATTCATCAAAAATTCATCCCTTTTAAAATAGAGGAGGTATTTAAATATACCTCTGTCTTAATCTACATGTTCATATACATTCAAGGAGACAATGTGAAATTTTCATTGTAGAAATTAAATGATAAAGGAGACCAAGAGTCAGTCATTTTCTGGAACACACTGGTCATGAAAGAGAAAAATGACTTCTTATATAAACAAATCATTGAGATGTTTCTCCACCCAAATATTAGTCTTATAAGAAGAAAATAAGAAACAAGAATCAATGAAGAAATTCAAAATATTTTGCAGCTATCAGAACAGGTACAAACAAGAGATTGGTACCTATATGAAAACTACATAGAAATAAGAGTTTTTGGATGTGAGCTACAACCATATAAGTTTCCAAAATTTCTCCCAATGAGGATTTTTGAATTAGAATTCATTAGGCAGATGATCAACATGGATCAAGTCCATTTTGTTGCTTCCAAGAAAAAGCCTTAGTTTAAGCTAAAAATGCAGGTTGGCCCACTCATATGTAACAATAGGAAAGCAAGAGCAGAGGCAGACCATGTATTGAATAAAATGCAGTTTGATTTAAGCTTCACTTGGTCTTATGATAAATTAGGGATAGTGTTGGGCCAGAATTGTGAATTACGAATAAATCACGCTTCCCTAATTAGGTGCTAGTCTAGAACAACATGTGAAATACTATAAAAATATTTCTCCTAACTAAGAACAGATACACAGAGAGGATTGGAGGCTTACTTATTCAGTCGCTTCCAAATGGCTCCTTCTGTCGCTTCCAGTATAGCTTCAAATTCAAGCATTTTGTAGGCTGAATGCTTCTTGCAAGAAAGAACATTGAAACAGCAAAATATGCAATAATATAGATATCTATTCAAGCTAGTTAGCTAAATAAGTAAAGCATAAACCATATACATCAACCAAGATCTTACAATATGGAAAATCAAAGTCAATACAGATGTATATATGGAAAAATAAGAAATACCTTTTATTGATGATAAAAGGAGAGGTTACAACCTAGTGACTGATTTTAAGTGACCTTCCAACAATGTTCCCAAGCCTCATCACAGTATAAATCTCTCCAACAATAGCTTCACAAATCTAGCTCTCACTTGAAAATTCTCCAACATTTCTCTACTCAAATTCTTCCTCCTCAAGCACTTAGATCTGTGCTTAATTTATAGATGAACTATAGGTTGTTTTGCAATCAATAAATTTCCAAAAATAGGCAATACATGTTTCCAGTCATGTATATTTTAAATGGACATTGGATCTGAAGCTTGACACATGTGAACTCTTCTAGAAGGCATTGGTCAAGTGGAGATTCTAGAACAATGAGAATTTCACTCCTAATGTGACCAACACACCTGTGAATGTCGGGAAGTGCTTTATAGAGCAGCCTTGCATGGGGCTACCTACATATGTAAAGCACTTAGGCCCCTTAGAACCTATGTTAGTGAGCTCTTATGTGTTATATAATAAGCTTCAAACCATGGAAACCTTTGCTTGATGAAAGTCTTGCTTGATTTGTCTTGTTTCTTGTCTTAGGGCATGTAGAAAATGAAATGATAGGGAATGATAGACCCTTGATCATTGGTCCAAGAGATGATGTCCAGTTAACCAGGTCATTGGGAATGGTGCCCAAATTGGGAAAAGAGCTGAAAGAAGACTCTAGGGGTTCCTTTTTCACTGTCAACAAAGCTTGAAAAAGAGATAAAAGTGCGCTTCAAATCCTTTTTCATTTTTAACAAAGCTCAAAAAGTAAGGAGAAAAAGTATGCTTTGTGGTCAAGTCATTCTTTGAATAAATCTGCACAACTAATCTGTTCATCATTTGTATTTCCTATTTAGAACAACATCAAATGGATTAAAAATACCTTTTTCATGATAAAAAATAATAATAAAACTATAGTAATAGCAATAAATTTAACTTGAAAACAATTAAATGACTATATAAAGTAATTTCACTATTCATTTTTACCATTCCATAGCTACCATTTGCATTTTGGAGCTCTGAACCTAATTTTTCCACCAAACTTCAGTCTTTGATTGTGTTCATTTCTGTGGACGGATTTCATCGCCATTTGATCCAAGTTAGTAGCATGAACCTCCTCTTCCTTTTAATATTCATTTCATTTCCATTCCTTGCAAATTTTTAGGGTTTTAAGGCCGCTAGGGTAAATTCTTCCCAAAATGAGTGCAACGCACCCCTGAATGTTGAAACCTCCATTGCATAGCAGGTACAATGAAGGCTATCTACATGTGAAATGCACTGTCTCAACCCAGGGAGTGCATTAGGCGTAGTTCAAGTTTTTAATTTTCTTGTTGTGCTCAAAATTTTCCTAGATTTTTTTAATGAATGGTATCTAATGGATCTTATGGTTATATTTCAGGTTTCCATCAGATTATAATGACGATTACATGGAGGGAAATAGAACATGAAGTACAAGATATGATTTCCTTGAATTATCCGGGTATTGTAAGAGCCTTAAGAGATTGCGAAATACTTAAGTACTTCAAATTGTTGTGAATGAGGAAAAAAATAGAACTCTTGGATTTCTTAGTTCAAGCATGGGATATGGTGATAGAGGCGTTTCACATAAAAAATCAAGTGTTGTCGATAATAGTTGAGGATGTGTATTTTCTCACAGGTTTTTCGAGGAGAGGTTTGCTCATTTCTCTCACAGGGTCTACCATTGGAGGAGAGACAGTGAGGGATTATGTTATGTAGTATTTCTATCCAGGGGCAGAACCTGGTAAAGATGGAAAAATAAACATATGGGATGTCAGGGATTTGCCTTTGAGAACCATCCCTTTCACGATCGCTAAACCTGTTGGCACTGTTACACTACATGTAGCGAACGGATCATATATGCAGTATGCACTAGAGTTCTTAAAGACAACAGTCTTCAACTAGTCTGTAGATGTTCTATCTCAGATAAAGGAACAATTGAATAAAGAAAAGGCATGAAGGAAGAAAAAATTTAGTTATGGTTCAACCCTCATCTCCTTCGCTTTGGAACAGATTCCACTGATGCAACCACAACATGTAACATTGGATATATCTATTCCTAGAGATCCTCAAATGCAGAGAAGGGTAGAACTCATGGGTCGGGATGTAAGCCAATCGACCATTGTGTTCTCTACTGCATTATTTGCCTAGTTTCGGTGACATATTTTTTCCATTGATGAGTATGCATATGCAAGCATCGACTTCCGAGGAGATCTAGATCTAGTATTACCAGAAGGTGCTTAGTGGGGTGCAATAGGTAAGAATGGTTTGACCATTTTTTATTTTTTATTTCCAAGTTTTATACAATGTTTTTTTGTTTTGATTTATTTCCAAGACTAAACTAAATGTTTGATGTAATGCAGATATCAGTTGCGTTCAACCGGTAGAGGAACCAGGGTGCGAAGCAGATGCACCAGTAGAGAGGGTTGTCGAGAGACAGTCCTTCAGGACCTTGATATGGTTGAGACTCTGACTAAGCTTCAACAGCACATAGAGGAGTTTACCTTTAGGATTCAAAATTTCCAGATTGAAGAACTTCCCATGTGACTACAGTGACACACAATTGGGGTTCCTAACCATTGGATGCAGTTGCTTCATAGGATTGATAGATCTATAGCATGTTACTATGAGCACCACTAGTTTACTTGTGAAATTTTCCATACATTTTGAGGTTAGATGACCAATGTTTCTTGGGCACAAATTTTGTAAAAAACTATAACTATCTATCTATATGTTTTCAGAGTTTTTCATATGTTTAATTCATAATCCTATTCAATGACGTGAATATTTTCTTTACCTGTGTTGCAAATGTCTGTCTAAAACTTGATTAGCTAATGAATCAGTTAAAGTGTTAAAATTTTTGGAAATGTGTTGATATTGAAAAAAATCAAAATGTCTTTCCAAAAGTTGAACTCTTAGGAACAATATAGGAAGTGTTGGATTTCTAACAGTATAAACACTAGTAAGTTGTAATACCATGAGTTGTGAGTATAACCTTATGATTATGCAGTTAATACCAAATGAAATGGAATCAGGGAGAAGTTTGATCAACAGCTATACTCAGCGATATTGTTTGTCGATCTACCATTACAAATCCCTTGAAAAATCACTAACTCGTCATTCGAAGCGAAAATGGCCCATGCTGCATAGGATAGATTCTGCGTACTACGACTAGCACCATCGGCATATCCAACAAATGGTTTTGAAGATTTAGACATATACCATAAAATGTAAAGCGGATTACTAACATCAAGAAAACTCAAAAAACAAGTTAAGATAGTGGATGCAAATCAATAGCATATAAACAATATAATACAAAAAATTACTACACTCATGATTAAGCATAGTAACGTTTCAAATACAACCCATTTCTAGGTTGTGCCAATGGAATCCCATCGTAATCAACTAACTCGTAGGAACCCCTAGCAAGAATTCTTTTAAAAATATAGGGGCCATGCCATAATGGCTCGAATTTCCCTATACCTATTACATCAGCTTCTTGGTCATAAAGAAGGACCAAGTCGCCCTCTGAGTAGATGCGAGGCTGGAAATTTTTGTCGTATTGCGCCTTTATACATCTCTTATGCACTTTGTTGGCCAATTGGGATTCATGACACATTTCATCAAGATGGATGAGGTGAAGGAGACATGCTTCTTCTTCTGAGGTGTCACGTAACAAGTCAATCACGAGTTTTAATGATGATATGTCGCATTGGATTGGTAAGATAGCTTCCAGACCATAAACCAATTGAAAAGGGGTAAATCCGGTTGTGTTTCTCACCGAGGTTCGATATGCCCACAAGGCAGAGTACAAGATCAAGTGCCAATTCCTTTCACAGACTCCTATCATTCATTAAAGCATTCTTTTAAGAATTTTGTTAATAGCCTCAACTTGTCCATTTGATTGTGGATAATAAGGAGTATAATTATCATGCGAAAATCCTAACTTGGTAGTCTATTCAGACATCATATGGTTCGTGAAAATGCTTCCCATGATCCGTAACTATAGCCTGTGGGACCCCAAACCGTGCATTAACATGGTTGAAGAAAAACAATGCAACTGTTCGTCCTGTGTTATTAAATGTAGGCATCGCTTCGACCCATTTGGTAAAATAATCGATTGCGACAATAATATAACCATGCCCCCCAGACGAAGGAGGGTTACAGTTCATGAATTCAATACCCCATTTTGTAAATGGTCCAGTAGAGATAATAGGATGCATTGGCGCTGGCGGTTTGCGAATTTTACGATAAAAAATCTGGCATGCATGACAAATTCTGACTACAAGGACGCAATCTCAAAAAATAGTAGGCTAAAAGTAACTGGCGCGGAGTATCTTCTACGTGGTAGAACATCCAGATAAGTATCCACCACAAGCCCCAACATGACAATAATTTAACACTTTTTTGGCCTCCTCATGAGTGAGGCACCTCCTTAAAATGGTATCGACACCACGATGATAAATTTCATTACTGACGATTAGATAATCTTTAGCTTGGTATTGAATATGTCGCTATTCAGAGCGAGAGGTATTAGGTCGAAAAGTTTGGGTTTGAATATAAATAATTAAATCACCATACCAAGGATCAGATGATCTGATAAGAAACAAAGACTCGTCTGGAATAGATGGTTCTAACTAGTAGGAGTACTATCAGAGGGAAGGCCATAGAGAAGCTCAGCCAAAACTAAAGAATTCTTTGACTTGGATTCGATGAATTCCAAATCAAATTCCTGCAAAATGACGATCAATTTTGAATACTTGCACCACATCAATTGACGTGATAAGATATAAGTCATGGGGTTGCAATCCTAAACTATTGTTGTTTTTCAGAGTAGGATATATTGGTGAAATATTTGGACAGCTTGAACAGCTTCCAAGGCAAGCTTTTCCATGTACGAGTACTTAACTTCCATATCATTGAGATTACAACTCAAATAATAGACTGGATTTTCAATTCCATCTTCTACTTGGACCAAAACCATATCAATGGTCATTTCAGTCACGATGATATATAGGAAATAACCATTATGATAATTTGGAGGATACATTAATGACGCTCAGAAAAGGGTGTCCTTGACAGCATCAAAAGAAGCTTGCGCAACTTGGTCCCAATGGAAGGGAACCCCCTTTTTCAATAATTGAGTAAATCCTTTAGCCATTTCGACGTAGTTTGGAATGAACATTCTCAGGAAATTAACCTTTCCTTGAATTTTTTGTATCTAAAGTAAGTCCGATGGTGCAGGAAAACCAAGAATGGCCTGAAACTTCAGTGGGTCTATTCGAATTCCTTCTTTTGAGACTACGAATCTGAGAAATTGACATGAACCAAAACAAAACACACATTTATGTGGATTGAGTCATATCTTGTAGTGTCGATAGCGTAAGAAAATGGCTCTCAAATGCATCGGGTGATCAGTATGATTTCGTGAATGCACTGGTAAATCATCTAGATATGGTTGAACAATGTGCTTGATGCTGTTGAAAGCATAATCCATTTCTCTCTGAAAAGTTTCCCTAGCATTCTTAAACCAAACGAAAGTTTCCTATATGCAAATTTTCCCCAGGGATAGATGAAAGTTGTCTTATGTTGGTCATCTGGGCGGATATTGATTTGATTGTAGCCAAAAAATCCATCCATGAACGAGAATATTTCGCATCCAGCACAATCATCAATAATCTAGTCAATAAAGGGAGTAGGATAGTTGTCTTTTGGACAAGCATGATTAACTTCCCGATAATCGATGCATACTCTAATGGTTCCTTGTTTTTTCATAGCACGAAGGATATTGGAAACCCACTCAGTTAGCAGAATAGGGTAAATGAAACCAACACAAAAAAAAATTTCAACTTCTGCTTTGATGGCAGCGACTTTCTTCAGATGAACAGGATGAAGTCGTTGGCACACCGGTTTGACATCAGGATACATATTAATAGTGTGTTCAACTATACTAGTATCTATGCCTGGAATTTCCTCATAAGACCAAGTGAATATGTCATGAAATTCACAAAAAAGAGAGCAATATGAATCAATTTATGATGGAGAACAAGATACACTAACATGAATATGTTCTACAACACTAGGTTTGGTCGAAGTATTGATAGAAATCATTTCTTCAATATTTGAAAAGTTTCTCTCAGAGTCTATTGCATTAATCGGTAAAGAATTCAAAAAGAAAGTTTTGATGGATGGGTGATATAGTTCATTGAGATTATTTTCTTCATAATCTACAAGATGGGAATGATGATGATAATATTCCCATTGTTCTCCTTCTGACATCATAGCTTCCAAAATATTTTCATCTGTCAAAAATTTAGAGAAAAATGGATTAGATGGAGTACAAAAATCTAAGGAACGATCAACCCAAACACTTGGCGATGCTGATTTCGGATTTTCCGCCCAAGCCAAATAGATTGATTGCTATGCTAGCTCAATAGGGCTGGGCAGTAAAGTAGAAATTTCAGAATCACCCGTACTCTTCCTTAAGCCAGATAGAGTGGAAGAGATCATGTAGCAGGTCTCTATACTAGCAATTTATATCGACGTTGAGGGCGACAGTAATACAAAGGTTCCCATAAGAGTGGAATCCTTTAAGAGTCTTACACCAATGTTCTGAATTTCTAGTTTGGGTAAGTGAACAAATGGAATGCTTCCAGTTACCTGCAAAGCAGAGGAAAAAAAGGATAATTGATTAATGATTGTGATTGTACCTTTATGTGGAAAGGAAATCATTCTAAATTATGTAGAAACAATGGTAGTCATTGCATATACCCATGGTATTCCAAGTAAAATATTATAGTCAAGGGGTCCATCAAAAACCTCAACATCAATATTCACTGTTTTCCCCCCTAATTCAACATGCAGGTTATTGATAATACCAGAAGATTTATATGTTCTTCCATCAAAAGCCTTCAACGTCGTTGATGATTGTGATAATCGCGGTGAGCCAAGTGACTTCCAATAATTTAGAGACATAAAGCACATAGATGCTCCCTCATCAATAATAGTGTGATGAACAAGGTGATTGAGAACATTTACTTGTATGGAGAATGCCAATTCTACTGGTAACTGCGGCACCTAGCCCATATGGTTAAATATAACAAGATTAGAATCAGTCAGATCAATTACACCAATTGCCAACAATAAAGCCTACTTCTGGGAGGGACAACTTTGTAATACCTCAATAGTAGACATAGCTGAAGGGGATTGAGCCAAATATTAAACTATATCATAATTTTGTGCAGCTCTTGCTCGAGGATTATTTGTCGATTTATGAATTACTCCCTTTGATGGCTTAATTTTCAATTCAGGAATAACAGTAGGTGGTACTGATTCAACTGATGGATTCGTTGTTGAGGTAGTAGTTTGATCAGTGGCTAGACTACCATAGTATTTATTCCACGTCGACACCAAAATATCTTGTGATGGTTTTGTGGTGGATAACATTAACACTTAGAAACTAGGAGATGGATCTGTAGCAACCAAATTAGTGTCTAGATTTGGAAATGGGTCTTTCAACACAACTTATTCATGGGAAGTCTTGATGATTTTTGAGACTTCAGCATGGTGAGGAAAATCCCTAAAAAAGTGTTCCTCGCTATAGATTATGCATGGATAACGAGGTTTTCGTGGTCCTGACGGTTGATCAGATGATCTTTCCTGTGGGTTAGAAGTTTTCTTTTCTTTGATTTCCCCTTTTTCTTACTTTCTGGTTGCTTGTCACTTTTGCCTTTTTCAAATGACATGGCATTAATTTTGAAAGTAGGAGCAGGATCAGATGCAGTAGCGTGGTGTGTGTTTGCAATGCCTATCAAGTCGTCTCCTACATGAGAGTCATTTATTTGAGGAGGAATATTGAAATTAGATCGCGGCACATTAGGAATTTTTTCATAGAGCATGCCAGACTGAGTGTAAATCAAGTCTAAATATTGGGCACGAGCGATAAATTTCTCTTCTGTGATGAAGCCACCCTTAGCCACATCCTCAGTTATATATGGTAACAGGGACTTAATGAGCCATTCAGCAAGGAGCTGATCTAGAAAAAATTTCTTAACCATTCGTCGACAGCGATGCACTCATGAATATGATCAGAAATGTGAGTAGCATTAGTGTGTTTGAAGTTGGTCAAGAGTTCCATTCCAGTTTCGTATCTGATAAGTAACTGGAAATGGTTCAAAAATACAGTAGCTAAGGAAGTGAAATTGTCAAAATAAGCTCTAGGTAACTCAATGTACCATTTAGCAGCCGAACCTATAAGCATATGGTGGAAAAGACGTAGCCGAATAGAATCATCATTCAGGGAATTTGATGAACACCATAAATGATAAGTCATGACATGAGTCGAAGGATATTCTCCAGGGTTTCCATTGAATTTATGAATATCGGAGGGTAATTTATGAGGTATCACCAGCCACCAAGGAGCATAATTTATAGGATCATTAGTTAACTGGTTTAAATCTGGTAATTCCAAGGTTGCAACAAAAGGCAATTGGTAATTAAGGTTAGGTTGAGCATAGCCAGGATAAGATGGAATTAGTTCGACAACAGGTCTTTGAGCACCAGCATACAGAATTTGTTATTGGTAACCTAGATAGGGGTTGTTCTACATGGCAAACGCTTGAGAATTCTGTTGACCAAAACCTGGATATGATACTTGTTGAAATGAATTTTGAGGCATTTGTGCTTGTGGCTGCCAAGGGATTTGTCCACCAATGTTATAACCCAAATTAGCATAAGTTTGATTTGATTGATATGTATAACCAGGTTGTGTTTGTGACATGCCATAAAATGGTATACCATCTTGTGAATAAATGATTCCTGATATAGGTTGTTGTAAATTAACCAAAGTATTTTGAGTTTGTGGACCCAACATTTGATGATATTGATTTGAAGAACTCGCTTGATAAGGTTGATGTAAAATATTTTGATTCTGTAATAGGGGTATAGATGTATTAGAAAGTGGTAATGAAGTGGTTGTAATAGGTTGAACTGGTTGATACGAGTGTACAAACGTTTGTGGTTGGATAGGCAGAGTGGGCTGCCATTGACAAACATTCATTTCAACTTTAGTTAGACCAAAAAGTGACTGAGTACTGTCATATTGGGTGACCAAAGGTTTCCCCCCAACATAAGGAGGATAATAAGACTGAAAATAATTTTCTCCAAATGCTGGAAGTCCAGTTGGTATGGTAGTTAAAGGGATTGAGCCAAAAGGACCAACTTGATATTGTCCTGATGATGTATGTAATGAAACAAGTCGTTCAGTACTGATGATAGGACTACCAGTTAAAACACCAGATGATGACATTGGCAAAGGCCATGATCGTGAAGATGCACCAGAGAAAGTGCCAGATAATGATTTGTAACCTGTTGGGACCGAAGGGCCACTTTGAAAATATGACTCTAGTGAGGTTTTGAACATCGACTGAGTAGCAAGGGTAGGAGTGGACGTAATTGGAACAGCAGACCCAATCGAAGATGTTGGTTCAGACATGGTTGTTTGACCAAATGTATAACCTCAAAAATCAACGGGAGATTGAATGGAAATATGATCAACAAAAGCAGATGGAAACGATTGAGGAAAATACTGGTACAGGTGAAGTTCCTCCCCCAAAATGGGTTGGAGTTAAAGGTGTATTCTCATGTGGGATCTCTTCATTCACAATTAAACTAGGAGGAAGAAATTCACCGTCAGGCCCAAAATATATTTCAGACGATTGACTGTGTGAGATAGGAGTTTCAATAGCTACAAAACTTTGTGGGATGACCAAGGTAGGAACAACTTCCGTTTTTTCGACTTCAAGATTCAAATGTTCTAGCATAGAAGAGATAGCATCTAGATCAATTTTTGATTGAAAAACGTCAGGTCCAGGGGGTATGGTCTCAGCGATTGAATATATCATGACCACGGGTAGTTGTGAAGACTTTGTTTCGACAACAATAGATGAACCGAGATGTGTGGAAAAAATTTGAGCAAACTCTGGGTTAAGAGATGATGTTTCACCAAAGGTACGAATTGTACTTGGTTCGGCAGATCTTGATCGCCTTCGCCTACCAGAAGTAACTTCTGGTGGTAAAGGTGGCTTTAAAGCTAATCTACGTGAATGATGAGGGACAGGATTTTTTCTTCCAGGATTATTTATTTATTTTAACAAAAAAACAAAAAGAAAAAAGAGGGTAATGCTAGGCAAAAGGGTTTACCAAGAAACTGTGAACTGCATAATACCTCCTGGCGAACCAAGAAGTACGGGCAGGTAATCTCCCTGAATGCTGTGTTCGGTGTATCAAAATTTTAAGGTAGCCGACTCAGTTCACTATGGATGGATATCACCCAAAAATTTTCCTCCCAAATATACCCGAAGGTACGTGGAGGCCCAAGTCCATATTAGCATTGTCTGATGTGAAACCGCACATTGAGAGCACCCCTTTATACTTATCGTACTATAACACCACCCGATATACCCGAAAGTACGTGGATGAGCTATGATCTACTTACATATGTGGAGTGAGGTATCACACTCAGAATGTATCGCAGGCAAGTTAACGACATCTGCTATGTTTTATGATGTCGGAACACCTCTCTAGCCTAGACCTTCTAAATGTTATCGTTATGGTTCCAGTGCGTTGTTAAGTAAATTGAGATTAATTTTATGTTGATCTTGCTTAACAATTTTCCTTTCAAAGGTTCGTCGCGATGATGTGTATGAAATTACTAAAATAGAAGCTAAAAATATCAAAAAAACTTTCACTTTCAGTGTTTTCAATGAAGAAATTAGTTGCTAAGGGAAAAGAGAGAAAATAATTTGAGAGCAAACAATTCAATGAACAAAAAAAATCAATGAATCTCAAACTAAATGTATATTTCCTAATGTTCCTTTTGCAAAACAAAAATTATTCTACATGCAAATGCAAGTTTTTGTTTTCATTTTCCTTAATGTTATGAATGTAGAAAAGAAACTAGGTGCACTAAATCAATAATTAAAATGCTTTTTTACTTTCAAGAAACAAAGAATACAAACAAAAATTTATCTTTTGAAGGAAAAATGAGGATTTCAACAACAATTTCTCCTATCAAGGAAATGAATATTTTATGACAATTTCCTATTTTGAAAGAAAATGATTCTTAATGCGACCATAAAAAGTACTTCAAAATCAACTTGTCAATGATAAAGAAAAACTTTTTTAAAACAACATTGAACAAATTTTTATTCAAAGGAGAGGAAGTATATAGAGTCACCGGTCAATTGAGCATCAAAATTTTTAGAACACAGCAGCAAACAAAACTGAAGCAAGTTACAAAGTCAAATTCAAGGGAATTTGATCACTTTCAGGAGTCAACGCAGTCTCCAAGGGGAGAAAGTGCTCTACAACACATGCTAGGAAGGGAGACAGTGCTCTCCAAAGCGCTGTGTTCAGTCTAAGGGTGCATTGGGCGCATTATAGAAGGAAAAATACTACTGTTTAACTCACTGTATTTGCAAATTAAGCTCTGAAGAAGTTTAATATTTATGTGTAACAACTACTGGGTGGATAGAAAAAGTAGATCAGAGGCTTAAACACCTAGAACTAAGAGAAATTCTCCCCAGTGGAGTCGCCAATTTTTTGGACCAAAATTTTGAATTAAGGATAAATCACGCTTCCCTAGACAAGTGCTAGTCTAGAAAAATAGGTGAAAGACTATATGACTATTTCTCCTGACTCAAAACAGATACACAGAGAGGATTGGAGGCTTACTTTTTCAGTCACTTCCAAATGGCTCCTTCTATCGCTTCCACTGCAGCTTCAAATTCAAGTGGTTTGTACGCTGAATGATTCCTGTAAGAAAGAACACTGTAACAACAAAAGATGCAATAATATAGATATATATTCGAGATAGTTAGCTAAATCAGTAAAGCATAAACCATATACATCAACCAAGATCTTACAATATAGAAAATCAAAGTCAATACATATGCATATAGGGAAAAATAAGCAGTACTCTTTATTGATGATAGAAGGAGAGGTTACAACCTAGTGACTGATTTGAACTAACCTTCCAGCAAAGTTCCCAAGCCTCATCATAGTATAAATCTCTCCAGCAATAGCTTCACAAATCTAGCTCTCAATTAAAAATTCTCCAGCATTTCTCTACTCAAATTTTTCCTCCTCAAGCACTTAGATCTGTGCTCAATTTATAGATGAACTATAGGTTTTTTTGCAATCAATAACTTTCCAAAAATAGGCAAGACATGTTTCCAGTCATGTAGATGTCAAATGGACACTTGGATCCGAAGCTGAACACATGTGAATTCTTCTATAAGGCACTGGCCAAGTGCAGATTCCGGAACAATGAGAATTTCTCTCCCAATGTGAAAAACACATCTGTGAATGTCGGGAAGTTCTTTGTAGAGCAGCCTTACATGGGGCTACATGCATATGCAATGCGCTTAGGCCCCTTAGAGCCTGCATTGGTGAGCTCTTATGTGTTATATAATAAGCTTCAAACCATGGAAACCTTTTCTTGATGAAAGTCTTGCTTGATTTGTCTTGTTTCTTGTCTTAGGGCATGTAGCAACTGAAATTATAAGGAATGATAGACCCTTAATCATTGGGCCTGGAGATGATGTCTAACTAAACTGTGTCATCAACAGCAACAAAGCAAGCGTACTCCTACTAATCATGAAAAGAAAATCGAAAGAAACAGAGAAGAAGGATCCCCTTCATATTATAATATCTTCAGCAAGAGATTTAAAATTATGTACAGAAAGAAGGCTAAGCTTAGTTCTAGATTAATAATTAGCAAGGATACAGAGCAGTAGAATCCTATCAACACTAATGAGTCTCTTATATCCTCATTAATAGGTGAGCAGTCCACACAGTCTCCTACTACTTCCATAAATACTTCATATCAACAACAGATCATGCATATAGGTACATCAACTTCAAGAGAGCCAAAGTAGAGCACCATGGATATCTTCAAGGAAATCAAACTAAAAAATGAAGCCTTGAAGATAAACACATAAAACCAATTCTGTAAACAAACTTTAGGTGCCCAAAGCAGGCTATTGTCAGCCTTCGACATAGAGAAAGTGTAATATTCCCAAATGGTAAAATCAACAATATAATGCAAAATGATAGAAAAATAACAAAAATTTTCATTTAAATAGAAATATGCTAATATGGAGACCTTTCATATGTTATTACAGTAGAAAAATATGTTTAAGAAGTGGCCCATAAGATGCATAACAAGACAAGAAAGTCTCCAATGAATAAAATCCTTCAATATGAGGTTCTGCAACCATATATAAAAGCTAGAAAAACCCTTACAACATTATTTTATTGGCTCTGAAACAATAGTATATTATACATCAGATCTAGAGCTACTATGTGCATAAAAAGTTAGATCTATATTAGATCCATGCACTATACATGCTCCTTTAAAGAACCCCTTTGGGGTTTTTAGAAAAACACCAAGCACAAGTTCTATATCTGAGATCTAAGACTGCAGATCTACTGAAAAATACAGATCTGGAAAGTGTGGCTGATATCATATGAGAAATATAATATCCTCCTCCAATAGATCTTCAAAGTGAAGGGAAAATCCCAAACACTACAAAATAAACTCTCCAAATAGTGTGTTGAACTACCTCGCAATTGCACCTACAGAAATAATGCAGATCTGGAAGTAAACTATGCTGTAGGGATTAGAATAAGGTTGGCCTGATGCTAGGATCTAATAGTGAAGCTCAATCCCTCCAATATTGTCCTCCCAATAAATTGGAAACCTCCTCCACTAAAAAGGAGCACTGAAATGGCCTAGATCTAAAAGATCTAGTCTCCACTTGCTACAACTTGCAAAAATAACCAAACCCTCAACATGATCTGTGCTGTAGTTGAAACAAGAAGCTTGGCTCTAAGCCAGATAGTGGAAAATGCAATACAAACTCTCCCAAGAGCTACTCAATGGGAAGAGGTGGGATTCCCAATCAAGAACACCCAATGCTAAACAACATTCAATCTTAGCTAAACAACAAGAGAAAGATAAATGTCTAAACAGACCATATATTCATAAAATATGATAAACATCAACAACCTTCTAATGTTTCCATCCTCTTCCTTTTATAAGTTAAGATATTGAAAACCCTAAACCACTTCCAATGAGATCACTTCTTTCACAAAAGGCATCTCCATCTAAGACTATGCTATACCTCATTGATGGCCACTCCATGACAACGTTGTAGCTTTGGTCAAGGTTGACCTAGTCAAAATGTTCTAGCTCCTTTCACACCTAAGGGTGCTTGATCAAACAACCAAGATTCAACCTTTTCATATTTGGCATTGATTTATTCATTATTAAGGAGTATTATGGACCTCCTTTGCTCTTTTATTATTTAAACAAATTAATAAAACAAAAATGAATATTCCAATTAGCCCATGACTAATTGGGAATATTACAGAAAGGAAGAACGGTACTATAATTTATTCAAGCACAAGTTCCTCGGCTTAAAGGAGAAGCAAACTATGAGAATACATCTCTTGAGTTTGATGTCATAGACATACATCCCATTGATCAAATGGAGATGCATAAAAAAACTAGGGAGATGATCTTCTCCACTGTAGCTAACACTGCTATGTCTTTATCTAAATTTCAAGTCACACCGGAAAATTTCTGGTCACAACTCAACCACTACAAGGAAAAGACCCTCTAATAGAGGTTGTAAATGAGGTTTTTAGTGTTATAAAATTGGCCAAAATTGTCAAAAAAAATATTTTCTACAACATCTGTTTATGGTTACGGAGGTTTTGGCAGAGCTTTTAACAAAAATTCAACACATAAAAAAAAATGGGTGACTGAATGTTATTGCAGATGTTTTTTTCATCGATGTGCTACTCTGGATTGAACGCACTGGTGCGTACATATATAATGTGCCCCGAGGAGGTCGAAGGAAAATGCACTAGGCCATTAAGGTATAAAACCGTACCGGGCGTACTGTTGGTGGCACAACGCATGTGGTTGCTCTAATTGGTCTTGGGATTTGTGTGGTGCCCATAGGTCGTATCAACGCACCTATGCATAGACGTATAGAAATGCATCGGTGCGTAGTATCAAAGAAAGGAACCAAGATTTGTAATTGGTATCGCTATTCGTGCGGTGGCCATACGTTGTAAAAATGCATCTGTGCTTATAGACACATAAATGCCTCAGTGCGCATTATCACACAAACGCATTGAGATTTATAATTGGTATCGGTATTCATGTGGTGGCCATATATCGTACAATAGCGTCGGTGCGTATAGACACATAAATGCATCAGTGCGTCATACCGCACAAATGCACCGATATTTTTAATTGGTTTTGGTGCTTTTTCGATGCTCATAGATCGTAGAAACGCACCGGCGTGCTTCTTAATACAAAATCATCGACATACAGTTACTGACATGCACCAGTTTTCATTTTGTATTTTTTAGAAACAACGGCTTGTGATAGTGAAATTATTGTGATTGTTTTAAATTCATTATTCATTAAAAGTCGACACATATTATAATAATATTCATATTAATTAAATTCTTATTAATGCATTTGAATGTGATGTTTGGATTAATTTGTTATATCATATCATAATTATTGTGTTTTTTTTAAATTCATTATTCATCAAAAGTTGACACATATATATCTCATAACAATATTCGTATGAATTAAATTTTATTAGTTCATTTGAGAACGACAATGGAGAACGCAACAGAATAAATTAAAACATATTTTATGATATATAATATATATTAATAAGACAGTCTTTATCATACAAAATGGGACAGTTATTGCACTACAAGGAAAAAGCACATTGGTGAGGGTCATGCTTGTGACGGACCTTTAAGGTTCGTCACCAATGTCACATATGGTGACGGTCCTTAAAAAACTGTCACTGTAAGTGTATATAGTGATGGCCCTATATGGTCCGTCACCAAAGACATTTTCAATGACACTTTTGGTGAGGGTCGTTAAAGGCCCATCACTAATTCTCTCTTTGGTGACACTTGTAGTGACGAACTTTTAATAACCCTCACCAACGCTCTTTTTGTTACTTTTGGTGACAGTCAAAAAATTTTTGTCATCATTGATCATTAAAAAACCGTTACTGTAAGTGTATATAGTGATGGTCCTTTATGGTACGTCACCAAATACATTTTCAATGACACTTTTGGTGAGGGTCGTTAAAGGCCCATCACTAATTCTCTCTTTGGTGATACTTCTAGTGATGAACTTTTAATGACCCTCACCAGCGTTCTTTTTGTTACTTTTGGTGATGGTCAAAAAATGTCCATCATCATTGATCATTCCAATGAGTTTTTGATGACGCTATGTGCCTGTTAATATATTTTTTGTCAAAAGATAATGATTTAATACCATTATTGTGGAGTATTTTTTATAATATGTCCAAGGCCATAGTAGTTAGGGTCAGTCAATTTTTTAAGAAGTAATTAGTGTGTATCATTTCCCTAAAGTAATGACTAGTCGAATAGAGATTTCCTATGAGTCAACACATGATTCATATCTATTAAGTTTATTATCTAGAAAATTCCCTTCAGATAAAGTTCCACTATTATGTGTAGGAAATATATTATTTAATACATAATCAAGCTCTGACAATTATATTAATGAGAAAGACCTAACACTCCTCAACAATTTGGGCACACCTTAAAATAATGCTTTGGCACACACTAACATTAGTTATCACCCCACATGTCTTGGAACATATTTGTACCTAGAACATATTGTGATGACACTGATGCCCAAGAACATGGTGGCATGTGCTAGCACAACATGGAACTCTCCTAGCATATGTTGGCATGCTGCATATAGTCCATAGCATGCCTTGGAACACCTTGGTTTAATGCATTGACATACATTAGCACTTGGCACACAATGCCACTTGGCATGTATTGGGACCTATTATTAGTGTGCGTAGCATGCCCCTTTTCAAAAAGATAAAGTCTTGACTTATTAACCCTCTTATTGGTTCTTCCTTTTGTTGCCTTGACAAATATTGACATACCCTAGCACCCTACGCCACATCCTTAGCATCGAGCATGTATTGGCATATCTTGGCACTATTAATTGACACATGATATAATTAGCACAGCCTGGAATTCCCAAGCACACTTTGGGAATTCTTGAAATGCCTTGATATTCCCTAGCATGCCTTACCAATTCTTAGCATACCTTTTCACTCCCTCCTTGGCATGACAACTAACACTCATTAACACTAGTCTCTGGCATACGTTCCTCATATTCATTAACTTCCATGAATTTTTACCTAGTGCTCCCTTAATGTTTTTTCCTAGTACTCCTTAACACTCATCAACATGCATTATCACTCTCTAGCACACCTTAGAACTCTTCAACATTCCCTTCCACTTCATAACATGCATAACACTAGTCCCTAACACATATTGGCGCTTGGCACGTGTTGGCACTTGGAAAGTCTTAGCATGTATGGAATACGTTGAGATGCCTTGGTATGATTTGGCATGGTTTAATATTAAATTTATTTGTGATGATAAATTGTTGGAAAGTAGATGAGAAGCAACAAAGGAATACTTGGCACTTAGAATGCACTAAGACTTTGCACTTGGCACCTATTTCCACCTAGTGTTGGTGTGCCTAGCATGCCCCTCTTGGAAAAGGTAAATTGATGACTTATTAACCCTCTTATGTGTTCATTTCCTTGTAGTTTAACTTTTTTCTCCCTTTTGTTGTCTTGAAAGTCCCTGACATGCATTGACACACCCTTTCACATCTTGGCATGCCTTATCACTTGGCACATCTTAGCATGTTTGACATGTATTCCCACTATCTGGCACATCAAGGGGGTGAAGAGAGATGTAGTCCTAAAGTAGGTCAAGTACGAGGGCCGAGTAAGGGTTTCTAAAGGGAGGTCATGATCATCCTCCAAGAGAAAGATCATCATGTGAGGGTTCAGAAGAATGTTGCATACCTTAATGGTCGGTTTGCGCTAGGAAGTAGGATGGCATATTGTTGGTTCTCTTCTGGCAGATCGAGCTTAAGAGAGGTTTCTCATGAGAATCTGGGCATGTGATTTCAATTATGTCTTTGTGTGAAGGCCACATCAAATTATGAAATGTTTAATATTTGCAACAAGAAACAGTGAGATTGGAAACCAGAAAGGAAAAAAAAAAATGCACCCACACTGGTGAGGAATTTTGATGCATCAGGAGTGAGGAATGTGGGGCGTCTAATTTATTTTTCCCTTAAATAAATTGGACAATAAATTGTAATTTCATCTCATAACAACTTGTGTCAGTTAATTAAGTCATGATGATCGAGTTAGCTCAAGAAATTAGAGTTGAGGGTCTAAGATGAGGCATCTAGAGGGATTCTAATATTTTTGCAGTCCAGTTGAAGTTGATGCATTAGTGGGGTGCAAGTGTAATTAACTCAATTAAATGAGTTAAAATCAGTTTAACTAGTTCTAACTGAGTGATGAGCTAGTGAGAGGTCTAGTGAATTAAATTAGATTTAATTCACAATGAGTGATCAATTAGATAATTGATAATTCACTATTAACAGTCACATACATGTCAGTTTCAAGGAATACCCAGTTGAGATAAAGGTTAATGGGAACATAACTATCAGTTGTATTTAGAGAAAATTTTCCATGTGCAATTATAAAGTCATTGGGATGCCATGATGGATTGCACAATCAAGGAAGACTGATTTTCCTAATTAATAAGGAGTTAATTCCCTAGGAATTGCATGAGCAAGGCAGGCTGAAGTAAGGATGAGAATTGGCTAAGTACTAGACCGAGTTTTCCTAGATCAACGAGAGACAATTGACAGAGTGCTGGAGAATCTCATGAGAGATTAAGCATTGTATTGTTTCATGATTCCTTAACTTAATACACAATAGATATTGAGGGGTTTCGATTAGCTGCTTTCCCCAAATACATCATGTTGTTGTGCGATTGATAATTTATTTCTCTTACTTATATATGATTGTGCAATCATTTTTTGCTTCCGTAAATTGTAGGAAGGATTCGGTATCTTTTTTAGTAGATTACAAGATCAGATTGAATCTCATTGGTTAGATTTTCTACATGGTATCAGAGCAGGATTTTTTTGGGCGGCGAGTTTGTAGAGAATATTTGAATATTTTGGCGTAAAATTTTCGAAAACAAATAGAATATTTGGATTCCTTGAGAAAATCTACCCATATGGAAAAAACAATTGGTCAAATCGGAGATCGGATGAGGGAGATATCATCGATTTAAAATCAACTCTTTTTTAGAAACTTTTTGTAACTTCGGGACAATTACACTGTGCGTGAGTCAAGAACCTATATGCACTTGAGGTACCAGATGCATGCAAATCTTTGAGGAGAAAGGCAGAAGTTAGAGACTTGGTGGTTTAGAGGGAGCATAAATTACCTCTCAACATGCATCCTCATGAGAAGCAGTCTCAGAAGGTTGTGGAGTAGCTGCCACAATTGGAGAAGTAGAGAGGATACCGAGTGGAAGCGTCCACTCAAGCAGAGACCTCCATGAGGGGGGAATTTCGAGCCAGATGGGAAGAGGGAGCAGCCATACCTCGAGGTGTAAGGTGGGGTGATTTGTAGACATAATCCCAAGATAAGAAATTTGGGCAAGGTCCATTGAGATGGTGTGTCTCATGGATCGAACCTGGCTATGAGGAGACCACAGTACAACAGTAGTAGGAAGGATCAGTTAGATTGAGGTAGTCAGATGTCAGCAAGATAGAAATTAGAGTGAAAGATGTCAAATACTGGAGCAGAAATCAGAGTTAGCAACAATTCAAAGGGCACGGATGCAGATGTCAGCAGCAGCACAGAGAATCCAATACTAGACAGGTGCAGTAGCTAGTAGCAGTCAGAAGAATCTGATGACAGATGCATTATACTGATTCAGTTGTTCGGAGGCTATTCAGTTTCAGGATTTGCAGGTGCAAACAACACTAAAGAAGTGTAGCATGCAGAAAATTCCAAAGGTACCGGATGGGGATAGATTGAATTCATTTCTTGTTGAGAGGGAGTGTTGAAATTTGCAACAAGAAACAGTGAAATTGGCAACTAGAAAGGAAAAAAAAAATGCACCAACACTCGTGAGGAATTTTGATGTATCAGGAGTGAGGAATGTGAGGCATCTAATTTATTTTTCCCTTAAATAAATTAGACAATAAATTGTAATTTTTTCTCATAACAACTTGTGTCAGTTAACTAAGTCATAATGATTGAGTTAGCTCAAGAAATTCGATTTAAGGTGATCGAGGTGGATATTGGTGGCCACCCGCCTATTCCACTTGGGCCCTCGCCATTGTCTCTTTCAGTTTTTCAGTTTCCTTAATTATAGCACAATTTACTATTTTTGTCAGTTTTTCGGGTCCTGAACTTCTGGAGCTGTTTTGAGGCCCCAAACAACATTTTTTGGGCACGAAAGGTTTGGAAATTTCACAGAAATCACACTAGAAATTTTATTCCTCGGAGAGATCTTTATAACGAGGTATCATTTGCATCAAACGAAGATCATATGACCAAGATCATTTCATCAAATACCTTGGTGAATGGGCCTTAGAAGCTATTTGCGTAGATAAACCCCACATAAGTTGTGTGATGGAAAAATATTCACACTATATTGAAGAAAACACCTACCAAATAAGGATGACATTTCAAATGGGGCAAGAAACAATAGAGAGATAGACATCGAAAAATTTAAAACGCTAGGGCAACAGGAAAGCAACTAGGTAGCATGGTAGAAAGCACAACAAAGAAAATTATAAAAATGCAAAACCCTACAAATTAGCACCCATCCAAACATCACCACAATTTTTTCTTTAACTCTAAATCTCCAAATTCATCAAATTATATCCTATATTCAAACATGATCCTCTCTGTAAGACATTATAAATATAAGGCTGATAACTTACTACATAACCATCACCGACATGTAGTGATCTTAATCTGTGACTAGACAACCTACTTTCCTGAAGACACGGAAAGGTAAACACTCTCTGCCAAGATTTTCCATACATCCCAGGTTGAGCAACCACATATACATCACCAGTTTTTTCTCTTCAGATTTGTAACTTAGAATAGCTTTGTCTGATCACCTCCCGGTTGTTCCCAGAGTCACCCAAACAAGCCCTCTCAGCATCATCCTCTTTCTGTAGTACCTAATTAGTAATTTAATTAGCCATAATAGTTTCTTGATCATGCAGGTATTTCAAATATGTTTCCAATAAGCATAAAGCTTTCATGTTAAACAATCAGCTCAAAAGACTTTAGACTGTGATGCAAAAAACACAAATAAACCTCACCAACACTCAAAGGACAAACAAAGTCAAACCTCTACAAAGTATAAATAGATATCTGATAAACTTCATTCCACCACAAAAACATGCTTAACTAAAGAAAATTCTAATTAATGTGATTTCAAGACAAAGCTTTCAAGGGCAGTGATGTTATAAACATACCCCTACACCTCGTGAACAATCAATGTGTGGAAGTAGACCATCATAAGGCTCATTTTAAACATCATTATTATCATTTTATAAATCATTTTTATTAAATCAACGAGAAGCAAGCAACAATTGCATTCAGGTCCACTGAAGAAAAGTATATGGCAGTTTCATATACTTATTATGAAGCTATCTAGATTTGCAACTTGATTGTAGAGTCAACCAATCAGTTGTTGAAGCCCAATATTGCCTCTTGTGAGAATCAAAGTTACATCAAGATCTATGAAAATCCAATGTGTCGTGACCATTTCAAACACATTAATATTCAATACAATTTCCTAAGAATAATCCAAGTTCATTAGGGAGTTAGTAGTGTTGGACCACATTTTGAAAAAGTTGCATATGGTTAATAGTTTGAGAAAGATCCTAACAAAGGGGAAGTTTGACAAGTCGGGGGAGAATCTTGGTTATTAGAAGAAAAAAAAAAAATTCTCAAGAGTGTTAGATTACTTAGTTGGTTCGAGTTGGTCTCACCTCAGCCTTGGGAAGTTGAGCAGCACCAGGATTGCAGAGCTAGATTGTGGTACAGTAGTCAAAAATATTCTTAAATACAACTAGAAGCTTATAATGACACCTTCGAGGATAGACGAATTAGTTTTTGGGTGACACCCACCAAGTATGGCACACTAGTTGAGGAGATTAACGCCATCATCTCAGGTGCATTCATGAGTGCACACTTATGGAATGAGGCACCTTCAGGAGAGGAGTTATATCTACTATGATAATGCACTACTCTAAGAGAAAATCCTTGCATACAAGGCAAAGTTATGAGGGAGTTACTCATGCTCAAGGGAGATGCACCAGTAACGCTATCATTAATCTGTTTTCTAACAGCACCTTCTCTTAACTTATGAATGAAAAGGACGAGCACACTAGTTAAACATTTGTAGAAATAGATAATAAGACTGAGTGTTAGCTTGTAGGTTGTAGTAGGAGCTTTCGTGCGATGACAACTTGTTGTGACATTCTTCTATTTGAGTAATAAATACTTCTCTGCAATTGTTGTTGGAGCCTTCTCTTTTTATCCTGAATTATCAGATTTCAAATTTGCGTAGAGTGGGCCTAATATATTTGTTGTTTTAATCCACTGTACATGCTGTGTTTGCACTCTTGAATTTACATCCTTCAATTTCTATTCATACAAATCTGAAATTTTGATAGGAAGATACTAAAGTTCAGTCCTGTTTTTAGTATTTTTTAATTCTATGAGGGTATTCTCTTGTTTTCAATAGTATTTGCATATTTATGCATCACAACTCATCTCTTCCATTTCATTCTACTATAATACAAAAATCATTTCTTGTGTAGTTTAGTTTATATATTCTTTTTACTTAATTGATCTTTTATTTTATTTTATAGGAGAAGTACTTAGAAATATCAATTCACACTCCCTTTCTATTCACACAATTGTATATGTGTGGTCGTTGGACATTATCTCATCTTTATATTATCTTTGAGTGCAGACTTGTGTATCATGATTCACATGTTAGAATTGACAATCATGAATCAACAATTGTATTTTTGTGTTGTATGACCTTAAGTTGTTGTTTCTAGTTAGTCTTGCAACAAATGTCTTCATAGACAACCCTGCAACCATAATTCTGGCTAAGGAAAATAAACTTGCTTTGTCCAATGGTTGAAAAGCATGACAAATTAGATCTCAAAGATGAAGATATTTCAATACAGAGAATGTGACTGAAATTCTCCAAAACTATACTTGTAGCCAAGTATTATATCATTTTCAGGGAAAGCCAATAAACTCAATAAATTTTTCTAGGGAAAAAATAATGTAGAAGCCAACACACATGGCCTTGGAAATTTTAAAGTCTAATATTTGCCGAGATAAATCTAGGAAAAATAACCTTTTCCCAATTGTAAATAGTTCCTGTGCTATAAATGTCATGAATTAAAAAGACACAGTGATAGGAAGTATGGAATTGGTTTTTTGACCTGTCATTTGAGTAAATACTAAATTCCCCAGCAATATTCTTATGGGGCTAAGCCAAATGTCCACGTAATACTTATTGGCAACCACTGCATTCACCCTTCAAAGGATTTATCATCACATGACTCCAATGGTTATTCTTGTTGAGCCTTTGCTCCCCTTAAATATTCATGGGTATACATAAAACTATTAGATATTCTAATGTATATTAAGGATTCAGTGGAATATTGAAATATCCAAAGATGGGCACAAGTTAGACAAGGAAACAGTCTGAAATCCTAGAAATGACAAACAAGTAGAATGATAGTCAAAGGAATGACTCAGAAGAGAGATTGCAATAGTGGAGGCACAAGTCTTTAACATCACTGGGACTATAGCAATATTACTGCCAATGTTATATAACAATACCCTTTGAGGGCTCATTGGCTATAATATCGATGATGGTTGTCTCTAGATAAAGAAGAGAGAGAGAGAGAGAGAGACCAGGTTCTAATAACACATATCACCAGTCTCTATTTAAAATGGATGCCTAGACACCAAGACATATCAAGGTGAGATGAATGATATAAAATTAAATCATTGGTTGCAACAATTAAAATTTAGAAGTTTAATTCATTGGGGTAGCATCGAATGTGAAAAAATGGCATTCCTCATGTTCCCATGAAACCATCTCCCCATTGGTTGGCAGGACACTAGCCTATGAAAAAATTTTCTCATCTTAGATACTGTACAAGTGATTTGGAAAGAGGAGGTAAAAATGGTAATTTTTGGCAGTTTTAATTTTAGGACATTTTAGTGGGGCATTGGCTGGTAGACAATGAGATTACGTTGAAATGTGGCTTTGCTTCAACACTACAGAATTATCTAGGAAAATTTGTGTACAAAAATTGAAACTAGAGGCAGTTCTAGCCCTCACAGAACTGAAACAGGGAGACTCTGTATGTGGTTGTAACTATTCTATATTTTTTTGGTGATGTATTGTAGAGAAAGGCCATTCCTCTTAGCACTCTTGTTGGGTAACTATGTTCGTGATGAAAAGTGGACATATTACTCTCTCGAATTACACCAAAGTAACCAAGTGGAGGATTCTTGAAATTTGGCTGGTCATGATTGCAAAAAGAAAAATCATACATATATGGAGATTTGTTATTCTTTTGAAAAATCATCCAGATGCAGAAAATCTTGTTGCTTGAAGGTTGGACATGAAGGTCTTCATAATTTTAAGTCACCTCAATAGCTGTAGGATGAAGTGTTCTCTCCCAAGCTGCAAAAGTCCTTGTGTGATAACATTGAGATTGAGTATTGTGAAAAGAACACTTATCTTGGGAGATATTGTCCTAAAAAAATGCATCATGGAGGGTGTGATGAACATCTGTGTGGTAATGAGCATGCTTGTTATAGGAAATGTGAATTCAATGCTTTTGTGAGATTTTCACTCAACTTGTGCAAAATACATGCTAATTTCAGGACATAAGAGGTTCCATTGAGTATGAACATGTCTCTGAATGAAGTGGCATGTAGAAGGATGGTTACATTACCATGAAACTTTTTGAAACATACCATGATGGTCTACATATTCACACACTAAATCCAAATGCTGCACGTTATAGTAATGTAAGATGTAAGGCTTGTAATTATTTTTGTCAATGACCAATCAATCATTCTGGTTTACATCAAATGGTCTCATGGGAACATGAGGAATTCCATTTTTGCACCAGAACATGAAGAATTTTCTCTTGGATATTATCTTAGCCTCCAATCTCACCTTCTATTTATACGCAATATAAGGGCTTCATTTGGGCATCTAGATTGGCTTGACAAGTTGTCACATGTCTTATTAACATCAAGTCGACCTAGACTCTTCTTGTACAAACCCAACCATATAATTTAAAAATTCACAACTCCTTCTAAGCCTACACGATCTCCATTGGTTCAGTCTTGCAAGCACTCATCCTTTTAGACCAAATACCACTCATGAAAATCCCTCCAATATTGGATATGCAACATCACAATCCGATGAAGACTCTAGCCTGCCAATATCTAGTCCATCACATGAATCCATCTCAATCAACCTCATCTCGTCCATGCCAAAGAAAACCTTGAGCTATCCTAATTTCTAACCATCCATGACAAATCAACGAAATTCCACAATCAACAATCTTCCCTACAACAAAATTTTGTTCACTAGGCTCTCCACCAATCCACCAGAACTCCCAGCCAATCTCGCCTCCAAGCCAGTCAAGACCACATCTCCATGTCTTTAGCTGAACCTTCTACTCCTTGATCTAGACACCCACAACTCCCTCTGAGTTGCTTCACTGAGCACACTCTGATTCACTATCCCTCAAAGTAGCTCAGATACCCTCTGATACCATGTTTTTTTTCCATGATCTTGGGTCTAGGATAGAATCTTAAAATATTTCACGCTACCAAACGAAGAATCACAATGATACTACTTTGCACAACAAAATATAAATAGGAGTAAATCTACCAATGCACAAAATATAAACAAATTCTTACAATTTTTAACCCAACTTCCTTATATTAATCAGCATATAATACAACATTCTAGGGCTCTCGTACCAGGGATAATGGCCCTCATACACACATTGATACAAAATACAAAACTGGTCTTGGTGTCAGTCCATCGACAACCAATCTACCCTCAACAAGATACTCTGACCATGTCGTTGTCACATTCTCTCTCAGCTCTTCTCGGCCATACCCTTGATCTGCAACTCTTGACTCTATCAATGCTCCAAGTCCATCTAGCCACTAAATATTGGCTGCCAATCTGCTCACTAGTTGTGCCTTAGTCCATCAAGGGTGCAACACATCGAGAATCCTATCAAATTGTTCACAACTCCGTTTGTGAAAAATTCTCAATCTTCTCATTGCTGCTCCTCAGTTACCTAGGGACTTCAACCCAATATGGTATTCCTATGCTGCACCAATGAAGGCTAACATAGGGCATGAAGGGCTACCACCTATCACTGCAAGATGTATATATCCCACAATGAACATGGGCTAGGAGGACTTCCCATCATTTGTTGTAGAAGTCCTTCTCCACACACGAGTCTAGGGCTACACAAAATTGCTCCTGGTTGATCAAACCCTTGACCTCTAGCAACCATCGAGGTCCATGAAGATGATGCACACCAGGCCCCAACATGGGTACTATCACACTGTCCTCCAACAGACCATAAATGCACAATCCACATTCACACTTGGCCCACTCTCACGCTGCCCTCCAGTAGACCACGAGTGACCAATACTTGTTGTAGCACCTACCTCTGGCTAGGGCATCCTCACACTTAGTAAACCCTCCTCTTGGCTACCAAGATACTTCTCTAACAGCCCTGTCCTAGGACACCCTTACTTCATTTCGAGATCGGCTCCAAGTTGGGGTTTCTTAACACCCAAGAGAACCCCAACACATAGCTTCCATACGTTGCATATGAATTTGATCCAATCACCAATCATTACACTGGTTAGGGATTCTAACCAACACATTAGCCCTCCCTTCTTTGCTTCCATAAGCTATACTAAAATGATCCAACTATCCAAACTAGGACCAATAATTTAACACAAAAACATACCTTCTAATGTGTTGGTACCCTGTTGTATTCTGCAATCTGGTTAGGGCTTATCCACAGTCCATGTCAGCCCTCTCAACACTTGCCAACAATTCCTTCTATAAATGTGGCTTGCCTTCACCCTAGATTTTCTATCGTACGCTTATTTTCCCTTAGTTATGTTGTAGGAATTAGGCCTTACGACCCCTCCAAAAAACCTAATACAAACATGCGTTATCCCTATAATAACTACAGTGCCTGAGACTTTCTTAAACAACAAATATGCCACTCCTTTTGGTACCAAAACAACCCTCTCATATAAGCGCATGATGGTTTACAAGAGGGTCTCTGAGATGCCAATATCTCTGAGTCTCTGGAATAATGCTTCTCTAGACACCGAGTCAAAAGCTTTTCGAAAGTCTACAAAACAAAAATAGACTTTCGAAGAGCGATGTTATGCCTCCTCAATGATGGCCCTAAGTATAAGGATGTGGTCAATAGTCTGGTGCTTAGGTTGAAATCCAACTTGTCCTCTAGCTCTAAGTTGTTTCCACTCAAGATCCTTGGAGATTTGGAGGTGGAGGGATGTAGCATATAGTTTGGAGAATGTGTGGCCCACCATGATAGTCCTATAATTGTTGGGATCTGAGTTGGGCCTCGATTTGTGTGTCGGGTGAATGATGTGCTGAGACCATGTTGATGGGAAACCTATACAGACCACATGGTTGAATAAATCAACCAAGTAGGGAGCCAGAGCACGAAGACCGTGTTTAAGGAACTCTTCCTGGAAACAATCCTCATTTGCTTCTTTGTTGCTGTTCATCACCCAAATGGCCTCTCTGATGTCACTATCATAGAATACGAAACCTGAAGAGGGCGGAGAGGTCACTTGAATCTGGGGTTGGCCTGGGATGTCATATAGGGTGTACACATGGGAGAACATGGGCTGGGGGTTAAGTTCGGAGGGGAGGGGAGAGTGGCGGGGGAGGACAATATGCTAGAAGTTTTTAGGGGAGTGAGCAAGAGAGGTACACAAGTCACGTCTTCTCTGGGAGACAAAGAGATGTTTCTTGCGACGAAGGAGGCGACGATATGAGGCTTTGATATTGGGGTAGGAGGGGTGAGTATGGATGAATGCATGTCGAAGCTGGCGGTGGAGAGCTTTGCATTCCTCATCATACCATCGATTCATATGGAAATAGGGTTTACGAGAGTGGGGGTAGGACTTGAGGGAAATATCCAAAATGATGGATGAGAGATAGTTGTACTTGGTCGATGCAGAGTCAAATAGTGAGAATTTTTCCATGGAGGGGAGCATCTGGTGAAGGTGGGAAGATAAGATGTCTGGGTCACCCTCATCAAAAAGAAAAGTAGTACGTGGTGAGCCCTTGGGAGGAGGTGGGGTTGTTAGCATGAAGAGAGAAAGAAAGAAGAGCATGGTCATCTAAGGGGATGGGGGAAACAAAAAAGTGATGAATAGAGGGGAGGAGGTTCTGGCTAGAGAGGACATAATCAACAACACTTGCTCCTCCACCATGAGGTCAACATGTGAAAAAGCAAGAGTTTGGAAAATGCGGGAGGCCATTAAGAATCAACAGCTCCTGAGATTCGCCCAAGTGTAAAAGATGTCGACCATAGGTGGTAAGGGGCCCCAATGCATCATTAGAAATCCTATGAAATCCCACTGACTCTAGGTCGATCTCCTAGATGAAATAAAGATCCTCAAACCGATTGTGAAGAGGGATCTAGAGGGCTCTAGTGCGGGAGTTGAAGTCACCTAGAAGAATAACCTCCCCAAATGCCGAATACTGGGCTATGCTAACATACAAATTGACAAAGAAGTCCCCACCAGGCCCATTATGAATGGCATATGATGAAGAAGCAAGAGGGAAGTAACAAACAATTATGTAAGTGTCCCTGGGGAGAAGAGAGACCCCTTGAACCTGAACCCAAATAAACCTGACAAACTCATCCGCAATCACGAAAGAAATCTTTCTTTAACAAGAATCTCTGATGAAGCAAGAAACTCCCCCAAAACCTCTGATACCATCGAAACTCCTCGTCTCCTACCTACAAGCTGAGAACTTATGGTAACCTGTAATGTCTAGGAGAGGTCGAACTGGGCTCTCATGCGTCTCGATGATGAATAAAATACCCGACAGTTGAAGATCATCATATAATAGGCCTGATAATGCCCAAAAAGACCCACTCCCATTCCAACAACTGACGGAAATGGATGCCCCTTGTTTCCTCCCCTAACGAGCCTATCATTTGGAGGACCCAAAACGGGGCTTCCACCCAGGTGGAAAAGTGTCTCGAATCATTGCTTTGAGGTTCCTCATAACTGCCCATTTCATTGCCTGACGTGTTGCTGTAACGAACTCCCTCAAGCATTTGAGCTCAACAACCTGTGTTTTAGTGAGATGTTCATCAAGGAAGATCTTACTAGGATGTGAGAATAGTTTTCGCTTAGCTCTAAGAGCCCGAAGGCAATCGGCTATTGACCTGAACCGGAGAAAGAGAGTGGAATCGTACCCAAGCCAAGCCCTATCAAGGGTCACATCCTAGAGATCTAGTTTTTCATTGAGGAGCAGGGTCCCAAACACCATGGGGTCTGAGGATGTGAGAGGCAAAGGAAGCCCTCTCACTTTGAGGATCAATCCTTGCGCTTGTCTAGTGTGTTATTCCATGAGTTTATATTGTACCACCTCCTCAACTGCGGCTAAAGGGGGAGCAAGGGGGGTATCCCTTCCTCTAGAAACTTGTTCCCATGAGTTGATGCGTGTTTCTATTTCTTGTTTAAATGCCTCTTGCTGAGCTTTGATATCCTCCTATTTTCTTTTCAGATTGAGAAGTTTAGCGTGTAGAGTGTCATTAGAGGGGTGGTGGTGAACTTCTTGCTCCTTGTTGTCCATCAACAACTACTTCAGTGAACCATTATCACCTTCCATTACAAATAATCTTTTCTTGACTTCATCAACCTCTCTTTTTAGTGCCTGGTTAGAGGATTCAAGGGTTTCCAATCTCCTAAATAGTTCTTGAAAAGCCCTGTTGTCGCATCGAAATCCATAATCAGGCAAAGGTGACGGTTTCGAAAAGATTTGAAAGAAGTCTTCGACACTTATGTCTATGTCGGTAGGAGGCCATGACGGCGTAGTCACCTGCGGTTGATCCAGCTGCTGTGGTTGGGTGCTCATGGATCCAAGCGTCATGGTGTTGACATCATTAACGAAGATCTATATCTTGAAAGCAGAATAACACTGCTGAAGACTGATCCCTGCACTTCCACAAGGGCTCTTGAAGAATCTCTCATCGTCGAGGAGAAAACAGACCAGAGAGATGTACTAGTGCCAACAACATGGGCCATGGCCCAAAGCAGACCTGAAAATTGGTATTCACTGAGGAGTTATGACAAACACTTTACCTGCAAACCCATAACTCTCGTCCATGCGCTTTCACAGCAAGATTCCATGCGTGAATGAGCGGCAGCCGGTGGAAAATCTCCAATCGCATGAATGAGTGGCAGATGGCGGACATATCTCTGTAGATTCAAACTAAAGACTTGCTCTGCTACATCGATTATTCACTGTTTCGAGAGATAAAGAAGCATTGGCGAAAGATATGAGTGACCAAGAATCAAAACTTATAGTAGAAGAGAAAACCCAAATCTATTTCGCAGGCCACTGCTCCTTTTACTCCGCTCCCCACTTCTGTGACTCCCTTCCCTTTCCTTTCATAGGCCTTAAGAAACATTGAAGCTGAGAGAATTTGATCACATGTGCTACTTGCCTAGACTCCAACGGTGTGTGTCCATTAGAGGGGGTTATCGACGGCTCTGCAATTCTGGCGGATGCGATACTATTGATGCTAGAGTAATCGGAGTTTCTTTGATGTTTGGCCTGCCATTGAAGTTCCAATTCCACCACTGATTTAAGCTAAAATAAATATCTAGGGCTGGCCCAAGAATACGATGATAGGATACAATTAAGGGAAATATGAATGTATAGTGGATTTAATATTAAACCCTGTACCTGCTGAGTGATCGATATGTATGCAGATTCGGCGAATGCAGATGCAGTTTGATTGATGTTGGAGTAATTGGAGCTGCATTTATGTTTCCAATTACACCAGTGATTGGATCGATGCCCTGTATCTATCTGCTAGCATGCTTTTTTTCTAGCGTGAGAAGGACGTCTCAAACTAGTTGTTGCAAAAAAATGAGAATTTTCCTAGAATACTTTCTGAAAGTGATACCAGTGCCCCTGGATGCAGACTTGTAGCTAGCCATATCCCTAATCATTGCCTTGTACCCAACCTTAGACCAAAAGAAACTTGTCCAAATAAGGGAAAATTTGGAAATAGGAGTCGTGATTTTGTTGCTTCAAGTATTAAATCATTTGCAGACTCCATCTTAAAGCTGCAACACACGAAGATGGATATTTATAAAGATGCTGAAAGGTTGCATGTTGAATCTGAGGAAAAGCGAGCAGAATTAGATCTTAGATGGACTGAGATTATCATGAATACTCAGTTGCAAATTTCTAAACTACTTTCTTGCAAGAATCACAGAAGAAAACTATCTGCTTTTACTTCTCTAGTTCATTTGACCACTGCTACTATTAACTCTTTATCTTTAGATATTGTGGTTCCAGTAAATTTCACTGATGTTAGCGGGCAGAATGTGCAGAGTATTTTCCCTGGAAATGAGTACATTGTTTCTCATTTGTCTTTTCTGCAACCCTAGGGACAGATGATGGCCATCAATATGGGATCATAGAAGTGGCGATTTGGTGGATCGAGGGTTGATTATGTCTGCTCTCACCAATGTGTATATGGTGTATGAATCTGAGCCAAATATCTGCATAAATGTCAAAATATGCTAGCAGATTCTAACAAATCATCAAAAAAACTTCTTATGGTTGTAAACACTATCAGGAATATCAGATACAGATACAAAATTATGCATCCTTTGGTAGCATTGGAATATCATCTTGTGCTGGTGCTATTTTATGTGTGTTCATTAGTAAATACCCTATTGTTGAACAGACAGGGAAAGAAGCCAATAAATTTAAAATACATTACAGTAAATTCCCTATTGTTGAATAGACAACGAAAGAAGCTAGACAAGTAAATTATAAAAATTTAACATCACCATTAAGAAACTTTATCAATGTACAAGTTCAATTCCTGTATTATAATTCGAATACATTTTTATATGACACAGGTACTAACAATTATAAATTTTACCTACATATAAATTATAGTAGCTCCTTCAAATATGTTTTAGAAGAGTATTAAGGTTCCTCCAATAAACATGTTGATTAAAGGGATGCACTAGACAATTGAGCCTGAACTAAATCTCCCTTAGCCTCCACAGCCCAAAAGGAGAGAATTTTTTTTGGTTTTCTTTGGCTGCTTTCCAAAAGAAGTAGATTCAGCAAACCACAAATTTTATCTAGCACATCAATTCAGATAATCAAGTGTCATATCATAATGAAATAAATTCATGCACATAGAATAAATAAACGATCAAACACAATTCCATTTGATTCACCTCTATGTGTCTACATTCTCTGACTATAGAAGACAAACTTGTGACCAACTACACAGTAACATACATAATAAATTAAGGATTCTTTCACAAGTTCCAAACCAAATACACAGCAAAAACCTAAATCATCATGCACAAATCATACAGATGACAGATCATCATCTTCTTGAATTTCCATTTCTTTACATGAAAGTTCCCATACAGATGACGATTTCCCTCTATAGGTTTCTATCTAATAAAAATGACTCCAGGTATTTGTTTGTAAGAGTGGTCCTATAATGCTATGATTCAGGAACTATAATAGGATTAGAAGTCCTTGTAGAATATAGTTTCAGAAGTACCATGATGAGATATTAATAATAACTCTTTTCATGCTCGAAAATACCATATTGAATTATCATATTTAGAAACTGTCTCTGGGACTGCATAGTCAATTGGAATATTGTTATATGCAGTGACAAATTTCATGTCTCCATTCATTTCCTGGCAATGATGTATAAAAGGTTGATCGTAGACCCTGCTTTGATCAAGGTTTAATCCGTCTCTCATTACCAGATGGATGTTTGAACCAAAATTGTAATCATTGTTTCCAGTAATGACTCCTTGCCCAAAGAAGTTATCATGAGGCGTAATTTTGAAAATTTCCCCACCCTGTGAAGTAGGGTGTATTTTCACTTCAAGCCGATCGTGATAATTCATCATCCTAAGGTTCCCTAGAGTTGATGTCTTATTCTAATGCAACCCATCATATAAGTAAGTAATTCATTGATAGGCTGCTGATTACCAGTTGGAATCACTGAACTTGTAGTGCCAAGAGGATTAAGATTCACATTACCATTGGATGTCGTCTGTCCTTCCTTCTCAGATGGAAAAATACCCACCTTTCCTTGAACTTGTAGCTAGTTAGGCTGCCCTGTAGATATACAAAATAAGGATTTAATCTCTTGAGGTTATGTTCTCTGATATCCCATGCCTTGCAAATCTGTTCTATATGCAGCCTCAAAGTCGATTGCTATTCAAGGAAGATTACCATGTTTATATGTTGAACAAGTTTTATATAAGATACATGCCATATATTTGTAAAAATATCTCTATAAGTTTCACTCTGTTCTCCTCCAAAGTGTTTAATGAAATGTTTCTCTGTAAGTGTTTGCAAAAATTCTTGAAAGAAAAATCATAAGGTTAGGCACATTTTAGTGGGGATATTACACAAGGCCTACTCGATTTTGAGGCTACAGTCCTAGTGTGAATCGCTTCACATCTGCTTGGTGATCTCTTGCTTACCAAGTTATGAGTTTCAATAGAGAATATAATTCTATCTACCTATAGCCCCTAACCATTAAATTAATAGCCCTCCTAGACTGCATTAATGGCCTCCATAGCCCTAGCAACAAGGCATTGAAATTTCCTTTTCATTCATTATCTCTATGCCCTTTTATTATAATTTTATTTCTTATTTGTTGTTGAGATCTCTTTACTCCCATTTCATACTACACAAAGTGAGCCTAGCAACCATAGGGAAGTCTCCCTTGACTTGGGTATACCCTTTGTCTAAAGTGCAAAGGAGTGTTGGTGAGGCGACAATTGCCAACATCCTAGTTTCACATGTCTCCATCTAGGTGTGAGGACTTTTCATCCTTTGGTGTGAGATTGTGTGATAACAGACTCCAATAATATTAGGAGTTGAGTTAATAAGCAGTAAACAGATCAATGCGATGAACTAGGTAATAAAGTGTCATTAAAATCTAGTTAGTTAGTGGAAGTCAGTGGCCCAACCATGAACCACATGAATAAAAGGTTATCAAACTCTGTAATATGTATAATGGACTCTATTTAGTAAAACGTTATATTCCACACATCTCCCATAGCATGTATATACTTAAAATCAACACTCAATGTGTCTGGTGAAACCATTTATCAATTTACACTATACCAAACTACAACTACCAGCATGAAACCTTTTCTTCATTATCACTATGACAAAGTCGCATTACCAGATTGAAACTCTAAAGCCAATTTTTCTTAGAATTATTTGATGCCCCCATATATTGATTTCACTACTTTATGTATGCATTATCCTGTGAATTAATCTGAAAAAATGGTGAAACACAAGGCCCACTGAGTTGATCTTCAATGAGTTCGGTATACTAATACTAATTCTTTCAGATGTATCTGCAAATTTGTTATCAGTCTGTCGATTCTGCACATTTGCTTGAACTGGAAAATGAAATGAATTTACCTCAGACATTCTATCTCCCAGTCCTCTATTCTTTGAATAGCATTCCAGAGATCTACCATGCCAACATCCATCTCCTTCGCCACTTCTATACAGGCTTTAGCATACTCCTGTGCACGACACCATTTTGATATATTCACCTTTGCATGGTATATAAATGAGAAAACTTTGCATATTTTGTCTCTATTGGCTTGGAATCATGGTTGAAAATCTTAAAAATAGTTTTTTTTTTATTAAAAAATAGTTATTTAATGTATTTTTTTTAAAACTGCTTCATTGAGATCTGACCACTACCAGTTAAACCGGTTCCGGTTCGAAACCCGATTCATTAGGTCCACTGGTTCGATCACTGGTTCCGGTTTTAATAACTATAATATGCACAAGTAGACTGATGGGAATTTCTTAATATTTGATATGAAAATTCAAGTCGGCACTCATGATATGGGCACTGTTCATGTGGAGATGTATAGACCTTTTGATCTTCCAATGGAGATTCCTGTGGTAACTTTATTTTTCTGATAATATCTGCTTTATCTCCTACCTGAAAAGTTGAAACTCCCTCATTTGAAATACCTACATTGAAATGGTAAAAGTCTTGTGGTTTTCATTCCTGTACCTTGGAACTTAAGATATCCAAGTATTTTGGTTTGCATTCCTGCACATCAGTATTTGTATAAATAGAGTTTGGATCATCTTCAAAGCCTTCAACATCATACTCGCTGCAGCTGCTTAATGTCAGAGACCCAGCATGTGTAGTCACTGCAGCACTAGTCCGTGGACAAGCATTAGGGTTTTTCTGGTGAGCCAATGCTTCCTCTTGGTTAACAACTGCTAGCCAAGTTGCACTTTATTTAGTTGTCATCTTCTCCCGCAAGCACTTTGACTGCCTAACAAGTTTGCGAATTTTGGCTATATCAGGTGACATGTGATAACAGCAGTAAGAACCCCCACCTTCCAAGCATTTTTCAGATCATGATGATTTTTATAAGGCAGAGGCCCTTGTCCTTTTGGCAAGCCTAATTGTGGCCACCAATCCTCATTAGTAGTATGCCACCAAGGAGGAGAAATACCCTTTTCTAAATGATACATCTGTTGAGGCGGATCATAGTGATGCATAAGGGCAGAAAGAAGAAAACCCAAAGTGGCGCCCTAAAGTTCCTGAAGAGTATGAGGGGTAGGAGCCATAACCATGTTACTCTCATTTCCTCCAGGTACTGCATGTTCTGCTTGATATTTGGTGATTGTAGCAAGGCCATTTCTGTCAAATCTGACCTTCTCCTTCCACCATGCTCTAATATTGTCAGAGGCTCCACTTATAGGCTTCCCTTTTTCAGGAATGATGCCATATACAAAACATTGTGCTTTGTAAACTTCCATCATTATCATCATGTACTTCAGTATACCATCCTCTGCCTGAGACATATTTTTCCTTTGGGCTTGTTCTTGTGACTGTCTCTGTTTTGCTGTGTCGCTATGATATTTTCCCTTCCGTTGCTCCTTAATGCACCTAAGTCGGATGTGATCCTTCCACATCTGATTCTCAAGCTCATCCACATCAATGCACATTTAAAAATTCTGAAGATCTAATGCACATGATGCAGTTTTCTTGCAGGAGTAGAGATCAACTCTGATGAAGTGCAGGAAGATGATGCACAAAATCAAGTGCAATGCAAGGTGTTCTATTTTATCTTTTACCCCATCCACCCTCAACTATATGTACTTAATTTTGTTTCCAGGATGTTGGCATCCATTACCATGTGCAAACCTCTCTTAAAAAAGATGGAGAAAATCATTATCGGTAGCAATTCCAAGCTCTCTGTGCATACTCTACATCACACAAAATCCTTCCAAGACAAGGGATGAATAATTTGTTTTTGTTATATTACGATTGATGTTTTCCATTTATTTTAATTTCGCAAGGTTTGGCAGTTGGAGTCTTATTACATGTTCAACTCTGTCAGCACTATCAAACATAAAAGTTAATTGTGGAATTTGGTCTGCCCATCACCTCCCATGTATGTGGATCATTTCCCCACTCTTGTTGAAGTTCCATTGAATGGTGCTTTTCATGATGGTGTTACGTAGTAAACTGATGCTTGTCAACATATGCTTTATTTATTGATATTCTTTAGCATACATTAGCCAGCTGAGATAGATTTATACTATATAAAAAAACATATTAACACAAATTAACATCATCCTAATACTTGCAACGGGATGTGGTTTAGTGTGAGGGATGGGAGGGCAACATGAAAACAACCCAGGTTCAAACCTCGACAAGTGTAGAGCCCTAATGTGCATGTGTGAGGGAAGTTGTTTGACCTCCCAGAGTTGGCTTCACTTGATCAACAAAGGGCCTTAGCAGAATTTAGATTTGTGTTAAGTGGATATTAATGGGATACTTTATCTCTATTATTATATAGCTTAGATGTATAATTTAAAAAATATATAAATACGTATATTGCATCTAATAAAAGACTATATTATTCCGATTTTATATATTAGTTGACATACACAGTGCACACACTCATATAATTGTATATGTTAGTTGATATATATATATATATATAGAGAGAGAGAGAGAGAGAGAGAGAGTTCAGTTTCACATAAGTCAGCCATAGAGGTAAATTAAATTGCTTATAGAGGTCAATTAAACTCTTAGATTAACAGGTTTTTTATATGCTCTCAGTAACTTATTTTTGTTGTTTTGAGACATGGTTTAACATTATCTTGTGCTGGTTTTCACCAATATTGTAGATGCTTTATGAGGAGCGGGGGCTCTTCCTTGAAATAGCTGACATCATTCGAGGCTTGGGGCTTATGATTTTAAAGGAAGTCATGGAAGCTCGTAGTGACAAGATTTGGGCTCGCTTTGTTGTTAAGGTAATGCCATGGTTGAAAATAAGATAATTAATTCTTAGACCTTTGATTCCATGTAAAGCTGTCTCTTTTATTTGTGTTTAGTTGCTTCAGCAGACCATAGACTTCAAGAATTGGCATTTGGATTTATAATGAGAACATGCTATGAAATATATTTTAAGCCTGCATGTGATTCTAGAGTTGGAGAAAAGCACCAGACCAAACAAATTGCTATGGCTGATGCTTAACAACTAACAATTGGAGATTGTTCTTGGGAATTTGATTGTGTAGGGTTGAATACCATGGAATACTCTATCTATCAACCTCTATATTTCACCATATGTGCTCATTTATCTTCTAACATATAGAATTCTGAAGGCACCCTAGCCTGATTTGTCATGTTGTGTAATTTGGCAGTTTCACGATATTTTTGCATAGTAGTGGCTTCTTGGATTGGAAGTGAAACTCTAATAATGTAAAAAGATCAATCATTTTCTAAGAACTGCACAAAAAAGTGAAAATCATAATTTTGATCTTTATTGAGCCCTGGACATGCATGTTACTAAGGACAACTTGCACTTAGCATAAGATAGTGAAATCATTTTGGTAGACTTAGTACCCTCACTTGAAGGTGTAAATTAGAATTATGGAAGTGTAGGAAGATGCACAAGGAGAAATAATATAGCACTATATTTTATGGCTTCTCCTTAGGTACATCTACAGGAGGTTGTGTGCAATCAGGTCATGCTGTAACACAAATTTTAACATGAGGAATGCAAATTTTCCACCTGTCATGCAATTTTGACACTTTGGGGTGCATTATATGTATGGAATATGATGTTTCATGGCATATAGGATAACCCCTCTTCCTTATCGTCCATCAGGTTTGTAATTTATGTACATGGCGTGCATTTTTTTCATGCAAGGGGACATTTTGGCACTATGAAAATAATAGGTAGAAAACAAATTTGGTCTTACAGAAAGCATATTTTGGCCCATGGGAGAATAAATCAAGGTAGGAGATGGTGTTGGTGAGCAATATCACTAGGTGTCCCCTCAAACATGGCATGACAAAAAATGATCATAGAGGCTAACCTGAAAAATTTCCCATTCCAAAGACCTGCAAGCACGGTATTGGTGATCAAGTTTGACTTTGCCAAACTCAAAGATGACATATTGCATGGTAGGATACTTAATAGTTTGGGAACTTGTCTTTTAATGATTAATGTCCATGAGGAGGATTGTCACCTTTGACATTGTAAAAGATATTAATGTTGAGGACTGCAAATTACTTCCTTGATTACCAATGGATGAGAGTACATTGCCTTAGTAAGGACATTGCCTTAAACAATATGGCCATGGATTTGCATTCCAGAAGCTCATTCTTCATAAGGAAATCGCCTTAAACAACATGGCTACAAATAATTTGATCCAAGCTAAACTCAAAGAATATGATACAGTCCATAAGGGGGAGAATGAATGGAAATTAAGGAGAAAAACTATCATTATATAAAAAATAATCAAGGTGTGCACCCATGTATATGGTTAATTTCTCCATTTTTCTATGTTATTGCACTTATGTGGGAAAATTTTAATGAATTTCCAGCAATAGACAAACAAAAATATGGATGCAATCATGAACCTCATATTACAAAAGAAATCCTTGAACTTTTTTTCTCCAGTAGATATTCAATTAGGCTCACAGGGGAATTTCCCATTAATACATCCATGCCTTTACAATGGAGAGAGATTTTGCGTTATGCCTTTTGTCATCCTCCTAGCCAAAATGTTTCCATGAAATGTGCTCATTTTACCAAATTCTATGGTTTGTTGTGCCACATGTATGTCTTCTCATTGGAATGCTTTTCAAGGCAGTTTCTTCACATCCACTCCCATTAAAATAACATTATCTGACAAATCAATGGGGAGCTCTTTAAGATGTGGACTCTCTTGATTAGAGTAGAACACGAAGGATTCTGCACTTGCCTAGGTTTAAACATGGTATGATGTACATTCTATTCCAGTGCTTTATTTGGTACACCATTCTATGCATGGATTGCATGATTTTAGGCCTAACAAATATAATTTGCAATATGTGCCAAATTTGAACCTTATTCGTATGTTATTATCCCATCTCTTATTCATTTATTCATTGACATATTCATCCCCTTTTATTCTGGTTAGTAAATAAGCCTTTGTTAACAAAGTGGGCCTACCTTTGGCCTAAATGCCATGATCAAGGTGTATCTATTTCATCAAAATTATGCAGGACATTGCCTAGGACCAACTTCCTAGGCTTGGTTATCGAGGAGATATCAGAGGATAACAAAAATTGACAACATTAAATCACGACATCATGTTCTTAAGGGGAGATTACACTTGAGTCTCCATAATGATAGCACATTCGATTTACCACTTGATCACAACACGCTTGACAAACATATTTTGGCAGGCCTTAAGGAGAACACGGGGTAGCCCTGGGTCCACAACATGTACACAAGTGTAATCACTTCTTGATGGCTTAAGTTCAATGAATACCTCCACATGTTGGGTAAAGGCTATGTGAATGGAACTTGGTCAACAATGTTTTCCTTAAGGGGAATGAGGGTAAGCTTGGGTTTGCAATATATGCACATGGTTCATCACCTCCCAATGCCATAAGTTCAATCCCTTCCTAACCCCCATGGGTGAAGCCTGTGAGAATGGAATCTTGACCAAAGGTGTGAAACTCCTCGCCACTAACTGCTAGTCCCAAGCCTGTTGGGCATTGGTGTATTCTTCCCATATTTGGATTTTGTTTTTACATTTTTGAGCAAACTTATTTAGTTATTTTTCCTTTTCTACCAAGGGAGTCACTGTGTTGGGAGGTGCTCAAGGTGATATGACATGGTAGGATGGCAGGGTGGTTAATGAATTGTATCCATTTAGCTCTAAAACATGTTTCTCTTAGAATATTTTGATAAGAATGGTTCTCCGTTCATGAGGAGTCACATCTGGAATTTCATTGCAAGGGAGCATTTGTCCCAACTTTTTTCTTTCCAGTTACATCCTCCCTATTCTAGACTTCATGGATAATTGTGTTTATAGGTTTTGTGGCTCCCATGATACATGTTTGGTGCACTCATCACATGCAAGGACTTAAGGTCAGTTGTGGGCAAAAGCTGTGCAATTCAGTACAATAGACTATTCAACTACATCTTCTTTGGATTAGGACATGTGGACAATTCAACCTATAAAGGTGGTGTGATGGGTGCAGTTGCAGTGGTTGCAACTTGTAAAGCCTCAGGTGTGGACAATTCAACCTAAAAAGGTAATGTGATGGGTGTAAATGCAGTGGTTGTAAAGCCTTGGGAGTTGTTTGTGGGTTGCCATGACTCATGAGGGATGAATTCACATTTTGTGCCCATTTATTTCCAGATGTCCCTCATTAAGTACTGGTTTAAGACTCAAGACTATGTTCTCTAGTGATACACCTCAAATCATAAATTTGTATATGATATCTCCTTGTCCTTGACGCAAATATTTTAACTCCAAACCTTGTACTTGTTCCCTAACTCAAAATTTGTCTAATATGATATAAAATTTTAATTCATGTTGAAGATGGATTCTATTACTATAATTTTTAAAATTTAGAACAATATCTTCATAGTTGCAATCTGATTTTCTGCAAGATTTTTGTAATAATATCTTCACAGTTGCAATTTGATTTTCTGCAAGATTTTGTAATAATATCTTCATAGTTGCAATCTGATTTTCTGCAAGATTTTTGTTGAAATATGACCTTGGTAATTTTAGTGCCTTTTCATATGTTTAAGAGAAATAGTAAAATGCTTTAAATTTTGAAGCAACCAATCAAAAATTCTGCCATATCTGTAAACATAATAGCTGGTTAATGAGAACCTTATCATTTTCTTTTTTGGATTCATGTTTTTCGTCTTTTCAAGGATTAAATTAATAAGGCATTAATAATTTAATTATGGTTTTCATTGTTGGCTCATGTTATTTGGGACATGCAGGTCACATTGTAACATCATACTCACAATAAATCTCAAATGATGAAGTGGCTGAGCAAGCCTTTTAAAGGTTCAAGTCACAATGTGTCAGATGGACACTACGTAGGGGTGCATTTGGAAATGATAATGTAATTTGGCATGTGGCCTCTAATGCCATGGTAATCCATAATTCATCAGCGTGTATTGTCTTTTAAAATTCAATCTTCTATTTGTTATCTCTAACAAAGTTAGCATCATGCTAGTGATTAATTTGAAACTATATTTTAGTGCAAAAATTCACTGTTTTTTGGTGGAATAGTTCATAATTTATTTTGATCTTTTTTTGCAAGTGTACTAGTCATGATGATAAATGTGTGGTTTACTTCAGAGGGTTCTCAATTATTTATAGATACTCTTTTCATCATTTGCTTTGAATACTTCTGTAGTGCTTTACCTTCATATTTTATCCCCTGCACAATTGCTTCTGAGGTCCATGTTGTTATGTTTATTGGCTTTTTCTGTGGAAACGTTTTCCTCAGGTTCTGCAAGGTAAATCCAAATGCAGAAATTACTATTTTACATATTGCTATTTTTTGAAGACATTGTTGTGTGATACCTGAATTTCATAAATCTAGATTTCTATTCGTTATCTATATCAATATATAAGAACAGGTTCATGGATTGTTCATTTTTCTCAAACTGTGGAGTTGTTCCTTTCCTGTTGCATGTTCTTTTATATTGTTATGTTGTGATTCAAATTTCTAGTTGTGCTTTCCAGTTATTCTCCTACATAGTACATGCTTTGATAGATTATATCAAAAGTATTACCAATACGATAACATTGATTATTGTATGTGGACATTTTTGTTCATGATGATCCATTACAGAATCAATATGAGGAGCTGGATCATGCAATTGCACTTTCTCTTCCTGAAGAACTAACCAAACCAGATGGTATATGATGGCAATTTCATTTTTTTTACAGTTACTTTTAGTTTAATTATATCATTTAGCTCGATGCTTTTCATATATTCAACTAAAATTTTGTTGCTTAACAAGACTTTGTCATTTCCATGTTTTAGTGAAATTTTTTATGGTTTGATACTCTCATACAACCTTTATTAAGTTACATGCACCCTCATTAGAAAAAACAAGAGAATTTTTCTTACCATGATTATCTTTCTTTGTCATTGTTGACTTAAAAAAGTCTTTTAGCTAAGAAACTAGTTTCAAGTTTATGGCATAACTTGTCATATAAATTGAACAGAAGTTATATCCAAAATGTTAACTTGTAAACTACTTAGCTGGTTTTAGTCTTTCCATTTAAAATCTACTTCAATTTTAACTTTGAATGAGTTGAGGACACTGAATTCTTTCAGTTTTCTTGGTTCTTATTTCTTTGGTGTATCTTTTCTCCTTTAGGGGCAATTTCTAGTTGAAAGTATAATTCTTTAAAGGGTGCTAGCTCAATGGAAGAGCACCTGTTTTACAAGCAGGAGGTTGGTGGTTCGATTCCATCATGCCCTGATATTCATAACGAATGACGAAGATCAGTTTTTGGTGATGGATGCTCTTTTGACCATTACTAATGAGCTTATGTTGACATTTTTCGACCCTCACCAAAATATGAAATGGTGACGGTCAACGAACGCCACCATATATATGCATCAATAGTGACGACCATTAAAGGCCCGTCACCATAAATCATTGTTGTTGATATGAAATGGTGAGGGTCACTTTTTGTCATTATAGTCATTATTCATGATGGACCTTGATGTCACCAATGAGTTTATGGTGGCGGTCAATGAATGTCGCCATATATATGCACCAATAGTGACGGCCATGAAAGGTCCATCACAAAAAATATGTGTTGTTCATATGAAATGGTGATGATCACTGTCCATTATTATAATTAATATTCGTGAAGAACCTTGAATGTCACTACAACACATAATTTCGGTGACGCCACCTTTGGTGACGTTCAGTTTTTTGGTGACGGAGGCTATTGTCCGTCACCATTGCTCATATGAAATGGTGACAGTCACTATCCATCACTATAAATCATTATTGGTGACAGACCTTGAATGTCACCACAACACCTATACTTTCGGTGACGCCACCTTTGGTGATGTTTAGTTTTTGGTGACGAAGGCTCTTTTGACCCTCACCAATGAGCTTATGGTGACCATTTTCACCCCTCACCAATGTTCTTTTTTGTTGTAGTGTTGGTATCCCTTTTTCTTTCAATTGTGACACTATGTCCATTACATTAAACAAAATGTATGATTTCATAGACATATTTCAAAAAATACAACGCCTTGCTTTGATATCCAAACATAGTGATCATCATTCTTCGCTTGAACTGTTGTCACTGCTAGAGCTACTTCGATGACTTGGGTTATTTTCAGGAATTCTTTGTTCATGATGTTGATTTTTTTCTTCTTCTTCACCTTCCATCTACAAACATAAAAATACACTAAAATGAGTGTATATACATTGGTGAGAATAATGAAAATTGCAATATTAAATGATATTCATCTATGTAAATCAAAAGGAAAAATTACGTACCATAGCAAAAATTGACTCATAAACTATACACATTCTTTCAAAACCATGTACCATGCCATCTTTCAAAATTTCATCTGTTGGTGCAGTTCCATACTTTGTTTTCTGCAAGTTTTATACCCCATAACAAATCATATATTTAATAGAAAAGATGTTTTTGTTCTATTAATTATAGACATATCTAAGTAAAACAAGATCGTTAGATGCTTACAAATTCCGCAATTAATTTCTGATATGCCAACATATACTCACAACCCATATTTAACCCAATTTCAATAAATTCGTCTGATGGTTCTTCTTTGTATGTTAGCACTTGTTTGAAGACATTCAATGATTATTTTTGTAAAACAACTTAAAAATTACAAAAATGAAATCTAGTTAAGTTGTTATAAGGAAGTAAAAATTACTCACAAACTTAGATATCAACCCTTTTATTCCTTGTCGTCCTTCTTTATATGTTGAATGGGTTCCATTTTCTTTTCTTTTTTGCAAGAAAATTCTTGAGAATTAATATTTAATTCTAAATTGTTTATTTATTGTACCTAATGATCAAAAAATTCAATGATTACATATTACATTAGAAGCATGTTGTTTTTGAGTTGGCTCCTCCTGCAATGCAATTTTATCCATTTCTGTGACCATCCCCTTGTACACCTTTTTGGACATTCCTACTGGCATATTTTTGATATCAGCTCTTTCATCTTTTGAGATTTTCATAATATTCCTGAAAATGTAACATGAAAATAAAATATTTAATTTTTATATTGATATCTAAAAAGTAAATATAGAAAAAGTGATATTGTCAATAATTCTAGACAAACATTTTAAAGGAATATTACTTTTTCATTCCTTCTTTTTTGTTATTGTACGTTTTTGCTATTAAAAGTCTGACATGTCTCATTAACCAATTCTCTGGAAACTCTTCCTATAGTTTAGATAAAATTTGGTTCTTGGAATCATTGGATTGATTGTTTTATTGTAAGTGGAAAGAACCCCTATACATCCATTCCACCAAATCCCTCAAACTTTTGTAAAATTTTTCCCCCTTTTGTTAACTTCCAACACCACTCTAGATGAGCTAAGGAGTAATTCATTTTCATTTGCATGTTCTATTTTTTTTCTTTTCTTAGAACAAAATTCCTTTTTTGATTTGTTGGTCCCTGTAGAACAACAAACCGATGTGAGTTAATAGATTGTTTGACATGTGTTATCTAAACAATTTAAATATATTATTAATGATAATTAAAAAAAGAAACTCATATTGGATCGATAATATTTTTTGATTCACTTGATTCATCCTTTTGCAATTTTTTCATCAAGCTTTTATGCTCTTCTGGTCATAGATTAGAAATAATCTTATCAAGCTTCGTCATTTTGTGGTTCTACATGATACACAGTAAACACTACATATTAGTTAAATTTACATATAGTTCAAAAATAATATTTTTTATAAAGAATTTACAAAGAACTTGCCTTTTTTTCTTTTCTTGATGTCTTATCAATATTTTTTTTATTTGATCTATTCTCATTCATTTCTTTATCAATATGAAACCCATACCATATCATTCATTAATATATTTATAAAATAAATTGTCAATTTTTTAGGTAAAAAATAAATCTCAAGATGCCAGTGCGCCTTTCTTGATGTATGCACCATTGCCAATGCATGGGGGTATTACTAATGCACCACAAAACAATATAATATATCATACAATGCATGGGGTATTATAAATTTACCACACAAACAATGTAATAGACTGTGCGGTGTTATCCCCGTAACATGGAACACCGGTGCTCTATTTCAAATATGGTGCATTGATTTAAAAAAAATGTTTTCAAATTTTTTATTACATAGTACTTGTGATATGTGCTTTATAATAAAGTGCACCGGTGCGCTAGGTTACATCAGGCGCACCGATAAAAAAATTCCATTTTTTCCAAAAATTCACGTAATGGCCGAATGTATTGGGATCCAACTATGCAATTCATCCCGTGGATTGGATGTCAATATAAAATGAAAAGCCCTAATTCTGAAATCACAAAAATAGGAAGAAGAAAGGAAAAAAACAAAAAAATGAAGGGTTTAGGGTAAAAATGGATAAAACTGCAGAAAAAAGGAAAAGAAATATAGAAAAAGTAAAAAAAATAATCAAATTTATCACGAGATGGTTTGAAATTCTATGATACATGGTTTGAATCACCATAGGTTTGATTTCTGATTGCCTGAATACTTATGTTTGAACATATTTTTCTGCTCCACAGTGCCCTCATGCTCTCTTGCTCCAGGTATGTCTCCTGCAAATATCTCGCTAAAAATGTAAAAAAAAAAATAGTGAAATAATGAAAAGTTTTTAGTATTTAAAGAATTATGTTATGAAATTATATTTTCGAAAATATTTTGCCACCCATTTTTCAATTTGCTGCTTTTTTCACTTAAATAACATAGAGTTGTGCTTATTTATTTGATTTTATTTGTTCCCGGTGCATCACTTAATAGCACCGTATCGGTGCGTCGTTTTGTAACACCGGCACCCATGTGGTTATATGTACAGTAGAATCGATTTACGGTTAAGGCACCGGAATGAATTTTAGGTGTGTACACCAAAATTTAGTGAACTCCAACCATAGAAATTGAGAATTATAATTTTGTTTATTCTTGAGAATTACAATTAGAATTAAAATTGAGAATTGGAATTGGATAAATTCTTGATGGAAATAAATATTCTTTCAATGCATTTTGTTTATTGCAGGAGGTCCCCACTGATTATGTGGAGAGAATGCAATGTGGGGCGTGTGAAGATGAAATACTATAGGGCCCAAGTGGGAAATTGTGGCATGTGAACCTATTATAATTGGCACTTAAATATTTGCAACAAATATGCTTTAGAATTATATAATCTGCAGATAGATGGATGACTTGCCAACAATTAGAACATATAATCTGCAGAAGGGTAATTTTCTGGGAGCAATGAAAACGAGTCCTTCATTCTTCATTTGTTAGCAGAAGAAGACATATTTTCGACTAGACTATGTAGTTATTACATGTGGAGGCAATGGTTTCCCATAGAAAATGAGTATAGGGTTGAGCAGAGGAAACACATTGAAAAATAGGCTATTACATTAGTTTTTTCAATGGGAAACCGATTTACAGGTGGAAATATGGTAGCTGCAGGTATCTATGCTTTTATTCCCATAGAAATGGTCACTGAATTTCAATTTATAATACAAGCTGACTTTTCACTGGTTTCATCTATAGGACCACAGCTTAGACAAGTTAGAGATGCCATTCAAGTTCAATTGAAAGCCGAAGATGTGATTTTATTCGACGTTATCTTTGTCGGTAAAAGGTTATGTAAGCCAACCAAAGCTGGGACAATACTCCCAGCTTCTTTTAAACGCATTCTGGAGAATATTTCCCTTCATGGGACCTACCAGCCTGATCAACAATGTCAATTGATATATCTACGCTGTCCTCGAGGGAATGAGATCCTTCCCTTCATGGTGCCTCTTGGCTTTATCAATTGCTTCGATTGATATTTCTCTGCCATCAAATTTTCTCTCCATTTCTCCATCATGGGACCTCTTAAACCTATCGCCAGCCTCAACTAAATGCTCTTTGTCAGTCTCAACCTGTACTCCTCTTGTACTCTGTCGAGCTCTGTAGCCGTCTGCATCCCTGTATGCATCTTTGTCTGTCTTTCTATTTGAATAACTCATTTTCTCTGTTATAAACTTCTCAGCCGAAATTTGAACTATCATATTTTCAAACCCTCATCTCCTCAGAAAAATTATTGCCTGCGATTCAAACCCTCCGCTGCTCCAATACTGCACTTTACAGAATAATCATGTTCCGATGCGTGCTATTTTATAGGCACATCAGGGTGGTTTGCAAGATCGAGGTTTTTGTTTTGGTTCATTGTTTTATGACGCACCGGTGTGGAAGTGTTTTGAAGCACTGGTGCGTCGAAGTAATAAGATGCACCAGTGCATGTTATGATGATAAGCGCACCAGACTGTATAAAGTTCTTTTTTTTGTATGTAAGATCATAATAAAATAATGATAATTCTAAAGTACATGAATTTATTTGCATTATTTTCTAAACTTTATTATGTTACAAAAATTCATATTATTCTAAATTTATTATTTTACAATTATTTACAAATTTACAAATTTATAAATTTAAATATCATAATAAAATCATTTCACATTAATACAATTAAAATTTTCACTTTAATACAATTAAAATTTTGCAAATATTTTACATACAATTACAATTAAAATCAAAATTACAATCATTTCACAATAAATTAAATATTACAATTACAATTAAAATTTTACATTAAATATTTTACATACAATTACAGCTAAAATTAGAATTAGAATTAGAATTAGAATTAGAATTAAAATTACAATTTTACAATTTCACATACAATTACGATTAGAATTAGAATTAGAATTTTAATTTTACATACAATTACATTTACAATTAAAATTTTACAATTACAGTCATTTCACAGTAATACAATTAAAATTTTACAAATATTTTACAGTATACAATTAGAATTAGTATTAGAATTACATTCACAATGACAATTACAATTTTACAATTTTTTTACATAGAATTACAATTACAATCATTTCAAAATAAATTAAATATTACAATTAAAATTAAAATTTTACATTAAATATTTTACATACAATTACAGTTAAAATTACAATTACATATACAAATACAATTTTACAATTATACATATAATTAAAATTTCAATTTCAATTACAATCATGACATAATATTTTAAAAATATCATGGTCATTTAATATTAAATTAATTAATAAAGATCACGATCATGATAACCATCGTACAAACATCGTATTCGACTAAAAAACACATTCAAACATAAAATTAACATTATATATTAACATCATCACAACACAAACATCAAATATACATCTCATGTCAAATAACTCATGCTATCACATACACATCTATCTGCAAGCTAAAAATTAAATGGACATATCTAACATGACCTAATAGTATACACATCAAGATGATCACCAACATGTAAATTAAGTACAACTGCAACATGAACATAAAATACATGGACCATATATATATATATGTATATATAACTGAATAATGCTAAAAATATATAACTATAATATAAATGCATGGATCAGATGGTGGTAGTACAACATCGATAGTAGTACTAGTGGAGGCCTGCTCAATCAATGGTGCAGCCTCGATGGTCGATGGTTGAGCCTGCTCATGATCATGACTAGTACTGATGGATGGATCAACTGGTGGTAATACAGCATCAATACAAGAAGTAATTGTGGAGGCATGCTCATTCAATGGTGAAGCCTCAACGCTCGATGGTCAAGCCTGCTCATGATCGTGACTAGTACTGATGGATGCCATAGACTGCTGATGAATGGACGTGGCCGAAGGTCCAGCCTCATCTCCATGATGACTGCTAGATGCTAGTGGAGCCTCATGCTCATCAGGTGTGGCGCGAGGTGAAAAATCATGAGATGAGTCGCTACTCATGGATTTTCCATCATGTGCTAGGGCTCGACCATGCCTATAACATGCAACAATCCTCCTCAGTCGTGTAACAACTATCGTAGCTCCTACAACATGTCACATCAGGCTGTACATGTCATTCGACATGCCTCTCCACATCTGTATTAACCTCTCATCAGTCTGTATGTATCTATAATGAGCGGGCTTGATGCCCGTTGCAACAATCAATGAACTGACTTGGTCGCCCAACTCCATCTTGTATCGAGTATCAGGTCGATCGTACCTAGAAAAAGGCAGTATCGATGCACCAGCATGGGGATCGTGTCTCTCTCCACTGGCCTCCTGATCATGATCCTCAGCATCTGCTATGTCCTGATCGTCATCAGGATCCACATTTGGATCATGTGGTGGTTCCGGCATCTCCTCGCCATCAAAAGAGTCAATTTCTGCAAAATATATAGATTACACAACAATTATTAGACAATTTCATTACACAATTTAATAAAAACAAGTTAAATAACATGTTAGAATAAATATAAATGAAACAGTAATATTACCTCTATCATTTGGCAACTTATCATTTGTGAAGAGGATGTTGGCAGACCCTCGCCAATCCAATCCAGCATAAGGACAGGGTACCATAATGAAGGGATGTACCTCATCAACACTGGCTAGTAAGTCTAGTGCATCATGCGATATCCTGGCTAGAAACATAGTCCCTCCCCTCTTCGGCATCATCTACCCCCATATGTGCATTCGTGCCTCCAACATCGGCCTATGAGGTTGCCAAACAAAAGAAGGCCTCTCTTTTGCATGAGCACGACATCTATCTAAGGCCGTACAAAACTACTGCAAAAAAATGGCAGACAACCTGACAAGTCGTGGCTCTTATACTAACGAATCAACATAATATAAAAGTGGGAAACTAATGTGTTTCTCATCACTGGTGTTGTGTGAAATGATTCGAATGAGAAGTGAGAGGCACTGCACATCCTGTCTACCAAATTCACAATACGTAGTTGACCTCTAGGGACCTGAAACTCTAAAGGAGACATTACATCTTCTCCAATGTATCTCTCAGAGTAAACGAACTAACTCCCTGCTACAAAACCAGGTGGAACCTCTAGGAATGAGGAAAAATCCACCCCTCTCCTCGATAGCCCTATAATGAAATAAATATACACCTCAGTGAGTGTGTACCACTAGTAAGGACCAGCCTAGAAAGCCTCTCGGTGGGCATTCCACCTGTAGATAAGATGTCTCAAAAAGACACTATGGGCCTTTTGGGAAGTAGCCTCCTCATAGAACTTGAGGAAACCTACCTACCTTAGGAGCCCCTAGGTATCTGTTGTAATGGGGTGAGGGTACGCATCTATCTCCCTCTCTCGTGCCTCCTACTGGCGAAGCATGTCATATTGCTCTGCCTGTTGTTGTTGCTGTTCCTCCTCTTCTCTCTGAATCATTGACATATTAAATAATTTTTTTTTATTAAATCAGAAATGTATTTAGGAATATACATATATAATTTTTTTTGGAAAAAAATATTAGACTAGTCAGTGTGCCACAAAAACAGTCATGTACCAGTTCTGGTGTGGCTATTTTTTGTAGAGCACCAGAGGTGGTGCCCCAGATGACATAAAACTCATTGTATGCAGTGCACCTGAAATTTTTTCATGCCCCGTTGACTATATATGGTGTCAGAAGAACGATTCCCTAACTAAAATATACGCCCTAACACATATAGTGGTATCAGCACACTGACTTCCTGACAAATTATATAGTCAACGGTGCGGTATTTTACACGACCGCACCATTGACCCTGTCAGAATGCCAAAAGCGGTGTGTTGACAGATACTGAGGAGAATATATCCACCAATGCACCGTGTTGCTATTCCCATGGTCAAAGGTGTGCCCAACTAAATGACCGCACCGCAATTTTTTTTTAATTTTAAGCCTTTCGGTACCACCCCAGAAATGTTACAGATATTGTTAGCACCAATTGCGGTGTAGCCTGTAAATTTTACAGGCAACACCGCTTACCAGTGCGAGCTGAATGACTCATGCGCATTGCGCAACAATTTTTTTTTTTTTTTAATGGTTAATTTTAAGGTTATTTCAAATTCTAATCTGCTAGAAAGCTTAATTATGGAAAAACTAGAAAAATACCTATACATTTCGTTGTCGAGGAGGCATATTGGCTGTAGAATTTGCAAAAGAAACTTTGCCCACCATTTTCAAAAATGAAAGCTAGATATTGGTTGCCAATGCACATGAGTAGTGTGTGCAATGGGTGAAATGGGAGCACCGATGTCAGGGTGGCTTAGAGAAGGAGAAATTTCATTAAAGCTTGAGAGCTTTGGAGTACTGAGAAAAGTGAGAAATGCAATTTTTTGGCTGTAATGTTTTTTTATTTAACCATGTTTCGGTGTGCAGGGTTTTATAGGCGCACTAGTGTAGTTTCTTAAGAATGCACCAGGTGGTTTCAGATTTGGTGCATTGCTTTATGATGCACCCAGGTGGTTACTTAACACCGCACTGGGTTGTTTTAGTTTTGGCAAGGTGTTTTATGATGCGCTGGGGCATAATAGTCTTGAAGCACTGGTGCTTTACAGTAATAGGACACACCGGGTATGTGTGTACAAAGCACGCGGTGTCCGTTGTGCCAATTTTTTGTGTGACCGATGCTTTCTCTTGTAGAGCGCACCAGTGATTGAGAGCGGAAAAGTGAAAAATATGGTTTTTTGGCTATAATTATTTTTTTATTTCACCCTTTTTCAGTGCACAAGTTTTATAGGTGCGTCAGTGCTGTTTTATACGAACACACCAGTCCGCTTCTATTTTGGCGTGATGTTTTATGATGCACCAACGCGGAAGAGTTTGTGTGCACCGATATCTTCTCGTAGAGCGCACCAGCAATTGAGAGCTCTAAAGCACTAAAAAAAGTGAAAAATATGGTTTTTTTGTTGTAATATTTTTTAAACCATTTTCTGGTGCACGTGCTTTATAGGTGCAGTGGTGCTTTTTTTTAAGAATGCACCGGTCAATTTTTGTTTTGGCGTGTTGTTTTATGATGCACTGGTGCAGGTTCTTAATACCACATTGGGCGTTTTTAGTTTTGGTGTGGTGTTTTATGATGCACCGGCGTGGAAAAGTTGTGAAGCACCGATGCTCTATAGTAATATGACGCACCGGGTGGGTGTGTACAGAGCGCACAATGTTCAATGTGCTAATGTTTTTTGCGCATTGGTGCTTTATCTTGTAAGGAGCACCAGTGCGATGTTGAATGATAAGCACACCGAGTGGAAAACATCCCCAAAACCCTACACCCACCAACCTCCTATAGTAACCTCCGCTAGAAAAAGACGTATGGCGTATTTTTATAAGGGGTTCCTCAAAAACATTTGCTAGAGGGTATTTTCCTTGTAGTGAACATGGAAAAGGTTTCAGCTTTTGCCAAAGATACCAAGATTAAAACCATGGAATATTTGGTAATCAAATTGGGTTATGATCATGCAATTGTTAATGCTACAAAGGAGTTAATTAAGAAAATGAATGCAGATATTGCAACATTAAGGAAGCAGTTGAAGCTACCAGCGACAGAAGATCCTTTATCCAAGGAAATTGAAGAGACAGAGACAAAAAGGGTAGACATGATGAAGGTCATTTTAGAACAAAGTATAGAGTTGAAGCAAATGGAAACAAAGATGGAGAAGTGGATTAAAGAAAGAAAGAAACCAAGCAATCAAGTTTCTCCTTTAGAAGCACTTCCCATGACAACTATTCCCATTTCTATAGTTGATACCAATAGTAAAGGAGATGTTACAGACCAGTTAGCCTCTACACTCCAAAACATGACCTTGCAGACTAAAGAAATAAAGAAGTTATAGGACAAAGTCAAACTTCTAGAGGATCAACAAAACATTAGGGGAATTTTGAGGTCTAAAATGGGCCTCCTAAGAAAAATGTACAACAAAAATAAACTTTATAAGAACCAATAGGATTCAAGATGATGATGTCAACCATGAAGGATGATTCACCATTTTTTAAGGAAAAAGGTAAAAAGATTAAAAAATAATAGAATAATAAAACTACTCTTTCAACTCGTATTTAAACTTATCTCCCAATTTTTTTACTAAAAGTTGAAGTGGGAGCTCTCATTAGATGAAAAATTTAATTCCGCATCCAAGGAGTACCCATGTTGCATACTTTTGATGGATGTTTCTACACGAAAATTTAGAAATACATGAAAAAACATGATTGAAATAATGTTTTTCATGTATTTCTCATTTTTCGTGTAGCATGATCCATCAGAAGTATGCAACATGGGTACTCCTTAGATGAGGAATTAAATTTTTCATCCAACAAGTACTTGCACTCAAAATTTGAGTAAAAACTTTGAGAGATAAGTTGAAAATATGAGTTGAAAAATTAGTTTTTATTTTTATTTCTCCCCTCTAAATTTTGATGATGTAATCAAATATTATTTTATTATTTCCACTATAATTTTATAATTTCCTTAGGAGGCCCATTTTATACCTTAAAATTCCCCTAATGAGAAGTCTGACACTTTCATGCATCAGAGCTAATGAGAGCTCAAAACCAAGTAGAAATATGGAAGAAGTCAGCCACTGAAGCTTCTATTGGTTACACTCTTTGTAATGTCAAATAAATCATTTGGAATAACATCATTGAAGAAATTAAATAAATATGGCCATATATCAAGATCATATTTGAGCAGAAGGAGTTAGTGGAAAAGGTAAACCATGCAATTTCTGATATAAACACTCAACTGGGAGAAATTACTAATACAACTAGTAGCATTATAAAGTTTCTAAACTCTAAGGAAAACCAAGAACTAGATGAACTAGGGGTAGATGGCAGGACTGGAACTATCCTTGAGGTAAAGAAAGTTCTGATAAAAAATAATTTAGTAGTACAGTTAACAGAAAAATATCATACTCTTGATGTGGAAATCAACAGGTTTCTTTCAAGGATTGATGCATTGATTAAAAAAGGTTTGCCATCATTGTTTGTTATAAATGATAAATTAATTCCCAGGGAATGTTATATGAATAAGCTCAAAGAAACAATAAGGTCTGCATCTATGTATTCTATTCAAGGTTTTATGACAGGAAAAGCATTTTATAACGCTGTTGAAGATATTAGTTTTATTCACCATGAGATAAAACGCATTTTCACTATAAAACCCACTTTTACAAAGTACACTGAGGTAGATGAAATATACTGCAAGGTTATTAAAGTTTCAATTTCGGATGAGGTGCAGTGGGAGAAGCTTTGTGAATACCAATATTAAAGGACAAGTCATCTTGCCTACGCATCAATAGAATAGTGCCGACTCAGCAACAATTTTCCTTTTGAAGTAGGGCCAGACATGCAGATTCATTCTTTTGGATCAAATTCCATTTATTTTTGTTAAATTTCATAAATTATGGTATGCCTCGTCACTCATGCATTGATTTTAATGTTTTGTATTTTGTATAAATACTTCATCCATTGAAGTATTCGAGGTTGCACCCTTGAGCTATTTCTAGCTCAAGGGTGCAACCTTGAATACTTCAATGGATGAAGTATTTATACAAAATAAAAAATATTAAAATCAATGCCTGAGTGACAAGGCATACTATAATTCATGAAACAGACTTGTAATAGCTGGAGATTTTTTTATTGAATAAAGGAATCTATAGTTTACTTCATATGGATTTTTTTCCTGTGAGTTATTTCTCTTCTATTTTTCATTATATATTCCTCATATAATTTAATTCATTAACAATTATCCAATTGGAAATTTAATTGAATCTCAGTTTTATTTTTGATTCATTGTGAAGTTGTAATTGGATTAAGAGACTAATTTACAAAGCTATCTGTTATTGTAAATTCCTCTTGAAATTTAATTATAAGTAGGTTCATGTTATGACTTAATTTTATTCTGTTGATAATGAAAACATAGTTTTCATTATTTATGTTTATAAATGGTTAAACAATCTGTCTAATATTAAGTCATTTATATTTCTACATTCTTCTATCCATCCTACTTTAAATCAAATTAACCATATGTAATTAAGAAACAACCTTTTATTTTATCAAAGATCTTTCTAAGTTAAAACATTTGTTTCAGAAAATTGTTCAATGGTCATCCACTATTCAAAAACAAACAAACATTTTAGATGCTTTGGCATAACTTATCGACCTTAGGTTATCTCAATGCACAACATCAAATTGGCACCACTAGCAAGGAGACAAATAATTGAAAGCTAAATTTTCCCTGGGCCAATGATTTTCCCCTTTCCTTTAAGGTGAATAAAGGATAAGGATATATGTCAAAACCTTTAACCTAGCGATACCACTGGTTCAAACTATCTCCCTTTAAACACACTAGATCACATTGTAAATCTGATATTGTTAACTCTTTACCAGATCCAGAAAAAATTATTAGGGAAACCTCTTTAAGAAGTAAACAAATTATTTCTACTTCATCCTCTTCATATTTTCACCTTGAAGAGATTTCATCTGTAGATCCCTTTTCAGTAATATCATCTCATCCTGATTCGACTCAAGTACCTCTTAGAGTTTCTGAACTTTATTCAAAAGGAGTAGATATTCAGTCAACCTTGTTGACAGAATCACTTGGGTCAAATCAAGTTCCATCTTTCCCTGTAGATTCACCTACATCTGAGACAGAATTAGGGTTACATTTACATGAATTTAAGCATATAGATTTTGTTACTCCAGTTTATTATTCCATTCCATCATCCTACACTAAGAAAGAAGAGATATTTTCTGTCTATTCTAATCCATTGTTTGAATATAAGGAAGAAAATATAACACCATCAGATCAAAGGTTGATGTTAAAATATCTTTGATATCTGCACTTCCTCCTCCTCCTACACACTCTCCTCCATAGTCTAATACTCATTCACCTACATCTTCATCATCATCTTCTTCATCTTCATCTAAAATGGCTTTTCAACCCATTATAAAATCAAGGTATGTTGCTCTTATTCTTCCTAACATATTGAGAAATTTTACTGATGGATATCTTAAACATTTACCAAGATTTAATGGAGAAACAGACACCTCATTAGAGAATCATATAACAACCTTATTAGATTTCGCTAATAATATGAACATCGAGCATGAAGATGTTTATATGAGACTATTTGTACAATATTTAGAAGATAACGTTAGGATCTGGTTTAGGTAGCTTAGAGCTGATTTTATTCGATCATGGAATGAACTTATAACTATCTTTAAAAACCAATGGGGGCTAAAGAAATATGTTTTTTATTTTCTCACTGAATTTGAAGAGTTAAAAATAAATCCTCGTGAACTAGTTGCTGAATTTATTAATAAATTTAACAAACTCTATCACAAAATTCCCACTGATTGTAGATCAGGATTTCAGTTGCTTTCAGTTGTATTCCCAAAAATCATCAAACACTAAAATTGTCATTGAAAATAGAGTTTCTAAACTAGAGATGTAGAATCAAATATCTGGAAACTTTATTTTGAGGGGTCTTGCTCAAAGGAAGGAGCGGGAGTAGGAATTCCTCAGCTAGTATCATTAGAGTACCAAATTCAGGTTAAATACAAACCATCAATCCATGATAACCTTAAAAATTGACAGATTTTTGAAGATGATGAACAATTAAAGTATTTCCTTCAAGTCATCAATGAATTATCAAATTTACAAATTGGAGAAGACCAAAGATATATTAAAGAATTAAATAATCAAAATCTAGAAAATTCATTTAATTCTAAAATTCTTGATCATGATATCATTCAATTATCTAATAATTTAATTCCTAAAGGATTAATTCCATTGGAAAAACTATTTGATGATAGTGATGTCTCTCTAAACCCTTTGTCTAAGTCACCTAAATAAGATATTGAAGAATGCAATTTTGGGACTCTAGTTGATGTAAGGAATGTTAATTTATCATCAACATTGCCTTTGGATGTGAAGCAGAAATACTTGAATCTTCTTAAAAATTACAAATATGTGTCTGCCTGGTATTATAATGAATTAAAAACTTATGATACAACTTTAATAGAGCATAAGATTCCTTTAAAACCAGAAGCAAACCCTTCAATAGAAATTAAGAAGAATTAATCCCATACTACTTCCGACCATTGAAAAGGAACTCAAAAAGTTGTTTGATGATCATATCATTTTACCTTTAAGGTATTCTAATTCGGTAGATAACCTAGTTCCAGTCAGAAATAAGAATGGAGAGATTAGGCCATGTGTAGACTTTCGAAACTTGAACAAATCTTCCTTAAAAGATAATTATCCATTGCCTCAAACAGATTATTTAATTCAGAAAGTTTCAGGATCAAGTAGGATTTCTATGCTAGATGGATTTTTAGGTTACAACCAGATCATGGTAAGTCAAGTTGATCAAGAGAAAACTGCTTTCACCAGACCCTGGGGTACATTTATGTGTGCTAGGATGCCATTTGGGTTAACTAATGCAGGAGCCACCTTTCAGAGAGCTATGGATGTTGAGTTTGTAGGTAAAAATATTGAATTTACTATTATTTATTTGGATGATTTAATTGTTTTATCTGACTCTGATAAAGATCATCTAAAACACTTGAGAAAAGTTTTTAACAGGTGCAGGAAATTTGGCATATCCATCAATCCGAAGAAATATTTATTTGTTATAAAGGAAGGGAAATTACTAAGGCATATTATCTCTAATAATGGAGTTATAATTGACCCAAAGATAGTATCAGCCATTCAGACTCTATCTCTACCAAGGAATAAGAAAGAGATTTATACCTTCCTTGGAAAGATTAATTTTCTCATAAGGTTCATCCCCAATTATGCAGAGATAGTAAAGGACATACCTGATATGCTAAAGAAAAACAATGAATTCAAATGGACAGTTCCAGCTAGGTATGCTTTCGATCAAATCAAAAAGGAAATATATGAAGCCCCTACTTCAGCGATTCCTGACTATTCTTTACCTTTTAGCATATTTTATTTTTCATCTAAGACTACCCTAGTTTTTGTAATTTTACAAAAGATCTCCAATGGTGATGACCAGCCTATAGCCTTATTTTCCAAATTTCTGAGGGACGTTGAAATTAGGTATGATATTATGGAAAAGCAAGCTTATGCCTTAATCCAAGACCTCAAAGCCTTTAGAACCTATGTCCCACATTCACAGATTACTACCTATGTTCCAAATCATGTTGTCAAGACTATTTTAACCCAACCTGATACTGATGGAAAGAGAGGAAGATGGATTGCTAAAATCCTTGAATTTGACCTTGAGATTAAAACCAAAGAGCTAGTAAAAGGCCAAGGACTGCCCAAATTATTAGCTAAATCCAACTACAAAGTATTAGGGATAAATTTAGTGGCTGAAATGTCAATAAGGGAGAATCCACAAAAACCTTCCTTAATATCAGAGGAGAATCGAAAAGAACCTCCTTCATCATCAAGGGAGAATCCACAAGAACCTCCTTCTCTTATGGAAGGAGAGAACCCACAAGAACCTCTTCCTTCAGATAAATCTATTATTTTTCACATAGATAAGAAGTATCTACTCTCTAATTGGTATTATGATATCGTGCAGTTTCTCAGAGATTTTCAATGTCTAGTTGATCTTAATCTGAAGCAGTGCAAAGCTCTAAAACTTAAATCAATAAAATATTGCATTATCAATTCTAATCTATATTGGAAAGATCCTCTAAATATTATTCTTCTTTGTTTAACTAAAAATGAAATGGAGGGAATTATAGATTAATTCCATGCAGGATTTTGTGGTGGATACTATGCTTGGAGAGAAACAACCTAAAATATCTTGAAATCAGGTTTTTATTGGCCCTCACATTTCAAAGAAGTTGGAGAAAGAGTAATGGGTTACGTACAATGTCAATTATTTGCTGGCAAACAAAAAATGCCAACACTTCCTTTGGTTCCAATATCAGTTGATGCTCCTTTTCTACAATGGGAGTTGGACATTATTGGGGAAATTCATCCTCAATCAAGTAATCAACACAAATGGATTCTAATTTCTACTGATTATTTTAACAAATGGGTAGAAGCCATACCTATTAAAAATGAAACTGATATTGTTGTGATTAAATTCCTTGAAGAGAATATTTTATCAAGATTTGGATGTCCTCAAAAAACTATAACAGATAATGTAACAGCCTTCAACAGTGTTAAAATTATAGAGTTTTGTATAAAATATTCAATCCTACTACATCATTCTATACCATATTATCCTCGAGGTAATGGGCTTGCAGAATCTTCCAACAAGAGCTTAGTTAAGGTCATTAAGAAGACTCTTGAAGATCATAAAAAGAGTTTGGACAACCAATTAATCCATTCCATTTGGGAAAACATAGTTTCTCCTAAGAGATCAATAGGCAAGTCTCCTTTCCAATTAGTTCATGGTAAGGAATAAATTTTTCCTACTCATTTAGCTTTACCTCTTATGAGGTTTCTACAGGAATCTTATGAAGAAAAAAGATGATTTCTCAAGAAGGATTAACCAAATTATTGAGTTGAATGAAGACAGGGATGAAATTTAGTTTCATCTAAGAAAATATCAGAACAAGATGAAAGATTTCTTTGACCGAAAATCAAGAGAAATAAATTTAAAGAAAGGTGACCTTATGCTCAGATGGGATACAAGGAGAGAAGACAAAGTAAAACATGCTAAACTTGACAACTTATGGTTTGGTCCATTCAACATTGCAGAATTCAAAGGGAACAAAACATTTTTCCTACAGAATTTGGAAGGAGAGTATTCCTCATTTCCTATCAATGGGAAGTACTTGAAACATTATATTCAGTATTGATTTTCCATTTCATTCAACATCTATAAATATTTAGAGATTTTATTTATTTTTTAAAATTACAAGTGATTATATGTTTCAACAAAGACTCCATAGCCTGAGGAGAAGGATTTTCGATCTTCTTATTCTCTGCATCCCACAGGGGAAAGAATTCCCCAGATGGAGCCGATGTTGTAAAATTATCTATTTTTGATAAGTTAGTATAAGTAGTCAAATAATTTTGAAAATGTTAAGGTAGGATATGAATGCAAAAGAATGAAAAAATTTAAAAAAATGTTAGGAAAATTATTATGTTTTATAGGCATCCATATCAATAAAATGATAGGTGTTAGTTGCCCTAAATAAAGAAGGAAAATTAAAATAAATGCTAGGGAAGAAAAAATAAAAAGGAAAGCTTCATTATGTTTTAAATTTTTAATTGGTTTCTAGTCTAAATGTAGCCATAAAAGGAGAGATTTATATGGTTTAAATATTAATTATCAACCCATATCCTAAGTTTTAAACCATAATAATATGCCCCCACCACTCTTCCCATTTCATTTCATGTCCCTAAAGCATATCTCGACATGTGTTCCCTTTATTTACATTTCCCTAAATATCCCTTCATACATTCCCAACGCTTTATTTAATAAATCCTAAACCTACCTTTTCCACATCATCACATATACTATATTGGCACATTCCCATATATCTGATGATCCCCCTTCCACCTGTCAGCATCCAGTGGCCCTCATGGCCTTTCATCCCCCCTCCGCCATCTGAACTTTATCACCGGGGGGTTCGAAAATAATTGTATTTTGAAACCACTTGCTAATACGTGTCTCATCCACATGATTTTGTACCCCCCTCAAGAAAAAATGTAACCTATCTTACCCCCCCTCCGAAAGTTATTTCTTGTATACTACTTACCTTTGATTGACAGTTGCACGTCTGCGTGTTCACCACTCCTCTACTACCACCTCATTAGTTGTTATCCGCTTAAATGAATTCCCTCCATATTTCCGTTATGATTCTAATCACCTATCCGTTAACCCTTGTCATCAACAAAAAATGGATTTTCTATATTAAACCTTTGAAACTCCTCTGCAAAATTCTTCTTCTTTTTACAGGCTATAACACTTCATTGTTTGTATGTTTTCCACTGATCCAATGACGCTACAATTGAGTGAGCAACGGCTGATCTTATCATCTTGCACTCCCTTCCTTGTTATTTCTCATAGAACCTTATTTCTTCCCTCTATTGAAAAAAAAATCCACTATGAGTCGTAGGCATTATGACTCCCAAGGATAAAGGACCTAAGGAAAACATCAATCCATTGATTTTCCCTCCTCTAGACCTTCATCATATCCCTATGGTTAATAGAGATTACACAATTTCTGAAACACATTCTAATATTGATATTCTTAAAATGTATTGTTGGCTTTAAGACAAATGGATTGAGAAATCCGATTAAATATAGATCTAGGAGTCAAACCTACCATGTTATATATTTCCTCCTACCCACAGTTCTCCTGATTTCATTAGGAAATGTCACACCTCCTATTTGCCAAGTTAGAGAGCCATAATCAATTCTAATGGACAAGTTATTTTTACCATAACCCCTTAGGCTATTAAAAAAATTATTCTAGCCCCCGGAGTCAAAAATTGTTCCCCATTTTCTCATGAATCTCTAGTTGAAATATATCAGAGATTAGACCTTTCTACGACAACCCAAACTTTAGAATTATTCCTATCACAAGATGCTTCATTTCCTAAGAGAAATCCTCCTTATTCTTCATCCCTATTCCCTGAGAGAACCAAACAAATAACCACTGTCCTATCTTACTTTCTTGGATACTACTCTAATCAATATATAGATGAGGCTATTATAGGATTTCCATCAATCTTTTCCAATGATGCCAAACCTTCCATAGTGTTCAATTTCAGTTGTTTCCTTGTAGAGTCCATTTTTCAAAAATTCCTCAATTTCAAAACATATGAGGTATTTAAATATACCTTTGTCTTAATCTACATGTTCATATACTTTCAAGGAGACAATATGAAATTTTCATTGCAGAAATTAAATGATAAAGGAGACCAACAGTCATTCATTTTCTGGACCACCCTAGTCATGAAAGAGAAAAATGAGTTATCATATAAAAAGTTCATTGAGATGTTTGTCCACCCAGCTATTATTCTTCTAAGCAGTGAATTAGAACCAAGAATCAGTGAATAAATTCATAATATTTTGCAACTGTCAGAACAGGTACAAACAAGAGATTGGTACCTATATGAAAACTACACAGAAATAAGATTTTTTGGATGTGATCTGCAACCATATAAGTTGCCAAAATTCCTCCCAATGAGGATTTTTTCCTTAGAATTCACTAGGCAGATGATCAACATGGATCAAGTCCATTTTGTTGCTACCAAGAAAAAATATCAGTTTAATCTAAAAATGCAGGTTGGCCCATTTATATGTAACAACAAGAAAGCATAAGCAAAGGCAGACCAACTATTGAAGAAAAAATAGTTTGATTTAAGCTTCACTTGGTCATATGATCCATTAGGGATAGTTTCTAAATTAAGGGTAGAAACCAAATCTACTCCTTAATTTCACATGCCAAGGCTCGAAATAGAGTAGTATAAGAACAACCCGAATGAATAGAGAACACATTGCATGCGGCAGAAGAACATCCAATTTCCTCATCAACAATGTATACTCCTACAAATCAGGAAAAGACAGCCAAAATAAATAGAGAAGAAGGATCCCCTTCAGAGTCAGATATCTTCAGCAAGGGATTTAAAATTATGTAGAGCAAGAAGGCTAAGCTTAGTTCTAGATTAAGAATTAGCAAGGATTCAGAGCAGCAAACTCCTATCAACACTAATGAGCCTCTTATACCCTCATTAATAAGTGAGAAGTCCACACAGTATCATAATACTTCCATCACTACTTCAGATCAACAATAGATCATGCATACAGGTACGTCAACTTCAAGCGATCCATAGAAGAGCACCATGGATATCTTCAAGGAAATAAAACTAAAAAGTGAAGCCTTGAAGATAAACACATACAACCAATTCTAGAAACAAACTTCAGGTGATCAAAGTAGGCTATTTTCGTCCTTCGACGTAGAGAAAGGAATAATGTTAATGGAATTTCTTGAAGCATAAGTTCCTCAGCCTAAAACAAAAGAAGATTATAAGAAGACATCTCTAGATTTTGATGTCAGAGACATAAATACCATTGATCAAATGTAGATGCATAAAAAACTGGGGAGATGATATTATCCACTCTAACTAACACTACTATGCCTTTATCTAAATTGCAGGTCACACTAGCAAATGTTCGGTCACAACTCAACATGGAAAAAGTTTCAACTTTTTCCAAAGATACCAGGATTAAAACCTTGGAATATTTGGTAATAAAATTGGGTTATGATCCTACAAATTTAATGTTGTAGAGGATTTAATTAATAAAAAGAATGCATATCTTGCATAATTAAGGAAGCAGTTGAAACTACCAGCAACAGAAGATCCTTTAGCCAAGGAAATTGAAGAGACAGAGACAGAAAATGCAGACATGATGAAGCTCATTTTAGAACATATTACACAATTGAAGCAAATGGAAACAAATATGGATAAGTGGATTAAAGAAACCATCCAACGAGATGCTACTGACCAGTTAGCCTCTAAAATCCAAAACACGACCTTGCAGAATGAAGAAATAAAGAAGTTACAAGACAAAGTCAAACTTATAGAGGATCAACAAAATAAGTATGACACTTTCCATGCATCATAGCTACAGAGAGCTCAAAACCAACTAGAAATATAGAAGAATTCAACCACTGAAGCTTATATTGGTTACACTCTTGTTAATTTCAAAGAAATCATTTGGAATAACATCATTGAATTAAATTAAAGAAATTTGGCCAGCTATCAAGATCATCTTTAAGTAGAAGGAGTTAGTGGAAAAGGCAAACCAGACAATTTCTTATATAAACAGTCAAATGGGAGGAATTCCTAATACAGGCATCAAAATTATAAAGTTTCTAAACTCTAAGGACTACCAAGAATTGGATGAACTATGGGTAGATGACAGGACTGAAACTATCCTTGAGGTAAAGAAATTTCTGATAAAAAATAACTTAGTCGTACAGTTAACAGAAAAATGGCATACTCTTGATGTGGAAATCAACAGGTTTCTTTCAAGGATTGATGTGCTAATTAAAAAAGCTCTGCCATCACTGTTTGTTATAAATGATAAATTAATGGCCAGGGAATATTATATGAAGAAGCTTGAAGAAATAGTAAGGTCTGCATCTATGTCTTCTATTCAAGGTTTTATGGCAGGCAAAGCATTTTATAATGTTGTTGAAGATATTAGTTTTATTCACCATGAGATAAAACAAGTTTTCACTGTAAAACTGAATTTTACAAAGTACACTAAGGTAGTTGAAATCTACCATAAGGCTATTAAAGTTTCAATTACGGATGAGGAATAGTGGGAGAATATTTGTGAATACCAAGATTAAAGGACAAGTCATCTTGTCAGTGCAACAACATAATAGTGCCGAATCAGCAACAATTTTCCTTCGAAGTAGGGCCAGACACACAGATTCATTCTTTTGGAATGAATTCCATTTCTTTTTGTTAAATTTCAGAAATTATAGTATGCCTTGTCACTCAGGAATTGATTGTAATAATTTATATTGTGTATCAATACTTCATCCATTGAAGTATTCGAGGTTGCACCCTTGAGCTAGTTATCAAACAAACTTCTAATAGCTGGAGCATTTTTTATTGAATAAAGGATTCTGGATTTTACTTCATATGGATTATGTTCTTGTGAGTTATTTCTCTTATGTTTTTCGTTATATATTCCTCATACAATTTAATTAATTAACAGTTATCCAATTGGAAATTTAATTGAATCTCAGTTTCATTTTCGATTCGTTGTGAAGTTGTAATTGGATTTACATACTAATTTACAAAGCTATGTGTTCTTGTAAACTCCTCTTGAAATTTAATTATATGTAGGTTCTTGTTATGACTTAATTATATTTTGTTGATAATGAAAACATAGTTTTCATTATTTCTTCTTATAAATGTTTAAATAATCCGGCTGATATTAAATCATTTATATTTCTACATTCTTCTATCCACCCCACTTTAAATCAAACTAACCATATGTAATTAAGAAACAAATTTTATTTTATCAAATATATTTCTAAGTTAAAACACCTATGTCGGAAAATTGTTCACTAGTCATCCACTATTCAAAAATAAACAAACATTTTAGATTCTTTTCCATAACTTATCGACCTTAAGTTATCTCAAAGGAAAATTGTAATAACGTTTTGGAACAGATTCACACCTTTTGTGGAGATGGCACTATAATTTTTTTTGTATATATGTGTCAGAACTCTATGAAGAAAGGTTTGTGGTTTTAGAATCTTTTTCTCATATGATCAGTGCACTTTTCAGTGAATGAAATTGGAGGAAACTTTTGAGGACTTATTACCTACTTGATCTTTGTATTGTTAATCTTCACATGTGTTTCCACATCTCATTTTCTTCAGCTGCAGTTTGCAATTTCACATGAGGTTGTATGTTTTTATCAGTATCTTGATATGCTTATCTATTTTTTCAAATTTTATCAGTCTCACATTACGATATTTCTTGATAAATTATACATAATGACAGTTTAAAGAGCATCACTTTTGACAGTCACTTTTCGGGATATTTTCGTAAGATTATTGTAAGTCTAGACATAGCCTTATCTCGTTGAAATATTGTCAAAATGTTCCTTGTGTTACTTTTCACCAGAAGATGTGGATTTTTTCCTTGCAGACCCACTGTCCCTTCTTCTAATTCACACAATTTCTCTCCATAGGCTACAAAATTGGCTCTTTGCTACCACATCAATACTCAATACCCTCATTACTGTGACACTGAACCTAACTGAAACCCCTTTTTAGTGATTGAAGGTTCAAACCACCTACCAATCTTATAATCCAAATCATTAAATTTCCTTAGAGATTAGGATGTGACTATTAAAGCACTTGAAGCAGTCTAAGTGTTGATTCCAGCGCAAACACCTTCCATTCATCACAATTAACATATTCTTCAATATAACTAGGTTCACTAATTGTAGAATGATTAAATTCATATCCACGAGAAATATTACTTGAATCACCTTTAGAAGAACTTCCTATTTCAAAATCATCATACTTGCTTGGAAATTTTTGAACACGTGTGGATATTTGTAAAGGTTATTGAAGTGGATATAATGGTTTCTCATCCTGAAGCACATACGCTTCAGGAACACTTTCTGACCCTAAAAAAACAACACTATCATCAAATTTTTCTTTAACAAAAACATCCTCATGAGTTAAATATGGAAGAATTATATACTGATCCAGAATTCAAACCCCCCCTTCAGTGTGTGGAACATCAATATCAGATTCAAAATATAACATTTCTCCAAATGAGTCAATTTCTATGAAAAATGGAATTATATTTATCTGACTCAAGAAAAATAACATCTATGGAAAGAATCAAATTCTTATTTTCTTCATCATACAACATGTATGCTTTGGAAATATTAGAATTATTCAAAAATATAAATTTTCGACTTCTTGCACCTAATTTATTTTGTTGTTTCTTAGGAATCAAAGTGTAGCATTTCGATTCAAAAACTCTAAAATGTTGAAGAGTTGGGAGTCTATTATACCAAATTTCATAAAGATTTTCGTTGCTAATAATAGAATAAGGAAAAAAATTTCTAATATAAATTGCACAAAGAAATGCTTCTCCCCAAAACATCAACTTCAAATTCTTAAAGAACATAATATATCTAATCATATTAAGAAAAGTTCTATTCATACACTCTGGAATGCCATTCTATTGTGGATTATAAGGTATGGTGTTTTGATGTTTGATTCCATTTTTCTTCAAATATTTTTCAAAAGCATGAGAGCTATATTCATTACCATTATCAATTCTGAGAATGCCTATATTCTTTTGAGTTTCAATTTTAAATATCAAATTAAAAGTTTTAAGAACTTCAAACACTTGGAATTATCTTTCAACAAATACACCCAACACATTCTCGAGTAATCATCAATAAATATTAGAATATATTTATTTCCATTGGCAGTAACAACATGCATAGGTCCACATGAATATGAATGTGTGAGACCTAATTTTTGTGAAAATCTGGATGAAGAACTGTGAAAAAGTTTCTTACAATGATTTCCTAGAATAAAAGCATCATAAGGTGTAATCGCTATCGGAACTATAGGAAGACATTTAATACATTAATTTTTCATAATTCTAAATTTTCTATAATTTATGTGACCAAATCGAGCATTCCACAAAAATCTAGGAGACATGATATAATTTTGTTGTACCAAAAGAGCATAACTCCCATGAGAATTAGCAAATGAATTACCATTCAATTTGAAAAGCATACCTTCTCCTATACCAGTTATAATAACTACATGATGAGATTATATTCTTATCTCTATTATGCCATCAAATATATGGATATAATTACCCTACCACCGAATACGGATAAGAGACATAAACTTTCGCTAAAAATGTGGAATATAAAGTACATCATGTAGAACATAATTTGGAAGATTCAGTATCTTCAAATGAATATCCCCATTGCCATATGGTTTAATCTAAGACTTATGAGAAAATTAAACAACACCATCAATATTATCATGGAAAGTTTCAAAAAAATATCACCTAAATGTTATATGAAAAGTGGCTCCTGAATCCAAAATCCAACTATCTCTCCATGAAGAGAATATTGCAGTACTTAAAACGTCATTAATATTAAAATTGCAATGGGGAACAATTTAATGTGCAGACTATGATGATTTTCACTTATCTTTTGGTGGTTTATCTTTCTTTTCATTCAATTTTTCTCTCCTTTCATTGACTTTCTCCCAAGGGATTTTACAATTAGTAGAAGTATGACCAATTTTACCACATCTAAAACATTTTATAGTTTTTTTATCATTAAAATGTATTTGTTGTCTGTCTCCTTGGTTTTTTTTTCCTCCTTTGCCTCTATAATTTCTCCTACCACTACCTCTACTACTTTTATCACCTCTAGAATTTTCAACATGAGACTTCTGATCCTTTTGTACAAGGCACAAAGATTCTACATTAGAGTTAGGTGGATCCTCTTTCCTCCTAGAGGAATTCTCTCTCTCATATATTTTGTTTACAATTTTATCAAATGTAATGTATTTTAACTGACCACTAGCTTGGAGAGATTCCAGATAGTGTGAATAGACATGGTAAATGATGTTTATAAAATATTCATGTTGTAAATATACTTCAACACCAGCGGCTTTTATGTCATCAAAAATATATTTTATTTTAGAGGTTGTCTTCAAAGTATCATTGTCTACCATCTCCAATTAAACAATCTTAACAACAATTGAATAATTTCAAGTTTTTAATGTTAATCATAAAGTTCTTTCAACTTCTGCAATGATTCAAATGCAGTATCAAAAGAAACAACATATCTTCTTACCTCATCTGTCATTGATGCAATGATTAATCGATATGCTTTCTTGTATTTTGTCTCTCAAATTGTATGCTTCTTTTCGTCATCAGGTGGCTTAGTTGAAATTCATTTATCATCTCTATCTTTCTTTCCCTAAGAGGCTCCTTCCCATAAATCATTAAAAATAAGTGCACTTTTTAGCTTCCTAACCCATTCTATATAATTATCCTTTATGTTAAGCACAACTCCAACTATTGATATCAATGAGGTCATGGTTACTTGCAACCAAAAAAATCCTTTTGCAAATATGAATTATGTGCAATACTCTTTAAAAACTAAAAACATAAATCTCTTTCTCCTTTTAATTTAACAAATATTCATCATAATGGTTTGTTGGTGAGCTCCAAAAAATCACCCAATAGAGAGTTATGTTTAATCCTCACTCTTACTTTCTCATCTCACTTTTCTTTAACCATTTTATCTTTCTTAAATATAATTGATAAAATAAATGAGAAATATTTTCTTTAATCACAATTCTATACAATTTTGATCCACTTGATACTCACCAACTTGTTCTCCTATTAGCTTTCACGTTTATATGTTTCTTTATATGTTCACTTTCACCTTTCTAGCTCTGCTTGTTTCTCTCTTCACTTTCACCTTTCTGGCTCAACCTCTTTCTCTATTCACTTTGACCTTTCTGGCTCTACCTCTTTCTCTGTTTTCTTTCATCTTTCTAGCTCTGCCTACTTCCACACAAAGATATTGTTATCTTTTTTTACTTTAAATTTCATGAACCTTGAAGCAGTATCTACTTGTTAGTAATTTTTTTTGTGCAGGTAAATCCCCTCTGTCGATAGAGGTGATCCCTCTAGCCCTAGGGTGGGTCTAGAAACAAGGGAACATGCTAATCCTTCATATTCCTAGTTTATGAATTAAAATGAGTTGGGATAAATGACCTACCTTTGTTCCAAAGCTCTTATCGTAGCTTATGGTAGCGGTCTCCTAATCTTCATCTTCACATGTCGCGGTACTTCAGCGATAAAATCCGTGTACCTGCAAAAGGATCAGAGAACGATGAAAACATATGATAACATATTTTCATTCATAACTATTTGATTGGTCAGGGAGAATTAAAGGTATTTCATAGGATTAAACATATCAAATGCAAAACAAGGACCAAAAAACCAGTCATGTATTAATAAGTACAGAGAAGAAGTTTACAACCAAAAGAGCCTTGACGTTGCAGCTTCCTTCAACAGGTCCAGTCAAACATGTCTCAAGAATTTGTCAGGGATTGGACTTGGCAAGGAAATGGGCCTAGACTCTCTCTCAACAATGGATTCCACTCTACTTTTCTCTCGCACCATCTATAGTAAGGACTCTTCAGCTAGCTGCAACTATGTGAAAAGGATGTATGTATAAGAGAGGAGGAGGTGGTTTGGGATCCCTCACAAGGTGGAAGGGAGGGCTTATGCTTTGGGGAGTTGCTCAAATTTATGAAACTAGAAGCCAAAGGAAGGCCTTCAATGTTATTCAGTCAAAAAAACCATGATGACTCTGCTCACGAAGTGCTTAGGAATGGAAAATTCGCTTCTATTTTAAAAAAAAAATCCAAAAACAACTCAACGCAAGAAGTCCACTAAGAGAGAGTGCCAATCAGCATGAGGCCCAGTGTTAATTTCTCTATGGGAGTGAGGCCATAAATCTCTACCAGCGCCGACCCAAAATCATGTTTTTCTGAGAGCCTTCTCCAAGAATAGTCAATAGAGGAAATATTCTCCACATGCCAAGGGATGCAATGACACTTTTTGCAAGATAGGACAATACAGAAAATTCACTAAAATGGTCGTCCAATGTTCAGGATGGGGATTGCAGGGATGGTGACAAAATACTATGTAACAGATGCCCCCTAAAGCATGAGTTCCAAGGGAGAGGGAGGAGTGGAATGCTTTATGAGAACGTGTTCAAAACAAACATCATCATTGGAAGACCTGCAAGTACAAGTACAACTGATATCTATGATACATGAATATGTGGCATGGGTGCAGCCCTCAAAAAAAGAGTACATATAAAAATGATATCTGAGGTATGGTCGCAGCCATCCAACAATAAGGATCAATAAATTAGGTATGGTCACAACCATCCAATCAAAAGAGTCATGCATATAACCATGATAAAGAAAAATATCCCATAGCTTGGATTTTATCTGACAAAACCTAGGGTCTTGTGCTCCATCTCGACCCAAACAAGTATAAATTCAGGCATGTGAATGAGTGAGCTGAAGTCGAACATGCAAGAAATTCACCTGATTACCAATCAATGATGAAAGTTGTTAACAGGCACGAGAGAAACCACCAATAATGACAATGGATCTCAAGGTACAAAAAGTACAATCCGAAAAATGTGAACAGTGATCTCGCATCAAACATTCGTGGAATCACTCAATCGAATGCTAATGATGAGAACCTGTCATTGAATGTGAAGAACTTGCCATTGAGGCATGCAAGCTCCAAGGTAATGGAAGGGAGTCTCTAGATCAGCTTCTTGGATAATGAGCTGAAGTCTACAGGAAGTGACCTGGTCGAAGGAGGCACATAATGTTTCCCACATCATTGACACAAGATAGAGGAATAATATGATAGTGGATCAGGACTGAAAAAGAGGACCAGAGGTTGAAAACTATGAAAGGAAACTTCTCTGGAATATATCAGCGACTCGACTCCAGAATTTGGAAGTATTTGACATCAAGGGATCTGAGGTCATGATGACGTGGCAAAGAGTATATGAGAGGGGAAAAATAGATTACCCAAACCCATGGAAGCAAAAATGACGAAGTGATATGTCCCCAACCCGACACGAATGCAGATGAGTGTCATGTTCGAGAGTGACATAGTGCTGACATGACTAAAAAATGGTTCCATTTTCCCCAACATTGTTGTCGATTGCCCCAATTATTTTTGGAAACAAGCTTGAAGGGGATATCATATGCTTTTCATATAAGTTTTTCCTTCACCATCCTAGTACATTTTATGAGCCCTAGGAAGGAGAAACTTGGTTACGTCATGGTGATGGTTTTTGATGTTATTTAGGTTTTAACGAGTCTGACAAAGTAAGAACTCAACATCTTTTCATGTTTAGCGAGTTTGAAAATGTTGATCAGTGGTTGTCATTGATGTCAACCCAAGTAGCACCAAGGGCTAACGCAATATTTCATGGGAATTTTGACCTGCCAAATTAATATACTATGGGTCAATAATGCATTTTATGGTTTCTAATTGTCGAGATGTGTCCGTTGATATATGGCACGCCATGTAATTCTTCACGGTTTGAGAGATATTCATGTTTGAAGTTTTTACCCCCAGTTACTGGGCTAAAACACCATGGGGTTGAGGCATGGGTCATTGAAAAGTCATAATTAATATTTTTTAAGCTCCTAAAATCCCTCCCACATTCACTTGTTGAAGCCCCTCTCAACCTAAGAATTTATATAAATTGTGATCCTCATTTCCTCCTTATGCAAGGGATTTCGCCATCTGAAATAGGCCATCGTGGAATTTTCACTCTAAAATTTTTTTCTACGAAGGTCCAGAAGCTGAAATTTTTATGAGGGGAAGTTGAAATCCTAAGGAATCTGCTATGAAAATTTCAGATCAAGGTGCAAAATATTTTTGGCAATATGATCTGTGGAAGTCAGGGTTTTTTCAGCCTCCTGAAATTCATCTCAAAGAAGTGACCTTGGTAAATTCGTCATAAATATCTCTCTGAATATCAGATTGGAATTCTGTAAAAAGTGGCAGATACTGCACAGTAATTGGTTTTTTCTCTATCAATTTCAGAGCCAAATAAAGAAACAGTGACATGTGGCACATTGTACAAGTGCGCTCTGCTTAAACAGTCCATAATTAGGGCATTGTGATAGATTGGGTATAAATATCTCTTGAAGAATCCAAATTGGGCTAGACCTATGGCATTGGAAATACAACTCAAAGGAATACTACAGGATCAAAAATCAAATATTGAGGATCTGAAATGGAAGATATACACCAGATTCAATATTGAGCCCCCAGAAGGCAAATAAAAAGAAAGATAATGTGTTGTCAAGCGTTGCAAAGGACCAAAATTTCTAGGGTAGCAAAGCAAAGAAAGGTGCAGAAGAGGGTAGAATGAAAAGAGCATCAACCAAGGTGCATAATAGCAGAAATATGTTCATCCTATGAATTCTTCAAGTGGGCAGCACTGCATACAATCATTGTACTAAGTCATTGTAAATACATTATTGTAAAAATTGTACCAGTGTCTATCTGCCAAGGATTGAAGAGGTAGTGTTGGGAGGTATAGGATCATCATTAGGTGGTTGTGTCAAAGTTGGGGTTATGGTATAGTATATATTCTTCTTCTACATCATTCTATATCATTGTAAAGTGGACCATTTTCCCTGGTACGAGAGTCCATTATTATTTTATTCTTCTATAGGGTGGTAGGGTGCTGCTAGGGTGAGTTGTAGCTCATTGGGTGTTAGGGCATCTGTTGAGTTCACTACTGAAGAATCTCGAGCATTGGAGCATCCATCCAGTGGGAGCTGGAGAAGAATGATTTTCTAGATTCTAGGAAGTTGGAGCTTTATTTTCAATTGGAGTTGAATATTAAAGAATTATTAGAAAAGCATTAGGTGGGTTTTGTTCCGGAGTGGGTTTCCACCTTAAAAACTGTGTGTGTTTGTGTTCCTCTTGTTTGCTGCTATCATTGTACAAACACTGATAATAATTGAAGATTAACTAACACTCTAATTGAGAGGAATACTGATTCACCCCCCCCTCAGTATTTCCAACAATTGGTATCGATTCTTGGTTCCTTCAATATCAGTTTAACATCTAGAAGTAGGTCATGGAGCATAAAAGGAATGGTGTACCTCTATTCAATGAAAATAATTATGCACTCTGGAAAGGAATAATGGAGGTCTATCTCTTGACGCAAGGTTACGAAGTATGGGACACTGTTCAAAATGGATTTACATCAACTACGGATGAAGAAGGTAAGAATAATTTGGTAAATGATGAAAAAGAAAAGAATATTATTATCAATGGACTTATTGAATCTACTTATCATAAGGTGTTGGGTTGTAAAACTGCCAAAAATGTATGGGACAAGCTTGAGAATATATATGCAGATGAATCAAATGTCAAAGAAGCAAATCTTCAAATCTATAAAGCAAAATTTGAGAAACTCAGAATGAAAGAAGATTGCAACATTGATGCATACTTCCAACACGTTGATGAAATAACCAATACTCTGGAAGGATTGGGAGAGCCAATTGATGAGAAGACTATTGTACGGAAGATTCTTAGAACATTACCAGGGAGATTCAACCCAAAGGTATCGGTCTTAGAATACAGTGCAAATCTGGAAAAACTTAGCAAAGGGGAATTACATGGAGTTCTCATAGCATACGAAATGAGACTTGATGAAGAAGAGGGTACTTCACATCTAGATATTGTGTTTGTTGCATCTAAGAAAACCAATAAGGATAAACAACCTTCAATTGAAAAGACATGCACCTGCAAGTGTAAAGAAAAGGGAGGTGATGAAGAATGTCGTTCAGATGAAGAATATGCTTACTTCATGAGAAAACTAAAAATTGGTAAGGGACAATTAAAAGGTAAAATTCCATTTATATGTTTCAGCTGTAATGAGGTTGGGAATTTTGCAGCAAAATGTCCAAATAGAAGTAATGGCAACTCAAAAGGAAAGAAAGGCTTTAATAAATTCAAAAAGAAAGGATCCAAAATGATCTTTCTCTCTAAAGAAGATAGCTCATCATCCAATGAAGGCAATGAAAATGAAGAAGAAGCCAATGAGAGAGCATTGTTTATGGCCAAGAACAATAAACCCAAGCACAGTAAACAAGAGGTATCAAAAAATGAAGAAGAAGGATGGACCATAGAAGAATTTTATGAGGAAGTAATCAAACTTATAAAATATCTCAAGGCAGAGAAGATTTGTTCCAATACCCTTGAAGAACAAGTTCAAGGTCTCAAAATTGAATTTGAAGAACAAAAATGCATTGAAGAGTCATTTCAAAATAAGTTGGAAGAAAGCAACCAAGAAAGGGAAGAAATAGAAGCTGAAGTAATCTCGCTGCGTGAGGAAGTGAAGAAAGGAAAAAATATCCAAAACTATGCCAACAGCTCAAGGGCATTGGAAGAACTCATCAACAATCAACGATCTTACAATGACAAAACTTGCATCAGTTACAAAGAAGAAGAAGCAGGACCTTCTACAAAAAAATACAATGAACCTATGAGATCTGACATGCATGTAGACTTCATTGGACAAGATTCGCAAGAACAGCCTTGGAAGACAATTCCTCGACGAAAATTTCCATCCAGGTACCAACATATTTTTTATGGCTACTATTATTCATGTGGAAAATTTGGTCATAAATATGTAGAATGTCGCATGTACCCTAGGAACGAATACAATTCCAGGAGATCTATCAAATATGAACCTCCCAGGGCTCAGTGAAACATCAATAGATTTGAACATTTATGAAATAATATTGAATGTTACAAATGTCTAAACTTTGGACACATAGCCAAAGACTGTAGACTTGAAAATCCTTCAGAAGAATCTTCGAAGCCACAGAACGAAAAAACATGGAAGAAGAAGAAGAATGATAACTGTGCTCTCACATTCAAGGCTCAAAAGAACAAAGATGTGTGCTATGTTGATAGTGGTTGCTCAACGCATATTATTGGAGATAGAAATAAATTTGTATCTCTGAAAGAGAAGAAGGATGGAATCGTGTACTTTGGAAATGATGGATCTTCAAATGTTATAGGATCATGTACCGTCACTCTCGGAAGAAAATATGCTCTAGCCAAGAATGTTCTATTCGTTGAAAACATGAATCACAATCTGCTCAGTGTTGGACAAATGTGTTATCATGGACACACAATACTATTCAACTCCACAAAATGTGAAATTAGGAAAGGCGTGTATGGTGAAATTGTGGCTACAGCAAGTCAAGCTCCGAATGACATATATGTTCTGGATGAAGCAACTAAAGCATGTCTAATAGCTAAAGAGGATGATACAATAATTGGTAGCAATTATGATCGACTAAGTAAGAGGTTTGCTACAAAGGTGCAAAGTGATTTTGAGATGTTTTTACTTGGTGAGCTAACATACTTCTTAGGGCTTCAAATATCTTAGCAAAAGAAAGGAATATTTATATTTCAAGCCAAGTACATCAAGGAAATGCTCAAGAAATTTAAAATGGAAGATTAAAAACCCATCCTTACTCCAATGGTAACAAGTTGCGAATTGAGCATAGACGACTCATCTAAGGATGTGGATCAAAGGTTGTACAGATCTATGATTATTAGTCTTCTATATGTAACAGCCTCCTGACCAGATGTTATGCAAGCAGCTGGACAAGTAGCAAGATTACAAGCAACACCAAAAGAATCACATATTAAATATTCACCAGCAATGGAATATCTTCGCCAGAAGCTTGGGATTCTCCCAAGTTCTCATTAGATTTTCCTTTTTTAGAATATAAAGGGGCAGTGGAAGTAGATTACAGGTCTGGAGGATGGTTGTGTGTTAGGGGGAGTGGAAGTTTGTACAGGTCCACAGGATGGTTGTGTCTCAGGGGGAGTTACCCTTTGCCATTTATGTCAAAGGGTGAGAGAATGTTGTAGGAAGAGGTGTCATGATCGCAGGGGGAGTACCTTTGTTGCCATCAATGCCAAAGGGGGAGATTTTTTATCAGCGGTTGTCATTGATGTCAACCCAAGTAGCACCAGGGGCTGTCCCAGTATTGCATGGAAATTTTGACCTACCAAATTAATATACTCTAGGTCAATAATGCTTTTTATGGTTTCTACTTTTCGAGATGTTTCCGTTGATATATGGCATGCCATGTAATTCTTCACGGTTTGAGAGATATTCATGTTTGAAGTTTGTACCTCGAGTTACTAGGCTAAAACCCCATGGGGTTGGGGCATGGGTCATTGAAAAGTCATAATTAATATTTTTTTTAAGCTCCTAAAATCCCTCCCACGTTCACTTGTTCAAGCCCCTCTCAACCTAAGCATTTATATAAATTGTGATCCTCATTTCCTCTTATGCAAGGGATTTCGCCATATGAAATAGGTCATCGTGGAATTTTTGCTCTAACGTCTTTTCTATGAAGGTTAAAAATCTGAAATGTTTAGGAGGCAAAGCTGAAATCCTGAGGAAGCTGTTGTAAAAATTTGAAATTAAGGTGCACAATATGTTTGGAGATATGATCTGTGGAAGTCAAGGTTTTTGCAGGCTCCTAAAATTCATCTCAAAGAAGTGACCTTGGTAAATTCGTCATAACTCTCTCTCTAAGTATCTGATTGGCATTCCTTAAAAATTGGCAGATATTGAAGAGTCTTTATTTTTTTCTCTATCAATTTCAGAGCCAAATGAAGAAACAATGACATGTGGCACGCTGTACAAGTGCGCTCTAATGAAACAATCCATAATTAGGGCATTGTGAGAGATTGGGTATAACTCTCACTTGAAGAATCCAAATTGGGTCAGACCTGTGGAATTGGAAAGGCGACTCAGAGGACTACTACACGATTGAAAATTAGATATTGAGAATCTAAATTAACAGAGATACACCATATTCAATATCGAGCTCCTAGAAGGCAAAGAAAAAGCTAGATCATGTGTTGTCAAGGGTTGCAAAGGACCAGAATTTATAGGGCAGCTAAGAAAATAAAGGTGCAGCAAAGGGTAGCATGAAAAGAGCATCAACCAAGGTGCATAACATCAACAAGATGTTCATCCTATGAAGTCTTCAAGTGGGCAACACTGCATACAATCATTGTAAAGGTATCATTGTACTAAGTCATTGTAAATACATTATTGTAAAAATTTTATTAGTGTCTATCTGCCAAGGGTTGAAGAGGTAGTGTTGGGAGGTCTAGGATCATCATTAGGTGGTTGTGTCAAAGTTGGGGTTATGTTCTAGTATATATTCTTCTTCTACAACATTCTATATGATTGTAAAGTGGACCATTTTCCCTGGTACGTGAGTCCATTCTTATTTTATTCTTCTATAGGGTGGTAGGGTGGTGTTAGGGTGAGTTTTAGCTCATTGGGTGTTGGGGCATCCATTCAGTTGACTACTGAAGAATATAACGCATCGGAGCGTCCATCCAGTGGAGCTAGAGAAGAATGCTTTTCTAGATTCTAGGAAGTTGGATCTTTATTTTGAATTGGAGTTGAATATTAAAGAGTTATTCGAAAAGCATTAGGTGGTTTTTGTCCTGGAGTGGGTTTCCACCTTAAAAAATGAGTGCATTTATGTTCCTCTTGTTTGCTGCTATAATTGTACAAACACTGATAATAATTGGATATTAACTAATGCTCTAATTGAAAGGAATATTGATTCACCCCCCCTCTCATTATTTCCAATAGAAAAGAAGAGAAAAAGAAAACTCCAGTAGGTCCCTTTTCGTAGGTAGTCTCACAGATCCGAAAATGTAGAAAACTATGTCTAAGAGAACCTCTTAGTCGTGATAGGCTAAGGTATACCTTTTTCCTAAATAATCTATCCCAACCCGAAAAAGGGGTAAAAGTATACTCGGTAGATATCGTTTCGCAACCTTTAACGAGTTCAAAATGACAGGAGTCTCGATAATATTTTCAGTTTTCAAGAGTCAGAAAAAGATAAAATATGACTCCAGGGAGTGACTTTTTCATGTTTTTACTGAGTCGGAAAAAAGTATAAAATAAAATTGATCACTTCTTTATCATCACGTTGAGGACCTGTTGTTGCACAAGAAATGCACGTAAAACCCATTTTCCAAGATAAAATAGCAAAATAATTGAAAAATATGCTCAAAAACTTAATTAGGGTTCAAAAAAGTTTAGAAAATTCCAAAAATAGTAAAAATAAATTACTTTTCACTTTTACCTCTTGTGAGCACTTTTTACCCTTTTTCACTGTGATTTTGTGGAACTGGAAACGAGAAATATAGAGGACTAATCGTGAATTTGTCTTTTCCAGGTAAGAGCTCATATCGTTGCCTACATTTTGATATAATTTTCATTGCCTCCAACCCATTTTTAAGATTTTTGAAGGGGCCTTTGTTTAGTTTAGCGCACGACGGTCGATGCGGGTTTCGGGCACGGACTCGCGCCAACCTGCCTTAAATCCATATGGGGGCATCCCACTTGGCACGACTATTTTTAAAATATTCACGTCAACTGCGACCACTAATTTTAGCTTAGAATTCAACTAATTATCCCATTTAAAACACTTCAATAACAAATAATTTGACTAATGACAACCACATTGATGTTTTTGCAGGTGTTAAAGAGAAAAATGGTGATCGAATGGAAGGAAAGAGAACATAGTGAAGAAGATGAGAAAGCCTTCGGAAATTTAATATGCATGGAAATTCTCAGGGACTTCAGGCTTAAAAATTTCTTCATGGCACCATGTCTCTGAGCTCAACCAAAGCTATTACAATTCCTAATCAGTGTATGGGAGATTGATCGGTAAAGATTCATAATTCACGATCAAGAGCTAGAGATTAAGGTCTCAGGTGTTTACTTCATAACTGGATTGTCATAGAGGGGGTAAGTACCAATCCTAATAGGTACCTGGCCCATAATGGAAAACATGAGCATGGTCATCGACAGAGTGTGAGGAGGGGCAAGGAAAGGATCCAAAAGCAGGAAGGTAGATATCCAAACCATTCCTGATTTTCCACTAAAAGTAGTGTTGCACACCATCACGTGAGTTTCTGGAGCTTAGGCTCCGTAGGAGGCTAAAATACACAGTTAATTCTTGCAGTAGATTGTATGGCACCAACTCTCTCAAACTTGGCAGAGGCGGTAACGATTAATATGAAACGCCAGTTGAAAGAATGCAAGAATGGTAAGCTGAAACAGTTCGTCTATGGGTCCATCTTGGCACCATTCATCTTGGAACATTTACCAATTTTCCAATTTCATGAAGTGATAGTTCCTACACCACCACCCTAAGAGCCACAGATGGTCCATTGGGCGGCTTTGATGCCAAGATCGGAAGGCGGTCAAAAGATGTCCTAGAAACCACAGTTTTTTGAGTGGCTCCATCGACAATTGATTTTCATGGAGGACTGGCCCTATTATAGCACAGACTTTACGGGTGATGTATATCTCCCACTACCAGCAGGAGAGGATTGGGATGAAGCATCGGGTAAAACTCATTTTTTTTATTTTGATGACTATTATGGTTTTTTTTTATTATATATGTTCTAATGTTAATCCATGTATTTGTAGATGTCGGCCCAGAAAGACCTGCAGGAATGTCTCCAATAGCACGGAGGATTCCTCATGATTTTTATGTGGCCCCTCATAATGAGGGAAGCGAGGAGGAGGAAATTGTACGCAATATGGAGGGACTCTCCAGTGGAATCCCTGACTATGAGAGATTTGATGATGTTCCTCGTGCATATCAGAGGAAAACTGCAAGGGTGTCGAATAGTGTTCACTGCTTACTGAGGTGTCTCGTATGGGTAATGACATGCTACCATGATCATCATGCCAACTAGACACCTGGGCCTTTATTTCTGCATTTTTTTTAGAGACATGATGTCTCAGGATGTAACCAAAACATACATATTTTTTGAACATATGATGCACGTGGATGAAAACACTCTATATATATATATATATATATATATATATATATATATATATATATATATATATATATATATATATATATATATATATATATATATATATATATATATATATATATATATATTATTTTCCCCGTGTATTAACTTATCATGTGATGATGATGTTTACAAATTACAAAATGTCAATTAACAGCAATATTGGCTACCTACTGGCTTAACGTGTTCATTGTAAAGCAAATGTTGATATGTGATGTAATCAAAATTTATTTCTAGTAAACGAACATGTAAGTACAACCTTAGGATTTGAGGATTTCTAACAGAATAATGCCCATTAAGCTGAGATTCTAGGTTATCAATCAATGCACGAATGTTGAGAGCAATGGCCTCGGTTAAGAGTTCAATGACAACACTATGTTCAGCGAAATTGTTTGTGGTATGTCCTATAAAAATACCTTGAAGATCTATCTACTTACCATTAGGATTATAAATCACCCAAGCTACAGAAGAAATATTATGGGTAATTCGGGAGGCACCAACTGTGAAACCAACATAAGGAGTGACATACATCTGGACAATAAGTAACAACACAATAAGCAATAAAACACTCACAAAGCACATCAAGCCAAAAATGTACAAAAATGAAAAAACACCTATGTACAAAAGAAACATGCACGAGAAACTCATGCATAATACTTTTTGAGATACAAACCATTTCCGGGTTGATCTAGAGGATAACCTTCATAATGGGTTGGAATTTTACTTCCACCAGCTTATCGTGAGCTTGGTTGTACAGGAGGACGAGGTCTCCTTCTATAAAAGAATGAGGGGAAACTGACTGGTCGAAATGAGCTTTGACCCACTTTTTCTGTGCTTCTATGACAAGAGCAGCAAAGTGGCGATTTTCATCAAGCCTCTCTAAATATATAAGACACTCTTCCTCTGGCAAAGTATAAGGAATAAATTCAACATCTATCTTGAGGGAAGGGATTTCGCATTCAATCAAAAGGGTAGCTTCGAGACCATAAACAATCTGGAATGGAGTGAATCCAGTTGCCTCCTTCACTGAGGTTCGGTAAGCCCAGAGAGTTGAAAATAACATGAGAATCTAGTTTGACTTGTGCATCCTAATCATACATTGAAGCATAGTGATGAGAACCTAGTTCACAGCTTCAACCTACCCATTGGCCTGAGGGTAGTACGACATTGATCTTTCATGAAAAATACCCAACTTAGAAGTCAAATTAGCGATAATGTAATGATGAGAATGAGAACCATGATCGGTAACAATGGCTTGAGGGACACCGAACCTAGTAATGACATTATTGAACAAAAATTGTGTGATTGTCTTAAAGTCAGCTATAAGTGTAGGCATTTCTTCAGCCCATTTTCTGAAGTAATCAATAGCTATGATAATATAAGCATTCCCCCCGGAAGAGTGAGAGCTACATGTTATAAAATTTATGCCCCACTTTGTAAAGGGACCAACGGTAATGACAGGATGAAGATGTGTGTGTGTCGCGCTCATCTTGCACTGATAAATATGGAAATCATGACACTTACGAACAACAACAATGCAGTATTTAAAGATGGTGGGCCAAAAATAACTAGCACAAAGAATCTTCTGTGCGGTAGCATATCTAGACATGTAACTACCATAGGCGCCATAGTGGCAATCATTGAGGACCTTTTTAGCCTCCTCAAGAGTTAAACACCGGCGGAGAATGAAATCATATCCAATGTGGTAGAGAGTATCTGCGACTATGCAATAAGGTGGTGAATGATGGCGGATGTGTCGACGAGCATCCTTCGTCAATTCAGATCAGAAGGTGGAAGTCTAAAGATATATGATGATATCACCATACCAAGGATCGAGGGTGCTAATAAGAAAAAGTGTGTAGTTCGGAATGCATTCCTCGAAACCAGATGGAGTAAAACTAGAAGGGAGAGAGCAGATCAAATCGATGAAAACCAATGATTTCTTTGATTTGGCAGTAGTAAAATCCAAATTTAACTCTTAGAGGATAACAATCCACTTTGAGTATTTTTTAGCAAGAAATTGACGAGTCAATATGTAAGTCATGGGGTTGCAATAAGAAATCAGGGTCACTGTGCGCAATAGAATATAACGGTGAAAACATTGAACAACTTGAACAACAGCCAATGGCAACTACTCGACATGTGCATAATGTGTTTCAGTAATAAGAATATTTCGACTCAGATCATAAATGATGTGCTCGTCACCATCATCGTTGTATTGTACCAGAACCATGGTAATAGTGCTAAATGTGATATTCAAATAGAGGGAGTAATCACAATGATAATTGGGAGGATGAAATAGAGGGGCATTGATCAAAAATGTATTTAGTGCATTGAATTATTTTTGGGTGATCTCATCCCAGAGGAACGAGACACCTTACTTAAGTAATCACGTAAAGCATTTGGCCACTTTAGCATAGTTTGGTATAAAATGGTGCATGAAGTTAGCTTTCCCTTGCAGAATTTGTAGCTGATGTAAGGAGGAAGGAGAGGGGAGATTTAATAATAGCTTCAACTTTGAGGGGATCGAGATGAATTCCGTCTTTAGAGATGATAAACCCTAAGATCCTACCGGATAAAACACAGAAGACACACTTATGTGGATTGAGTCAGATGTTATAGCGTCAACAGTGAAGAAATATTTGATGAAGATGATCTGGGTGGTCTTTACACTGATCCGAATGAGCCAAAATTTCATCTAGGTAAGTTTGAATAATGTGCTTGATATCATGGAAAGAATATGAAATTTCTCATTGAAATGTAGCCCCGGCATTTTTAAGACCAAAAGGGAGCTTCTTATAGGTGAAGGTACCCCAAGGACAGATAAAGGAAGTGTTGATGAGTAAGAATAATATTAATCTGGTTGTACCCAGAAAAACCACCCATAAGGGAAAAAAATCTCACTCCCAACACATTCATCAATGATTTGATCAATAAAAGGAGTGCGATAATTAACCTTAGGGAAAGAATGGTTGATGTCATGGTAATTGACACAGACACGAATAGTACCATGTTCCTTATCCACATGGACAATATTAGAAACCCATTCTGTCAAGGGAATTGGATAAATGAAACCAAATCTAAGAAAATTTTCAACTTCACCTTTAATAGTGGCCACTTTTCTAGGGTGCATAAGATGAAAACGTTCGAAAATAGGCTTTGCACTAGGATAAGTACGAATCTCATGCAAAAATACACTCGGATCGATGCCGAGCATTTCTTGGTAAGACCAAGTGAAAACGTGGTGAGGCTCATGGAAGAGACTAGTATAGACCTCGATCTCATTAGGAGAACAGGTCACCCCAATGTGGATGTTCTCAAAAACCCCAGTTTGACAGAGATATCGAGATACATCATTTGTGTGATGTTTCCCAAGTTACCCTCCACAAAGGTCTGTAGACAATACGACATGTCCCCAAGGGCAGGCATGAAAGAAGAATGATGATGACTATTGTCCCAAGGAGGATCCTCAAGAGACATAGTTTCCACAATGGCTTCATCAGTGGGAAATATCTCATTTAAGGGATCAGGCGAATCCATATCGCTAAGCCAAGGGGATTGAGAATAAGTTTCAAGAGACATACTCAAAGGAGAATGATCATTGGGCAAAGGAGCCGAAGCTGAAATAAGTTCACAATAATCAATCTCTATTGGGCTTAATGGCATTGAGACACCAAAAAAATCAATTTTCTTGGGCGAAGGGATGACCTAAGGATCATAATAGCTAGAGACCATATTAACCTAAGTAGTGTTGGGTGGAGGAAGAGAAAAAATACCCATGAGGATAGGATCTTTGAAAATACCTAGTCCTATGCTCTCATAAGGCGTAGGAATACGATATACATATGGGAAATTTCTCTCAGAAGAAGAAGAAGTGAAAAATTTCAACTGATCAAGAATGATGATCTTTCCTTCATGTAGAAATCAAAGAACAAGAAAGAGAGTGGACGGAACGCATAGCATGGAGTGACTCCAACTGCGACCGAGGAGAATATTGTAATTGAGCTTGGTGTCAATGAATTCAACCATAATTTTAATGGTTTTCCCTTCCAACATAATGGGTTAACTAGAGGGAACACCAAAGGGCGAGATTCCCTTCCATCAAAAGCTTCTAAAGCATTTGGAGATGAATTGAGAGTCAGAGAACCGGTGGATTTCTAGCAGGAAGATGACATTATGCACTTATATTCCCCCTCGTCCATGACCGCTCGATGAATATTCATTCCATTGATCCCAACTTGAATTATCAGTGCAAGCTGGTGAGAGAGATGTGGGATGAAATTTTCCAAATCGAAAGTGATAAGGCTTGAATCGGCAGGATCAACCCCCCTGATAGCAGATAACAAAGCCTTATGTTGAGATGGATAACTCTGGAGGACTTCCAATGCAGACATAACAGATGGTGTCTGAGCCAAATCCTCAACAATACTGTAATTTTGAGCGGCACTGGCATTGGGATTGTAGGAAGACTTACGGAGTCCACCTTTATAAGGTTGTCGCACAATGGGCTCAGTACTGGGCCTTTCAATCTAAAGAGGGTGAGAAGCAGGCGGAGGAGGAAGACCATAAGAGAATTCCTTCCCTACTGCCTGACACGATTCAGTATAATCTTTCAATCGGGTAGCAATAGAGACTGATGTAGGATTGTTCATCATGAAAACCTAAGAGCCAAATGGGGCAGAGGACTGAGGTTGCTGCACCAACTGAGTCTGATGTGACGGGAATGATTCTTTAAGAAGAGTCAGAGTTCCCTGGCTATCTTTAAGAAATTTACTCACCTCGACCCATTGAGGACATTCCTTGGTGTAATGCTCTTCGTCACAAATCAAACAAGGGTACTTCGATTTACATTGTGAAAAATCATTAGTATGATATTTCTGAGAATCTTGTTTTGGGGTATCGGCTTTGGCCTTACCTTTACCCTTCTTTTTACCCTTGGAAGTTTTATCTGCCAGATTGGACTAGATGACATTCGCTCCCATGATTTCACCAGAATTCGGGGATGGCTGAGAATATCATGGGAAGGAGTAGATTTTTACTTCGGAGGATTTGGAGAAGAATTACGAGAATTTTAAGACACAGAACCAATGATACCATCGACAGATGGCGTCGATGATGCCTTGGAAGTTCAATGTCGATGGGCATCAGGAAAGATTTCTTACAATGTGTTAGACTCAGAGTACATGAGATCAAGGTACTGGGCACGAGCAATGGCTTAGAAATTGGAGCAACGAAGGTGGTAGTGAACGAATCAATTAGAAGTTGATCAGGAATCTCAAACTTAATTAGACAATGACGACACCTCCCTTCATGAATATGATCAGAGATATGAGTAGCTTGGTCTTGCTTCAAGGATATGAGGAAGTGTGTCCCAGTTTCATACAGAACTAGTAACTGAAAGTGTGTGAGAAACCATGGCCAAAGAGTTGAAACATTAGAAGATGACGCGGGAGAGTTTGATGTACCACTTGGCAGAGAAACCAGTGAAAGTCCGTTGGAAAAGACGTAAACGAATAGAATCATTAACCCAAGAGTTAGAGGAACACCAAAGATGGTATGTCATAACATGCACTTGAGGGTCTTCTCCGGACTTGCCCTCAAATTTGGGACAATCGCCAGGAATTTTAGTTAGAATTGGAGGCTAATATGGATTATGAAAGATAGGATCATTCGTCAACTTCGACACATTGGGTAGTTCCAACATAGCAAGGAAAGGTAATTGATGATTGAAAGGCCTTACAGGTTGTCGAGAGAGACCAATATTAGGATTCCACCTAGGTTAAGAGAATTTTTTTCCCCATATCTTTTGTCCCAGAGGATTCTGTCCATAGGGGTTATAAGCCTAAAATTTCTACCCATACACAGGTTGAGGACCAGGATATTGATTCTGAGCATACCACTGAGCTCTTGTCTGAGCAACGTATGGATTTTTTTGTAGAATTTAAGCAATGCCTTGAGGTGCATTATACAACACTTGAGTTTGACCTTGAAGAATGTACGGAGTGCCCTGAGGTGCACTGTATACCACCTGGGATTGACCTTGAGGAATGTAAGTAATGCCTTGGGGCGCAAGATATGCCACCTGAGATTGACCTTGGGGAATTTAAGTGGCGCCTTAAGGCTGAACGGGATGCCCCTGGGGTGCAGGTTGACCTAGATACTGAGGTTGGATAGGTTGTCCCTACGGAGTAGGTTGGGATGGATGTTGAGAGCCACTAGTTTTCCCTTATGGAAAAGGTTGGCCTGATGGTTGGGATGGGTTAGGTTGCACTTGAAGACTAGGTTGACCTGGCACAGGACCATAGGGTTGTCCTTGTTTTAAAAAAATTTGGCCTTGTTGAGTGTAAGGCTAGTGTTATTGCACAAAAGGTTGTCCCTATTGCAGATAGATTCCCCCCATGGGAACATAAGATGCATCCTATTGAACATAAGGTTGATGAGTAGGACCATAGTTTTGTCCTTATTGGGCAAATTTTGTCCCTATAAGGGTTTTCATTACGGACCATAAGGTTTTCCCTGTGGACCAGAGGGTTGTCCCTGTAAGGGTTGTCCTTGTAGACCATAGGGTTGTCCCGGACGGTATATGGTATTATTAGGATCAATCAAAGGCAAATAGACAGGATTACTGCACACATCAAAATGATGCGGAGGATTACCAGAATTTTGTAGCTGTTGAGAACCCTGAGGAGCAGAATTCTGCTGTTGAATGGCCAATAGATACTCATCAAATGTCAAAACTCTAGAAAGGGAAGTAGAAGCCATAGGCGCACTACTATCAGGATGAGTTCCTTAAACGTGAGGCTTTGATCCACTCACAGTGGGCCTAACAGGTATTGTGGGATTGATAAAATGGACCTATGAACAACAAAAGACGATGACGATGATTGAGTCATATTAATGGCTAGTACGGATGAAGCCACATGGACAATGGGCCATAAAGGAATAGAGGTTACAATCGTCGACGTCATGTGAGTTAAGGGCGATGCCCTTGATACCGAGACAGAAAAGCTCCCTGAGGGAGTCGATGTATCCAACCATATCGGGTTCTGATACAACGGTGTAACTCCAGAAATGATCTGACCCAAAGTACGATAACCGAGCTAGAGAGATACTGGTTGTGAGGAAGGTTGACTTGAGACATAAGGAAAATTATCCGGAGGGAGTTGATGATCTCCTGTAGAAACATAAAGCTCTTCAACACTCATGGGACTTAAAGAATCCATGTTGGATGAAGCCATTTCATTATCAAAAAGGCAACGAGTAGTGGCAATTAAAGCAATAGAAAGTAAATATGGTTCCAAAGTAAGAGGAGGAAACTCTTCCTCGTTCCCAAAACTAGAACAAACATCCTAAGGTTTCCAATTGACATCAAATGGCTCTTCAAGAGGAGACTGAGTAGTGAGAGGTAAGATACTCGAAAGGATAGGCTGCCACAAATTGAAAGACCTAGCAGGTTGAGATGCTCCCAAAGAAACTTCAGGAGAAGTATCGCCACTAGGAGGAAATGAAGAGGATGAAGAAACTGGTGGTTCTGCCACTATGACGTTGTCTCAAAACAGGAGGGAATTGAGATGACCAATTCGAGGCTTCAAGATCAAACACTAAAGAATTACTTTAAGAACAAGCCAAAAAAATATATTTAATGGGCATGTGATCATGGGAAATTAATTTTATGACATTGAAACAAGATTTTTCCATTTCATTTTAAGAGTTGGAAATAGGAAAAAGGTGACTCTAGTCACTTTCAGGTTGAACGAGCGTGAAAGGACAAGTGCTCGATGATATTTTCAATTTTAGAGAGTCACAAAAAGAAAAAAATCACTACTCATGGAATCTAAGCAAGAGGGTGTAACAAGTTTCTGTGAGCTGCAATATACACCTTGGTGATCAAATGAGATAAATGACCAAGGACTTGATGTACATGCATGTAGTATCCATGAATGTTGTGTTTGGTGTATCATGGTTACATGGCATAAGACTCGGCTTCCTATGGATAAGGGATTGCAACCTATGAGGCTCTCCCTTTATATACTCGATGGTACAGGGAGCACAAGTCTATACTAGTGTTGTCTAATGCCAGATGGTGAACGATAGCTACTAGGTTTAAATGACACCGGAACATGTCATTAGCCTAGACCTATAAATATATGTGCGTTAGGTTTCAATGCTTCCTTAGGTTGATTGAATTCATTTTAAGGTTTATCTTGAATTAATGTTGAAATTTCAAGCCCTTACCGAATGTAATCTCTAATTCTCAATGTACAACTACATGCAAAATAAAATCATTCCCATCTAATGAATGTTAGTTAAGAGAAGGATAGTAATCTATAATGAAGCAAAAATCAATTGAATCACAAGAATAATTTCACTAATGCATCTAAGAAAACCAAAGAAGAAAATGAAAAAACTCTTTCCTTGTTCACTAAAATCTACTAATGCAAAAGAATTTTTTCCATTTCAAACTAAGAGAAAGAATGCAAATTTTGTGATTTTAGATGAATGAGAAGCAAAATGAACTATTACACTAAAAATAGAAATGGACACTAGTTTTGAGTAATTCGAATGAAACAATCTAAAACAAAGAGATCAATCCAATTCAAACATCAAACACACTAAAAAACAGAGATGCACTCCTTCAGGCAAGAAGAGGGCTTTCAAACCAATTCAATGAGCAATGTATTCTATGCTCAAGGTGACAGATGCAGAGCTAAACGAATTCCAAGATGATCATTCAAGAAACAAAAGAAACACAGAACTAAAAGAAAAACTAAAACAATCAGTCAACAAAGTGAAATGATGGAGACCAACTGACTCAAGCACAACTCAGAAGGCTCAGTGAGGAGAGAGCCGAACAAGTGACAGGAGACTCCTAGAAACCCTAGGATGACAAAATCCACTGATAAGATGAGGGACAAAGAGTTGATAAGAAAGAGTCAAGAGAGTCAAAACAATCCTAGTAGACCAATTTACAGATGAAAATCCAACCCAGAGGCAAGGAAAACTAATAAAAATCAAGAAAAAAGGATAAATTTTAACCTACAGGATTCAGTGCATCTGTTTAGCTATAATCCGTGCTAAACATAGGTTGGTGCACCTCTGACAAAAGCAACAAGTGCCAATCGACGCAACTGTGCAAGAAAAAACAGCGTTGAGCTAGAAAAACATGGAAAAAGATAAAAAAAACCATTAAGCAGAGGTCAGATATGACACTTTACGACTGAACAAGATGGTTGAAAACAGTCAGACACACCAAACAAAGTAGACAAATGATAAAATGAACAAATTCGACTCGACAAGAAAAACACTCGATGAACAACGAGAGACGACAAACACACAGATCCCGAGTATGGTCGCCAACTTGTTGTGCAGGTAAATCCCCTCTGCAGACAGAGGCGATCCCTCTATCCCTAGGGTGAGTCTAGCAACAAGGGAACATAATAATCCTTCACATACCTAGTTTATGAATGAAAATGAGTTGGGATAGATGACCTACCTTTTTTCCAATGCTCTTGTCATAGATTGTGGCAGTGGTCTCCTGATCTTTGTCTTCACACGTCACGGTCCTTCAACAGTAATATCCATGTACCTGCACAAGGATCAGAGAACGATGAAAACATACAAAAACATACTTGCGTTCAAAACTATTTTATTGGTCAAGGAGAATTAAACGTATTGCATAGGATTAAACATATCAAATTCAAAATGAGAACCAAAAAACCAGTCATGTATCAATAAGTAGAGAGAAGAATTTTAGAACCAAAAGAGCCTTGACATTGTAGCCTCATTCAATGGGTCCATTCAAATGCATCTCAAGAATTCGTCAGAGATTGGACTTGGCGAGGAAATGGGCTTAGAATCTCTCTCGACAATGGATTCCTCTCTTCTTTGCTCTCACATCATCTACAGTTTGCTCAGTGAGATGCAACTATGTGAGAAGGATGTATGTATATGAGAGGAGGAGGTGGTTTGGGATCCATCACAAGGTGGAAGGGAGGCCTTTTCTTTTTGGGAGTTGCTTAAATTTGGGAAACAAGAAGCCAAAGGAATGACTTCGACATTATTCAGGCGAACAAACCATGGTGACTCCACTCACGAAGTGATTGGGAATGGAAACTTCGTATCTATTTAAAAAAAAATTCCAAAAATAGCTAGGTGCGGGCAGTCGACTGAGACAGAGCGCCAATGGGAGTGAGGCCCAATGATAATTTCTCTATGGCCGCGAGGCCATAACACTCTACCATGGCTGAAAAAAAATCATGCGCTTTTGAGAGTCTACTCCAGGAATAGTCAACGGAAGAAATGTTCTCCACATGCCAAGGGATGCAATGACACTTTTTGCAAGGTATGAAAATACACAGAAGTCAATGAAATGGTCATCCAATGTTTAGGATGGGGATTGCAGGGATGGTGAAAAAATACTATGTAACATATTAAGATTAAGTTTAAATGCCAAATATGTAAAAAAATATTCCACTAAAAATAATTAATAATTCACTTCCAAAAAATGTTTCAAGTCCTCGCTAATATTCAATGTTATTTAATTGTGCGAACAATAAGAGTTACTGGTGGGTAATCAATTTTACATTTTTTTCTTTTAAATTGGTTTCCAACACTCCCACAATATTTATCTCATGCATTTTCAAGAAATTCACACCCCAAAATTCATTTTATGAAACTTGTACATTCTTCCCTCCATAAAATTCAAACCAACTCCTCCTTAAAAAAAAACTTAGTATGCGTGGAGTTTATAAAGAACTCAATCAGGCCTCTGATACCACTACACAATCCTGAATAAACTCCACAATGAAAGATATATCGTATTAATGATAAAAATCACCTATTTATACATATGCAATCTAGGTATGAGACAGTTGTGTCATAAGAACTAAGTAAAAAACTAAATACATAATGTACAGTAACAATCCCTAAGGATTAATTAACTGTCACTTGAGTCAGAACATCAAAGGATAAAAGTAAAAGCTATTGTTTAATTTTTATGAATGTTTTACTTTCACCAAGCATATTGAAGACAATGCGAACCAAATAACATGTGCTCCTGTATCTATGGAAGCTCTACGTTCAAGTTTTTGATTTTTTGAGTTTGTCCATATTTTCCCAAAAGAATTTTGATTGTGTAGGTCTTTCCCCTTATATATATGTGGGTTTTGAGCTAGTAATACCTAAAGTATAATTAATAACTATTTAAATGAACTTGCTTGACTACTCATTATGTTTTTTCTAACTTTTGGAGAAGGGTTAAATTTCAATAAAAATAAAGACCTCTGACCTAGATGAACAATGTTTGAACATATATCTTATGGTTTGATAGTTAACATATTTTTCATCTCTATAATTTATATACAATCATTTTCCCTCTAACACATAAAATGGAGGCTCTGAAAATTTATATGCATACAGTTCTTTCCAACCAATATCTCTTATCCATCCTTGTCATTTTCCCGCTAACACATAAACTAGAGGCTCTAAAAAATTGTATGTGTACAAGTCCTTCCAACCAAGATCTCCCATCCCTCCTTTTCTTTGGTTTGATGAGAAAATTTATGCCTTGATTTAAAATTTTGCCATGGAAGCTGGTTGAGTGGATCTTACTATTTTCAATTGGAGTGTATATAAAAAAGAGTGATGATATACATACACATCAATTCCGACAATTTAGAAACTCAAAGAGATGGGTATACTTGATTGGCAATGCCTTTGTTTGATTTTCCTTCCTTTGAGTAATGTGTTGAGTCTCAAAAGCCACATGATATAATGCCAAAATTCATTCATACTATAACATTCCCTGCTCCATGTATAAGGAACTTAGTACAATCAAAAGTAGGTACAATTAATGAGATACGAAAGGAAAAAAAATTAGAAGAAGAAAGTTTCCATTTGCTTTGAAGCCTAAACTCTCACCTCTCATCAGCTCTAGGATGGGCCCTCCTTGGCCATTTTACCATCTCCATAATGGCATTGATGGTTCTCCAACCTCCCTGTTTTATAACTAATTTACCCAATCTTGCATGCCTAAATATATGGTTCATACAAGGAAACTTATCTTTCATTTTGCATGCCTAAATATATGGCTCATACAAGGAAACTTATCTTTCATTTCCTCTGGATTAGTTGGTGGGTAATGCATTTATTTTCTTCAATTTTATGCAAATACAAACCCTTCCTTCGAGAAAATGAAACATATATATATTCTCATTTAGGTATTCGAGGAAAATTCCAAAATATACAATTGACATGGATGTGGCTAGTTGACAGAGTTAGCAAAGGTGGTACCTATTTCTACAAAGCTGATTAATATGAATTTTGTTTGATTAAAATTTTTGATATTAATTATATATGACTTCAATAGTTTTTAATCTTTTTGTGTTTTTGAGTTTTAATGGAAATGTTAAATTGTAATCTTTGATTATTTAAATTAAAATTTTGAATATATAAATAAATACAACATCAAAATTCTTTGAAATATTTAAATTATGTAAATTATATTATTCATATTTATGCTTGTAATACATTTTTAATGAATTTTAATTAAAATTAACCTAAAAATTATATTTAAAAAAAAAACAAAATATAGATAGAAAAATGACGCTATACCATTTTAAATTACTTGTAATTTCATGAAAATATACTTGTGATGTGAAGCTCAATTATGCATTATGGTTATCTCAATCTCTTGGGTTCCAGAGGATTTCCAAAAATCTTCATGAGTGGACTATTGCCTTTAATGTTGTCATCCAAGGAATACTTTTTACTGTTATCTACAACACTTGTACCTACACCAGCCAAGGTTGCATCTTAATAATCAGAGACAAGTAAAATTCCTCCCATATCACCAGTCTTCTGGGCATCTATAGTAATTTTAAGTTTGCATTGAAACATATGGTCAAGTATGATAAATAACGCAATCACCCACTTGGGAACTGTAACTTTTTCCCCTGTCAGGTTATTTGGCAATTAATTTTCAATAAGTCCAATTTATACCAACAAGTCCATTCTTGGCTCGTATATCTCTAGCATTGTTGTCCTCTCTAAAAACTAATGCAAAAATATGAGAAATAGTTGATAATAGACTAGTGCATTTTTCATATCCATCCACCTTCCAAAGCTTTAGTTGTTGAATAACAACGCAAACAACTCTTAGAAGGTATTGGACTTTGTTTCAGTTGCAAAAAGTCACAATCAAATTATTCATGGAAAAGTAAATTACATTTGTACTTTGCATCAGATTCATACATGTAGTTAAGATAACCTCAACATGAGGATTTTCTAGAGGCTTCTCTTCATAAGAAACATCTCATCCTTTTTCAGTGGAATTATATTAGGGAACCTCGAAATTACAGTGACAAGGCAAGAGCTTGGGAAAGTTCATTACCTTCTTGTGTTGGCTCCTTAGTATGACTAAAGAGCCACTCCATATCCAGTTCAACACTATTTTGTTAACCACACCTCAATTCTTCCTATGCCCTGGACCTTGGAAATCCCATGTCAACCATCATAGAAATGGCAGCCTCAGCAGGTGGATGACCTTTAAATAATTGACCTGTTCTTCCATGAATACCATTTTTTCTTCCTTTAACATCACCTATGGCAGTGTATACATGGGTGATAATGGAAATAAAAAAGGTAATCAAAGATGGAATGCAATGACAAAACATTGGATTGATCCATATAGGTAGAACAACATTGAGGAATTGAGCTTGTAGAGTGCGGACAAAAACCTTTGGATTGCTTGGAATAATGACAAAGCCTCCATCAAATGGTTGCATTTTCCATGATTCATATGGCACAATTAACAATGAATAAGAATTCACAAGGTACTCCAAAAGCCTGCAATAGCTTGGTAATGCCTCTAAAAACCAAGGTACATGCTCTATCTTGCCATTTTCAATGCCTTCGTAATTTTATGTTCCCATTCCTTGCTAGGACATAAATGTTACTGTCCACAGTGAATTACTAGTTGCTTCAAAAGTATTCAAAACACTTTTAATTTTACCATGAGCATAGAAACAATTCACCACTGTTGTATTTCACATTCGCTTATGCTTTTCATATATAATCGTTGTCATGTCATCCACAACTTTCCTAGGGTAGTGACATTTTGAAGAAAGTGATGACTCAAACTAAGATGAGCTACAATTCTCATTAACAACAAGACTGTCATGAATTTCTTTTGTAATAGTAACCACCACACTTCAAGCTTCATGCATGCTATGGTGCTATCCAAGCCTCCTAAACCCCTAAAGGAGGTTGCAAGAATATTACTATAGTCCATAAAAACCTCAAGAACATTAACACCAAATGTTACCAAGTGTATTTATTGTGGATCCAAATCTTTGAGAAGAGGGAGAAAAGTTGGCATTAAACCCACATATCTTAAAGAAGTGTAGCTAGAAGAAGAAGAAAATAAAACTGTTATAAGAGAAAGCAGTGCTTCTAGGAAAGAAATCGAACAACAGGATGATTTACTAGAAAGGGAACTTATTTCCTTCTACATTAGAATAGGTATTATTACATTATGTCCTCCTAATGTGATGATATTTAAAACCTTTGATTGAAAAGACATATCCTGATAGAGGGCCCGCAATTCCAATATTTCAAAAATACAAATATCTTCAAGAACCACATAATCAAATCATATTAACGTTACAAGTTCATTCACAAACTGAGGTTCATTGGTGAAAAAATCATATAAGTCATTGGTGTCATTACTTCCTTGCACTAGCGTTGTAAAAGCCATAAGATGAATGCAGATGTATTTTCTCCTAGTTTCTAGACGTGAAAAGGCTCTTGTGCAATTTAATATTGCTAGTAAAAATATCTAGGGCCGAAAGGCACCTTGTATTCATCTACTAGATGCTTCAAAATTTGGAGATCACTTACAAGATTCATACTCAAATCAGGTATATGAATTACTTGCAACCCATTGTGTCTTGGCAGTTTCACATCAGAATCTCCCTTTTGAATAGATCTGTAAGCATAAGATTCAACATGAAGGGTAGAACCTAGCTGATACGCAACACGGTCATCCCCATTTTTAGTAGAACAAGCTAACAACCCCAAACCTTCCTCTTTACCACCCCATCCTTGAGACAAGGCAAAAAACTTCGTATTAACTTAAGTATCTCTAATCAATCATTTTCCCACTGGTTTCTTTACAAATGTAGCCAATGTTTGTAGACTAGTAGTTACTACATCTGCATTTGAAGACGAAAGAAAATTCGAGTGATGCTACCAAATAAATACATATATATAATAAATCAACAACAAAACATAAACATGCATGCATCATTTGAAATGCCACAATTTTTAAAATACATAAAATTAAGGAAATAATTTAACCACAAATAATAAAAAAATCATCACCATAACATGTATGCATTCCCATGAAAAGTATACAACAAATAAAGAAAAACTAAAAATTATAGAATTCATAACTAGAAGGTTTTTATAGGTAGAGAAAAATAATTTATATACTTCTTGAGATAAGAATTAAAACAATAAAAAAATTACCTATATTAAAATTACATAATATAGAGAGAGAACAGATGTCGCCATAACCTATCATCATCTTATTACTTACAGTGGATTTTAATATATTTTTCAATTTCAGAAACCTTCAAATATTTTTATATACTAACTACTTGGGAAAAGAGAGAGCCTAACTTTGGGTAGTAAAAATTTGAATGTAATGAAAAAAATCATAATGCATATAAAACCTCAAACTAGGAAAATTGATCATTCATAGATGTTAAAAAGAGAAGGGCATGAAAGAGAGAGAAAACAAGGCTTGTATAGTAGGTGCTATCACTCTCCCCAACTTCCTAAGGTTGACAGTAGGATTGGAGAAAGGTAACCATCAACCAATCTATAGGTTAGGTAGATAGCCCTACCCGGACCAGAGAGGGCTCTCTCTTTCTCACTTTAAACAGTAAAATGAATGGCTAGGTATCATAAGATTTTAGGCTAGATATGTAAGCTTAAATGAGTGAAATTTGTTTTATATTTTGAATGCTAGATACAAAAGTCAATGAATGGACTCTAAATGAGATTTTTAGGTCTGAACTTCGAGGTGAAACTGCAGAGAGTGTGTGAGGAAAGATAGGTATTTTGGAAAAATGTTAATCAGTCATTTATTATAGGATGAAGATGAAGTAGATATTGAATGAGCACTAAGGTGAATTCATTCAATTTAAGAAAGAAAATAAACATAATATGGTGAATCTTGTATAAAACAGAGCATGCATAACATGAATTCTGCTCTCAAACTCACAAGATAAACATATATGAAGAAGTTGACATGGAATTAAGCATAATATAATAAGAAAACATGAGAAACACAAATTTTCAAAATCATATCACAAGTATCTCACTATATTTCCTCCAAATATGTCTCTAATTTCATTCCACAAACTAGTTACAAGAGCTCCACTGAAAATATGAGACTATCCAATTCAAAAAAAGAAAAAAGAGAGTCTAATTATAGAAAATATAGATGATGACACCTCATCAGGTCGAAATCCCATCCAAAATGGATCATAAATGCAAAATATGAGTCATTTCCTAGTTTCTAGGGAGGTTAGAAATCATTCCCTAAAATTTAGCTACAAACTAGGAGTACTTGTCCCTTATATTAATTACAAATTCCATCATAATAGAAAGCAAAAAGAAACCTAATAAATCTAATGACAACTCATAGCCTCAAATTTGTGACCATTTCTGAGCTTGACAAGTGTACCGAGGGAATCCAATGCTGATCTGTGACAATTCTAACTGAAGAATTTAAAAACAAATTATAGAAGTATAATAGAACTTTGCAGGCACTTTTAGAAGTCCAAATCCACTTATGAAAGAATGGTTAACTATTCCTGTGTGTCTACTTTCAATAACATCTTTAATTTTTCAAAATGGACCATGGGAAGGCCTTCAAAAATCCATTCTCCCAGGGTTACTCAAAAGCATAACATAGGGTCCAAAAAGGAGGCAGAAACATGAAAAATAGGTGGTTTTTTAGCCTTTTCTCCCAAATTGCAGGTTGACATGCCAAGAGGGTTACTGATCTATGATTTAATAATCAAAATACATCCATCCATGTAAATAAATCACCATTTGGATGCCTCCAAAATAAAAATTCATAAGTGTCCTTACCCTTCTACAATGAGAAATTTCCAAAATTTTGCCAAAAATTGTGTAAAATACCAAAATTTCTCCAAATTATTCAAAATTAGTTATTTGAAACCTGAAATATATAGGATACATAGCTAATGAATCTTCAGCCAATAAATCCAAGTTGTGCTTCTCCTTGAGCTTCATTTGTGTCTCTTTAAGCCTCTTTTTGACTTGTTTCAGCCTCATTTGAGAAATGATATCCCCAGTACGAGAATCACTTGTCATGTGCCTTTAAACTTTTTATCCCTTTTATCCTTCTTAAATAAATTCTCCATATTCTCATTAACTCTTGAAAGACAAATCTCTCTATCCTCATTGATCTCCATGGCAATGAGCTCATAAAATGTCAACTCTTCAAATTGATGAATTTGTTGTTTCTCTCGCTCCAATGCCCTTTCTAGGCCTCTTGTTCTTGGTCCTTTTGCATGTGCTTCAGCCTTCATCTCTTGCACTTGCTCAAAAGCAACAATATTCTTTCCTTTACCTTTTTTTTCCTCCATTTCTAATTTTTATTTACTTTGGAGGATTTGATTCACTTGTAATTGAAAATTTTCCCACTCAAGGAAAGTAATTTGGGATTGGGCAATGGAGAAGGCCTCTTCAAAGATGCAATCTATTTATCCTTCTCTTTTATGATGTATTCAACTAATATAACCTCCTTATGTTTTGATACCTTAGGCTCCATTGGCACTGACTCATCATGTTGATGAAAAAGAGGCTGCTCCTATCTCTGACATTGCTCATCATGACTGCCAAGTGTAAGAAATCTCCTAGTAGACTTAGGCACAAAAAATTGCCTCCTCCCTCTCTCATATGTGTGAGAAAATACCACAAACCTATGGAAATTTGAAATCTAAATAGGCATGCTAGAAGATCCAATCTCCATTGGCTGTGGTGATGATCTAATAGGAAAGACAGAAAGCGTTGCTGAAAACCTCTCTAAGAAGTCTTCCCATGTCATGTTTATGGAGGACAAGTGATGAAACACAATGAGACTAATAAGGCCATGATGAAAGAGACTAGTATGGCGATGTTCTCTTCTCCTATTAACCTTATCAGCCATATTAATCAAGCTCCTATAAAAATAATGAGGCAAATCAAGTGTTTTGACTCTGGTAAGATGCATCAAAAGCCTGATGTGATACCTATATAGCCCGGATAATCTTACTTCGCATGTAAATAATTCATTATAAACATAATCAGAGGAGCATACTTGTTTTTGAGATTTCTAAAAGGAAAAATATTTTATGGATCATCTCTATCATGAGGCTTTATGAATTTCTTGTAGTTTTCAATGTCAAGATCCATATCATTGAACCACTTCTCTCCATGAGAAGGAATACATGTAGTTGAAGCAATTAGGTCAGATGATAAGCTGATCGCCATACCTGCAAGAGTGATATTTCCAATATTGTAGTTGGCTGCAAAAAGGCTAGACAACTGAAGATGATACCCTCCTTCCATAAGCCATTCACAAAATTTTAATCACTGAGTTCTTTGAAAAAATCTTCTGGCCAATGGAAAAGCATCAATATCATGCATATTGAATGGCTCAAATATGAGATGGTACCCTCCTTTGAAGCTATTTTTGTCACATTCCATGGCTTTGGTCACTGGAATGATGAAAATCCTAGGATGTCAATGAAATGAGTTAATGAGAATGGAAATATGGAAAAAAAAGTGTATGAAGGTGTGTGTTTGGTGGATGAAACAAAGGGTATTGAAGTTGAGAAATATTATAGAAAAAATTGAGTGGCTATTTTTTTGTGTTAGCTTCAATTTTATGGTGGAATGAGAGAAAGTGGATGAGTGGAAGTTGTCAAAATGTCTAAAACACAGGAAATTCCCAATTTTTACGGTGAGAATATCCTGTGCAACAGTAGGGAAATTTTGTGGGGTAAAATAGGGGTGATTGATCCAGGTGGATATCGGTGGCCACCCACCTATTCCCTTTGGACCAGCACCATCAATTCTTGTAGCTTTTCACATTCAGCAGAACTTACTATTTTTAGCAGGTTTTTGGGTCCTACACTCTCGGAGCCATTTTGGGGCCTTAATGATCCAGGTGGATATTGGTGGCCACCCACCTATTCCATTTGAACCCCCACCATTATTTATTTCAGTTTTCAAGTTGCAACAAAACTTACTATTTTTAGCAGTTTTTCAGGTCGTGAACTTCCAGAGCCGTTTTGAGGCACTAAACGACGTTTTTTGGGAACAAAGAAAGAAATATGGGTCCATGGACTAATTTTTCTCGTTCAAAATTTTTACTCCTCGGACAGATATTTCTAACGAGCTATTGAGCGCGTCAAATGGAGATCGGATGCCAAAGTTACATCCCTGGGAAGTTGAACCACCAATTTACCCAAACAGAGCCCATAGTTTTGGCGCTTCATCTCCTAGGGTTAGGTTTTTGGAAGTTTAGATTTCTTCATAGTTTCTCAATAATAAATAGGCCCTCGAGCCTCATTGTAACACAGCTCAAAGGTCTGTAGCCATCACATCTTTTCTCAGAGATTCGCTACTAGCGCCCTAGCTATTTTATTTCCATTACGCCTGTAAGCTTATTTCAATCATTCTTTTATTAATGAAATGAAGCATTATTTCTGCTTCTTCTTTATGTTCATGGTTATTTCTATATTCTATTTCATTCTTGCATAAAATCCGGATCAGTGGTATCAGAGCGGGTCTTCTCTTTCTTTGTTTTTCTTTGCATGTCCCCAACTCGGACAGGGTATAAGGAGTTAGGGATCAATCTAGTTGAACCCTTCCAAGATTACCCTCACAAAGCACGACAACCTCCCATGGCAGAAGAAAAGAAAGATGAGGGAGAAGAAGATCCTATCAAAATACTACTCTAGGAGGCCCTCGAGAAACAAAGGAACGTGATGATGGATAACTTTGCTCAAATCCTTCAACGACTACCCACATATGGTGCATTTGCATCCAACAGCCACTCTGGAGGTGCCACTCCCCTCAAGGTACAGGTAAGCTTTGAAATTCCTATATTTGAAGGAAAAATAGATGCAGACACCGTATACAGATGGTTAAATTTGCTGCAAGGGTATTTCTCGGTCCATGACTTCTTTGATCGAGAAAAGATTATTTTTGCACTCCTCAAAGCCACCCCCCATGTCAAAAACTGGTGGGAAACCTACCGTGAGCAAGAGGGTGAAGGGGAACCCTCTCTGTTCTCGTCCACACCCACTTGGAATTCATTCTGAGATGGCATTAAGGAACAATATTTCCCCGTGGGGAGCTATGAGGACAAATACATCCAATGGACCATGCTGCAGCAACAAAAGGATCAAGATGTGCACAAACTGATGAATCTGTTCCATAACCTGCACACAAAGTTGGGTATTAAATATTCAGAGAGAAATTTGGTGCTCAAGTACCATGGCTGTCTGCACAAACACATTTAGGAAGAAATGGAGTTCCTAGACATTACATTGCTTGGCACGGCATATCGCTATGCTGCCAAGAACGAGCAGAAATTTAAGTAGAAGAAGCGAGACTTTGGATCTGCGAATCCGAAAGGTGCCCCCAAACTGAAGAAAAAGGGGCAAGTCCAAAGCAATGTGACTAAAAAAAACACCACAAATCCAAATAAGGACACATGGAAGTGGTGTGAATTTCATAACAGCCCCACTCATAGCACAAATGAGTGTCGGGCCAAACAGTCTTTCGTGGCCGAAATAAAGGCACCCGAATCAGATGCATCTTCTGATCCTGAGTTAGAACCAAACAAAGGAAATGACAAAGGGAAGCAGATCATTGATGCAGATCCCAGTGCCATTATTGCCACCACTAAGATCCAAAGGGAGGGTCCAGAGGATCCAGAGGAAGGGGAGCGCCTCTTCCAGTCGCAGATGTGGGTGAAGGGTTCTCCGCTGCAATTTCTCGTCGATAGCAGAAGCCAAAAGAACCTCATTTCAGCAGAGGTCATGAAGTGGTGTGGCCTACTAACCATAGCACACCTACAGCCGTATACCATCGAGTGACTCCACCTAGGGAGACATCTCCACATCCGCCAGAAGTGCTGCCTTCCGTACAGTATCAAGCCATTCACGGATGAGGTATTGTGTGATTTTGCTCCTATTGATGTAGCTGATGTATTATTGGTCCAACCATACTTGTGGAGGCGACATGTTGTGTATGAGTCTAGGCCTCATGCTGTTATTATTACTTTGGGAAATAACTTGTACAGGATACCGGAGGTAGTACCGCCTCTTGTCATCTCTTTCACTACTGCAAAACAACGCAGTAAGATTGTTTCCCAAACCAGGAAATTAATTTTCCTTACAACTCACTCACAAGGAAAGAAGAATATTATGGCCACAACCTCAAAACAGGGCTCCCTTGCACGGTTGCAGCAGATGGACAAAGTCATGGAGGAATACAAGGATATTTTCTCCTCACTCATAGAGGTTCCTCTACACTGTTAGGACAAGCACTCCATTGATTTGACTCCCAACGCACCACCGCCTGTTGTTGCCATACATCCTGCAACTACACATACAAAATCCAAACATGTACTGTCTGAGGTTGATAAAGAAACCAAATTTACTAAATGCATCCAACATGTCCACCCGCAGGTCCATGACATCTTCAACACATCTAATACTCAGTTCAACAGAATTTGCCTCACCTCATGGAGGATCTCAACGCAATGGGGACCATTGCTTCATAAGGAAGGAGGAATGATCTAGTTGGATATCGATGGCCACCCACCTATTCCCTTCGGACCAGCACCATAAATTCTTGCAGCTTTTCACATTCAGCACAACTTACTATTTTTAGCAGGTTTTCGGGTCCTCTACTTCCAGAGCCATTTTGGGGCCTTAATGATCCAGGTGGATATTGGTGGCCACCCACCTATTCCATTTGAACCCCCACCATCAGTTATTTTAGTTTTCAAGTTGCAACAAAACTTACTATTTTTAGCAGTTTTTCGGGTCCTGAACTTCCGGAGCCGTTTTGAGGCCCTAAACGACGATTTTTGGGAAAACAAAGAGCAACGTGGGTCCATGGACCGATGTTTCTCATTCAAAATTTTTACTCCTCGGACAGGTCTTTCTAACAAACTATTGAGCGTGTCAAACGGAGATCGGATGCCAAAGTTACATCCTCGGGAAGTTGAACCACCAATTTACCCAAATGGGGCCCATAGTTTTGGCGCTTCATGTCCTAGGGTTAGGTTTTTGGAAGTTTAGAGTTCTTCATAGTTTCTCAATAATAAATAGGCCCTCGAGCCTCATTGTAGCATAGTTCAGAGGTTTGTAGCCATCACATCTCTTCTCAGAGATTTGCTACTAGCACCATAGCTATTTTATTTCCATTATGCCTGTAAGCTTATTTCAGTCATTCTTTTATTAATGAAATGAAGCATTATTTCTTTTTCTTCTCTATGTTCATGGTTATTTCTGTATTATGTTGCGTTCCTGCATAAAATCTAGATCAGTGATGGGGTTGAGTAAAAATCCTGACAAAAATTCAGTGAGTAGGATGGTGTCTTGTCTCCATAATGAAGGTAGAATGAAGGAAAATGGATGAGTGGAAGTCATTCAAATCCTCAAAACATAGTCATTTCCCAATTTTGGCTGTGGGAAAAACTAGTGAATAATTATTTTTTATTTTTTAGGGTCATGAAGCTAGAAATTTTTTTTGATAAAATTTCAGAGGGCATGCTAACACATTAGATCCACAATGCAATTGGAATGAGTGAAAATGGATAAATCTAGATCCTTCAAACCCTAAAACACAATCATCTATGTTTTCACTATTTTCACTCCTCTCACAGTGTCAAATAGCCTTAGATTAGGATTTTATTGTTCTTGACATGTTATGGAGGGTAATGTGATAGGAATGTAGATGGGCATGCGGGTGTGAATGTATTTTGTGTGATAGGTTAGGGTTATGTTTGAATAGGTTAGGTTTTGGGTTGAATAGCGTAGGTTTTGGGTTGAATAGGGTAGGGTTTTGCAATATATATATATATATATATATATATATATATATATATATATATTAAGTGTGGAAAGTGGAGAGATGGAGAAGACATAGAAGACATATAAAAACAATGAAAATATTTCCAAAACAAACAAAGGATGGTTTCTTACCTTGTGAAGTAACCAGATCAATGAATGGAGGTCATAATTTGGGTTTCGGGCTTCAACAACATTGGAGCTGGACACCTACAAGAGTGTAGCATTTTTTTCTCCAATATTCAGAAGCGTAACAACATTTTTCTTCATAGACACAAGTGTAACAAGAGAGGTTTTCACTCCCACATAAGTGTAATAATGCACTTATTCTCACCCATAGGAGCATAACAAGAGAGGTTTTCTACCTCCATAGAAGCGTAACAATGCACTTCTTCACACTGACAGAAGCATAACAAGAGAGGTTTTGTACCTCCATAGAAGTGTAATAACACTTTTTCCCTCACACACAAAAATGTAAAAAAAGGTTTTTCTTCACCACAACAACCTTGAGATTTTGTGAGTGAATCTTGAGAGTATAGAGAGGTAATCAAAGTGGCTCTCACACATATGAAAGGATAACAATAAAATAAGAATGAAGTTTCATTTCCCTTTATAATATTTCACAACCTTTACCTTTTCCCTTTGACATTTACATTAAATTTTAAATCTTTTGCACTTGAACAATGATTATTTACTCCTTCACATGGGATGAAACAGAATTAAATTTTATTTCCTTCACTGTCATTGCCTTTTGAAATGACCTTTTCAAACCTTTTGTGCAACTTGGAGGATGACATGCTGTCTTTTTCAAATGAGGTAAGAAGAAAAAATAACACTTTTTAAACCCTTTGACATGAAAGGTGATTTTTGGCTCTTTAAGTAAGATGAGAGGACAAAGTTAACCTATTTTTCATTCCTTGACACTTGATATTACCTTCTTAGGCTTTTAGAATGAGACCTTGAGACAAATTTTCTCTTTTTCATGAGACATCAAGACTGTTATTAAAAACTTTGAAAATATTTCACCTTCGGACTTTCATAGTGGATAGTGACTCTTCAAAACATATAAGGTGTCTTTGAAGGTTGAAATGACACTCTTTTGCATTTTACTAGGAAATTATGTCAAAATTACCTCCCTTGGAGCTCTAACAGTGGATGATGAATTTTTTATCCTTTAAAAGAGACATTTAGACATATTTCTTCAATTTTCATGAAACGGTGAGACAAAGATGAGATGTTTGAAACTTTTTCTTGAAATTTAAGCCATATGATTAAATAAATATGGCTATATTTGAATTTCGTAAACATTATTTCTCCTTCATTAGGGTTTTATAAATGGAATTGAGGGTTTCTGCCTTATGTTCAGTGAAAATTTGAAGATTTCTCCAAAGGTGGGGTTGAACCTAGACTTGACCTAAAATAAATGAAATGCCATAACCCTAGACCTCTTGAATGGTGATGATGGAAATGATGACCCTGAAATTGATGATGGTGATGAGCTTGACAATGGTGATTATTAATGAAATGAAGGAGAAGTATACATGGTTTAGACTTTCTTCAGTGACCAAAATTATTTTTGAGAATTTATTCAAAAAAGTAAAAATTTTAACCTATGACTTAATGGAAAACAATTGAAAGAGTCATTTGATCGCTAACATACCTGGGCTAACATTGGCTTTAGTTGGGGATGACAGCTCCTTCAGGAGGTGTTAAGAAAAATATAGATCAGGTAGCCTTACCATTGGGAGATGGAGTCAAATTAGACTTGGAAAAACTTGAAAAACTAGAAACTTTGACTAGAAACAACTGAATTGACTCTGATTTGACAATTAACTAATTTTTTTTTCACTTTTTGAAAGAAAAAATGAGTTGTATGTAGAAGTCTCATGGCCTTCTCCTTGGGATTCAAACTTGTACAACAAATTCCTTATTTGCTGGGACATCAAATTTAAAATGATATGTATAATGAAACCAAACTTCTTATCCAATGATCAAGTTAGATAGTGCTTGAGGAAACTACCATTGATTGGTCCTCCCAACACTTCTTGCCCTTCAAGATCATCTAGTAGAAATGCTTTGTTTACTTTGAATGCATTGATGTTGTAAGGTACTTTCCATATATTGTCTAAATTCCCATGCTTACTCTTGTCTTCATTATGGGCATCCCAGCGAAGAACAACATCCCCAAGCTTGAAATCATCCGCTTTGTTCTTCCTATCAAAAATATTTTAAATTTTATCATGAAGATTTGAAGTATGACTGAAGACTTCATCTCTTGACTACTGTAGATTGATCATTTGGTTGATTCTTTTTTGAATGTCATTAGGTTCATTGATGATTTCTTGCAAAACTTTCATCATCAGTATAGCTAGAGAAGAAGGGAAAATTGTGTCAACACCATAGATGAGCTGGAAAGGTGACATGCTAATTGATCTCTTGGTGCTAACTCTATCTACCCATAGAGAATTGGTGAGTTTTGTGTGCCAATTCCTCTTGTTTTCTTGTAGCATATTTTTTTATTATGTAAACCAAAGATTTATTTAATGATTCAACAAGCTCGTTTCCCTGAGGATAATATGTTGTTAAATGACCAAGCCTAATGTGATAATTGTCGCAAAATTCAATCATCTTCTTAGATTTGAAGTAAGCTACATTATCAGTGATGAACTTCTGTGGACAGCCAAAATGAGACAGAATATTTTTCTCAAGAAAATGAATGATAATAGTATAAGTAGCTTGCCTCGTGGGGATGTCTTAAATTCATTTGGTGAAATAATCTGTGGCAGTGAGTATCCATTTGTGCTGAGCTAACGATGGGGGATGAATCTTGCCTATGAAATCAAGTCCCCACTTCTAGAATGGAACTTTCACTTCAATTGGTTTAAGTGGTAAAGGAAAGAGCATCATGTTTCCTTGAAATATTTGACATTCATGACAGCTCATGACTGTTTTGTAAACATCAGAAAATAATCTTGGCCAATGGAAGCCCAACTTCAAGATCTTATTAGTTGTAGTCTCCCAATAAATATGACTGCCACAGTTACCTTTATGGAAATTTGTCATGACTTTTTAAAATTCTCCTTCAACCAAAAATTCAACAGTACTCGACCCGAATATTTCCAATATAAAACACCATTACGAATGCAATACCGAAGAGCTTTTAACTTTAAATATCTATATTTACTACTTGGAAAGTCGGGATGAGGATTCAAATGTTTCAAAAAATGTACTATATCATCATACCAAGGTGATAGAGAGAAAATTTGAGCTACCTCAGGTACTGTTTCAACATATTCTTCTTAAGATAATGCAGCAATGAAATTGATGTACAAGGCATGAATATTAGAACCTGCCATGAGTTTTGCCAGACCCTATACTTTGATCAGCTCTGTGGGCTTAATCTCCAAGTCATATTCTAGCATGGAAGCAATCCATTTACCTCACCAACCTTCAGGATCATTCTATGTAATTACATATTTGAAAACATCATTTGTAACATATGCAATGACATGAGAATGTAAAAAGTAGACTCGGAAGTCTTTCAATGCTTTGAATAATTCCAAGGCCTATTTCTCAATGATTTTATACTTTAAGGCTGCCTCTCTTATGGTTAGACTGAAGAAGACAATGGGCTCCTCTGTGTTCTGATTTTTCTTTTGCATGAGGACAACAACAAGAGTATGCTCCGAGGAAAATGATAAAATGATAAAATCAACTATATAATCAGGACTAATGAGGATAGGAGCATGAGATAAATCTAAACTAAATTTATTGAATTATTTATTTGCGTCTCCAGACCATTTTACTTCACTATATTTCTTCAGCATGTCAGTAATTTACCTTAAGTGTTCAGCAAGATTGGGAAAAAACCTTCTCAAAAAATTGATTTTTCCATTGCTGGAAATACTGAGGGGGGGTGGTGAATCAATATTCCTTTCAATTAGAGCATTATTTAATCTTAAATTATTATCAGTGTTTGTAAAATGATAGCAGAAAACAAGAGGAACACAAATGCACACAATTTTTAAGGTGGAAACCCACTCCGGGACAAAAACCACCTAATGCTTTTCTAATAATTCTTTAATATTCAACTCCAATTGAAAATAAAGCTCCAACTTACTAGAATCTAGAAAAGCATTCTTGTCCAACTCCCACTGGATGGACGATCCAATGCCCGAGATTCTTTAGTAGTCAACTGAACAGATGCCCCAACACCTAATGAGCTACAACTCACCCTAGCACCACCCTACCACGTTATAGAAGAATAAAAGAAGATATGACTCCTGTACTAGGGAAAATGGTCCACTTTACAATTATATAAAATGATGCAGAAGAAGAATATATACTAGAACATAACCCCAACTTTGACACAACCACCTAATGATAATCCTAGACCTCCCAACACTACCTCTTCAACCCTTGGTAGATAGACACTAGTACAATTTGTACAATAATGTATTTACAATGACTAAGTACAATGATACCTTTACAATGATTGTATGCAGTGTTGCCCACTTGAAGACTTCATATAATGAACTTCTTACTACTGTTATGCACCTTGGTTGCTGCTCTTTTCATGCTACACTGTGTTGTACCTTTCTTTTATTTTCTGTTGTAGAAATTCTAGTCCTTTGCAATCCTTGACAACACATAATCTAGCTTTTTCTTGCATTCTAGGAGCTGGATATTGAATCTAGGGTATCTCTATTATTTCAGATCCTAAATATATTATTTTTGGTCTTATATTATTCCTCTGAGTTGTCTTTCTAATGCCATAGGTCTGACCCAATTTGGATTCTTCAAGAGAGAGTTATACCTGATTTCTCACAATGCCCTAATTATGGACCGTTTTAGCAGAGTGCACTTGTACGACGTTCCACATGTCATTGTTTCTTAATTTGGCTCTAAAATTGATAGATAAAAAAATATATACTATGCAATATCTGTCATTTTTTATGGAATTCCAATCAGATACTCAAACAAAGAGTTATGACGATTTTACCAAGGTCACTTCTTTGAGATGGATTTCAGGAGCCTGCAAAAACCCTTACTTCCACAGATCGTATCTCCAAAAATATTGTGAAAATTCATCTGAAAATTTTATTGCATCTTCCTCAAGATTTCAGCTTCACCGCATAAAAATTTCAGCTTCTTAGCCTTCGTAGAAAAAAATATAGAGCGAAAATTCCACATTCACCTGTTTCAAATGGCCGAATCCCATGCATAAGGAGGAAATGAGGATCACAATTTATATAAGTGCTTAAGTTGAGAGGGGCTTCAATAAGTGAACGTGGGAGGGATTTTAGGAGCTAAAAAAAATATTAATTATGACTTCTCAATGGCCCATGCCCCAACCCCATGGGGTTTTAGCCCACTAACTGGGGGTACAAAATTCAAACATGAATATCTCTCAAACCGTGAAGAATTACATGGCGTGCCATATATCAACAGAAACATATCAACAAGTAGAAACCATAAAAAGAATTATTGACCTAGAGTATATTAATTTGGTAGGTCAAAATTCCCATGCAATATTGGGTTAGCCCTTGGTGCTGCTTGGGTTGACATCAATGACAACTGCTGATCAACAATCTCCCCCTTTGGCATTGATGGCAACACAAGTACTCCCCCTACGATCATGACACCTCTTCCTACAACATTCTCTCCCCCTTTGACATCAATGGCAAAGGGTAACTCCCCCTGAAACATAGCCATTCTGCGGACCTATACACAATTCCACTCGCGCTGACACACAACCGTCATGTAGACCTGTACAGACTTCCACTCCCCCTTTATATTCTGAAAAATGAAAATCGAATGAGAACTTGGGAGAATCCCACGCTTCTGGCGAAGATATTCCAATGCTGGCAAATATTTAATATGTGATTCATTAGGTGCTGCCTGGAATCTTGCTACTTGTCCAACTACTTTCATAACATCTGGTCGGGAGGCAGTTAGATATAGAAGACTACTAATCATAGATCTGTACAACCTTTTATGCACATCCTTAGATGAGTCGTCTATGCTCAATTTGCAACCAAGTAAAGACATCTCGAAATCACTTTGCACCTTTGTACCAAAATTATTAATTAGTCGATCATCATTGCTACCAAATATTGCATCATCCTCTTTAGCTATTAGACATGCTTTAGTTGCTTCATCTAGAACATATATGTCGTTTCGATATCGACTTGCTATAGCCACAATTTCATCATACACACCTTTCCTGATTTCACATTTCATGGAGTTGAATAGTATTGTGTGTCCATGATCAAACATTTGTCCAACACTGAACATATTGTGATTCATGTTTTCAACGAATTAAACATTCTTGGCTAGAGCATCGTTTCTTCCGAGAGTGACAGTAAATGATCCTATAACATTTGAAGATCCATCATTTCCAAAGGACATGGTTCCATCCTTCTTCTCTTTCAGAGATGCAAATTTATTTCTATCTCTAGTAATATGCGTTGAGCAACCGCTATCAACATACCATACATATTTGTTCTTTTGAGGCTTGAAAGCGAGAGCACAGTTATCATTCTTCCTCTTCTTCCATGTTTGTTTGTTCTGTGGCTTCAAAAATTCTTCTGGAGGATTTTCAAGTCTGCAGTCTTTGGCTATGTGTCCAAAGTTTCGACATTTGTAACATTCAATATTATTTCATAAATATTCAAATCTATTTATGTTTCGCCGAGCCCTGGGAGGTTCATATTTGATAGATCTCCTGGAATTTTATGCGTTACTAGGGTACGTGCGACATTCTATAGCTTTATGACCAAATTTTCCACATGAATAATAGTAGCCATAAAAAATATGTTGGTACCTGGATGGAAATTTTCATTAAGGAATTGTCTTCCAAGGTTGTTCTTGCGAATCTTATCCAATGAAGTCTACATGCATGTTAGATCTCATAGGTTCATTGTATTTTGTTGTAGAAGGTCCTGCTTCTTCTTCTTTGTAACTGATTCTAGTTTTTTCGTTGTAAGATCGTTGATTGTTGATGAGTTCTTCCAATGCCCTTGAGTTGTTGGCATATTTTTGAATATTTTTTCCTTTCTTCACTTCCTCACGCAACGAGACTACTTCGGCTTCTAATTCTTCCCTTTCTTGGTTGCTTTCTTCCAAATTCTTTTCAAGTGACTCTTCAATGCATTTGTGTTCTTCAAATTCAATTTTGAGACCTTGAACTTGTTCTTCAAGATTTTTGGAACAGACCTTCTCTGCCTTGAGATTTTTTATAAGCTTGATTGCTTCCTCATAAAATTTGTCTATGGTCCATCCTTCTTCTTTGTTGTTTGATACCTCTTGTTTATTGTGCTTGGGTTTATTGTTCTTGGCCATAAACAATACTCTCTCATTGGCTTCTTCTTCACTATCATTGTCTTCATTGGATGATGAGCTATCTTCTTTAGAGAGAAAGTTCCTTTTGGATCCTTTCTTTTTGAATTTCTTAAAGCCTTTCTTTCCTTTTGAGTTGCCATTAATTTTGTTTGGACATATTTTTGTTGCAAAATGCCCAACCTCATTACATCTGAAACATATCAATGGAAGTTTACCTTTGAATTGTCCCTTACAAATTTTTAGTTTTCTTGCGAAGTAAGCATATTATTCATCTGAAAGACCTTCTTCATCATCTCCCTTTTCTTCACACTTGCAGGTGTGTGTCTTTTCAATTGAAGGTTTTTTATCCTTATTGATTTTCTTAGATGCAACAAACACAATTTCTAGATGCAAAGTACCCTCTTCTTCATCAAGTCTCATTTCATATGCTATGAGAACTCCATGTAATTCCTCTTTGCTGAGTTTGTCCAGATTTGCACTGTATTCTAAGACTGATACCTTTGGGTTGAATCTCCCTGGTAATTTTATAAGAATCTTCCATATAATAGTCTTCTCCTCAACTGGCTCTCCCAATCCTTCCAGAGTATTGGTTATTTCATTAACGTATTGAAAGTATGCAACAATGTCGCAATCTTCTTTCATTCCGAGTTGCTCTATATATTTGAAGCTTTGCTTCTTTGACATTTGAGTCACCTGCATATATATTCTCAAGCTTTTCCCATACATTTTTGATGGTTTTACAACCCAACAGCTTATGATAAGCAGATTCAATAAGTCCACTCATAATAATATTCTTTGATTTTGTATCATTTACCAAATTATTCTTACCTTGTTCATCCGCAGTTGATGTAAATCCATTTTGAACAGTGTCCCATACTTCATAACCTTGCGCCAAGAGATAGACCTCCATTCTTCCTTTCCAGAGTGCATAATTATTTTCATTGAATAGAGGTACACCATTCTTGGTATGCTCCATGACCTCCTTCTAGCTGTTCAACTATTATTGAAGGAACCAACCTCTGATACCAATTGTTGGAAATACTGAGAGGGGGGGGGAGGTGAATTAGTATTCATTTCAATTATAGCATTAGTTAATCTTCAATTATTATCAGTGTTTGTACAATGATAGCAGAAAACAAGAGGAACACAAATGCACACAATTTTTAAGGTGGAAACCCACTCTGGGACAACAACCACCTAATGCTTTTCTAATAATTATTTAATATTCAACTCCAATTTAAAATAAAGCTCCAAATTCCTAGAATCTAGAAAAGCATTCTTCTCCAGCTCCCACTGGATGGACGCTCCAACGCCCGAGATTCTTTAGTAGTCAACTGAACATATGCCCCAACACCCAATGAGCTACAACTCACCCTCGCACCACCCTACCACCCTATAGAAGAATGAAAGAAGAATGGACTCCTGTACCAGGGAAAATGGTCCACTTTACAATGATATAGAATGATGCAGAAGAAGAAGATATACTAGACCATAACCCCAACTTTGACACGAACACCTAATGATGATCCTAGACCTCCCAAAACTGCCTCTTCAACCCTTGGAAGATAGACACTAGTACAATTTGTACAATAATGTATTTACAATGAATAAATACAATGATACTTTTACAATGATTGTATGCAGTGCTGCCCACTTAAAGACTTCATATGATGAACTTATTGCTACTATTATGCACCTTGGTTGATGCTCTTGTCATGCTACCCTATATTATAACTTGCTTGTCTTTTCTACTGTAGAAATTCTGGTCCTTTGCAATCCTTGACAACACATGATCTAGCTTTTTCTTGCTTTCTAGGAGCTGGATATTGAATCTGGTGTATCTCTGTTATTTCAGATCCTCAATATCTGATTTTCGGTCCTGTAGTAGTCTCTGAGCTTTATTTCCAATGCCATAGGTTTGGCCCAATTTGGATTCTTCAAGAGAGATTTATACCCAATTTCTCACAATGCCCTAATTATGGACTGTTTCAGTAGAGTGCACTTGTATGGCATGCCACGTGTCACTATTTCTTCATTTGGCTCTGAAATTGATAGAGAAAAAACTAAATATTGTGCACTATCTACCACTTCTTATGGAATTCCAATCTGATACTCATAGAGAGAGTTATGACAATTTTACCAAGGTCACTTCTTTGAGATGAATTTCAGGAGCCTGCAAAACCCTTAATTCCAAAGATCATATCTCCAAAAATGTTGCCCAACTTGATCTAAAATTTTTACTACAGCTTCCTCTCAATTTCAGCTTCACCTCATATAAATTTGTTGTGTAACCAGCTCCAAAAATAGAATAAAAATATATCAACGCCTTAGAAATAAGCCACTTCAAGGGGGCAACCTCCAATACATTACATAAATGAACAATTCTTGGATGATACAATTTACAAAACCTCCTTTCTATATATAGGAGTCCATGGGGCCATAATGTAATCCTAGTGGGCCCCAATGTAATCCTAGCCGACCTAACAATAATAATTTAAGGGCACAATAATAACAAAATGGGGGTTACAAGGGTACAATAATAACAATAAGGGGGTTACACAAACAACAATAAGGGACTATACTAGTAATATAGGGACCTAACATGCCCCTCTCCTTCAAAAAAGTGTTGTCCTCAAAGCTTGAGTAGCTCTGGGTGCTTCTGTATAAAATTCTCATCCTCCCATGTAGAATCTTCAGTGGGTAAGTTCTTCCACTTGATGAGATACTCTGAAATTGATCGATTCCGTAGTTGTCGAGTTCTTGTTTCCGTGACCGCTTCCGGTTCCAATATGATTTTTTCTTCCTCATCAAGTTCTGGCAATATTGTTTGAACTGGAATATTTTCACCTATAACCTTCTTTAAGCATGAAACATGGAAAAATGGATGTACTCGCGAAGAAGCAGGAAGCTCCAATTTGTATGCCATAGTACCAATCTTTTGCAACACCTTGTAAGGACCATAGTACTTTGGTGATAATTTATTATCCTTCTTAGCTTGCTTGAGGGACATTTGTTTGTATGGTTGCAGCTGTAAAAATACCCAATCTCCTACATCAAAACTTCTCTCACTGCGATGTTGATCTGCCTGTTGTTTCATTCGATTTTGTGCCAAATTCAGGTTATCCTTTAAGAGTTGGAGAACTTATTGCTGATGCTCGATGTGATCTTCGGCTGCTTGAACCTTCGAATTTTCCCTTAAAGATGATGTAATCGATGGTGGATGATATCCATAAAGTGCCATAAATGGGGTCATTTTTGCTGCAGTATGGAAGGAAGTGTTATACCACCATTCAGCTAGAGGTAACCACTTGACCCATTGTGTTTGTTTATCAGATACAAAACAATGAAGACATCCTTCCAAAAATTTATTTACTATCTCTGTTTGACCATCAGATTGAGGATGATAAGATGAGCTATGAGCTAATTGAGTACCCAAACAAGAAAATAACTCCGTCCAAAAATTTCTCGTAAAAATGGGATCTCTATCACTCACAATAACCCTTGGGCTTCCATGTAGATTTTGAATCCTGTCCACAAATGTAGTAGCAACTATACTTGCTTTAAATGAATGAGATAATGCACAAAAGTGTGAATACTTGGTAATTCTATCAACTACCACCATGATGACATTCTTGCCTTCGGACTTCGGTAAACCTGTGATAAAATCCATTGAAATCTCCTCCCAATGTTGACTTGGAATGGATAAAGGTTGTAGAAGTCCCGGGGTCTTAATTGTCTCTACTTTATTCTGCTGGCAAACCAAACATTCCGCCACAAACTTTTGAATATCAGATTTAAGGCCATCCCAAAAAAATTCTTTCTTCACCCTGTGGTAAGTTTTTAAAAATCCTGAGTGTCCTCCTAAAGGAGAAGTGTGCAATTCCAGAAGAATCTTTTGTTTTAGTTGGGAATTCTTACAAAGATATAAGAAATCTTTGTACCATAAGGAATCATTTTTCTAACTAAATGTATCAGATGTACTAGGATCTTGCTGCAACTTTTGAATGAGTGTCCATACATATTTTCCCTTCTTCCATTCATCTCTTGCTTCGGTTATCCAATCTGGTTGGATAATAGAAATGGCACAAAGCAATGCTTCCACCTCTTCATTCTTTCTTGAGAGTGCATCTGCAACAACATTAAGCTTTCCTTTTTGTAGATTATTTCAAAGTCATAACCCAACATCTTTGTGACCCATTTTTGCTGCTCTTCTGACGATAGTCTTTGTTCCAAAAAGTTTTTAAGACTATCATGATCGGTTTTTACCTTGAAGTGTCTTCCCATTAGGTAAGTTCGCCATTTCTTTAGTGCATGCAGTATTGCTAACATTTCCTTCTCATAAATAGGTTTCTGTAAATACTTTCCTTTGATTGGACGACTTTCAAAAGCAATGGGTCTTCCTTCCTGCATTAAAACTGCACCAATTCCATTTCCTGAGGCATCACATTCCACGATAAAGGTTTTTGTGAAGTCTGGCGTAGCTAAGACCGGTGCTAGGCACATTGCCTCTTTAAGATGTTCAAAGGCCTTAGTTGCTTCAGGAGTCCATGAAAATGCATCTTTCTTCAATAATGTTGTTAGAGGTGCTGCTATTCTCCCATAATTCTTAACAAACTTGCGATAATAGCCTATTAACCCGAGAAATCCTCGCAACTGCTTTATTGTCTTGTGGACTTTCCATTCCTTAATGGCTTTAATTTTGTTAGGGTCTACTTTAACACCCTCGTGAGATATAATATGACCCAGATATTCCACCTCCTGTACTCCAAAGAAACATTTGGATGTTTTTGCATATAATTGTTTCTCCTGCAATAGTTTGAGCACCCTGTCAACATGTTCAACATGATCCTTCCAAGACCTGCTATAGATTTGTATATCATCAAAAAATACTAGCACAAATTTTCTAAGGAAGGGTTTGAAAATGGAATTCATCAACCCTTGAAATGTAGAAGGTGCATTGGTAAGGCCAAAAATCATGACCAAAAATTCATAATGACCCTCATGAGTTCGAAATGTTGTTTTTGGAATATCTTCAGTCTTGATTCTAATTTGATGATATCCTGAACGAAGATCCAACTTGGTAAAATAAATTGCTCCATGTAATTCATCCAATAATTCATCAATCACAAGAATGGGAAATTTGTCTTTAATGGTGAGCTTATTGAGCTCCCTATAATCCGGACACATTCGCCATGATCCATCCTTCTTGTGTACCAATACTACAGGAGAAGAGAAAGAACTTTGACTAGGTTTAATTATACCCGCCTCTAACATTTCTACAATCATACGCTCAATTTCACTCTTTTGGAAGTAAGGATATCTATAAGGCCTGATGTTTGGAGGAACACTTCCTGAAATCAAATGAATAGCATGATCATGATCACGAATAGGTGGGAGTCCTTTGGGAGTTTCAAACACCTTGGAATGATTGTCCAAGACTTGTTGGAGATCTGCCGAAATAGATGATTTTGATGTCGGAACGTCTAGTGAGCATAATTGTGCAATTACTCCTCGTTGTTCTTTCTTTAGAAGCTTTGTCATGACATTAGAGCTTATTATCCTTCCCGGCTTCCCTTCAATACCCCGTAATTCGACTTCCTTTCCTTCTGAAAAAAATTTCAAGAAAAGTTCTTGAAAATTAAAGCTACCGTCCCCAAAGATTGTAACCATTGTACTCCTAGTACAACATCAGCACCTCCCATAGGAATGGAAAGCATTGGACTAGTCAATACATATTCCCCATGGTTAGCTTGATATTATGGCATTTTCCAGAGCAATTTATAGTTCCTCCATTTGCAACCATCACTTGACATTCTGGTGCTGGGTATAGGAAACAATTTAATTCCTTGGCTACCTTATAATGAATAAAATTATGGGTGCTACCTGAATCAATCAGCACTATTACCCTTTTCTTCTTTATATGTCCTTCTATCTTGAGAGTTTGAGGAGTGGTAATTCCTGCCAGTGCATTACACGATATGGTCGGATTCATTTCTTCCTCTTCTAGGGCTAGTTTCTGGTGTATATCCTCTTCTTGTTCATTTTCTTCTTCCTCTTCACAATCTATGTAAAATAATTTCTTCTCAGCACACTTATGACCTTTAGTGTATTTTCTATCACAACTGTAGCAAAACCCTTTTTCTCTTTTTTCTTCCAATTGTTGTGGTGTCAACCTTGTAGGTTGTGGAAATCTAGGCGTAGCAACACTTCCTTCTTTATAGAATTTAGTGGTAGGCTTCCTTGTCGCCATAATTTTACATTCAACTTTTCTTGCCAACCTGAATGCCTTCTCCAATGAATCAGGTTCCAAAACACGAAATTCATGTTGGATGTTATCCTTTAGAGTACCTATGAAGAGATCAATCCTGTGTTCCTCTGGAATATCAGTTACCCTTATATTCAATTTTTGAAAGTCCTCAATGTGCTGCCCCACTAAACCCTTTTGTTTGAGATTTATCAATTGTCTAAAGAAGGTGTTGCTCTTTGTATCCTCATAATGTGCTATCATTTCATCTGTAAAAATTGACCAAGTGACAATTTTTTTACGGGAGCAAAGCCATCGATACCATACAAATGTATTTTGTTCTAAATGTAAAGTTGCAATGCGTACCTTTTGTGTGTTTTTCACGTTCTGGAGATCAAAATATTGCTCCATCTATAGTATCCATGTTACAGGATCCTTTCCATCAAACTTCCTCATATCCATCTTTGGAATATGGTGGTTCTTCCCGCCAACATTAGAGTTTATGAAATCACAATTAAAATTTATTTTGTTCTCATCATGAGGTTCTTCTACTATCTTTTCATCATTAGCAAACCTTTCTTGTATAAACTTTGTCAAACCTTCCATGTCTGCTTTTAGAAAATTCTTCATGTTTTCCATTTTCTCATCGATCTTAGCTTCCTTGTCATCAATCTTAGCTTCCATGCCCACTTCCATGCCATCCATCTTAGCTTCCCTTTCTGCTGGCAATCCATCTTCACTTCCCCGCCATCCATCTTAGCTTCCATGCCTTTCTTCAAACCATCCATCTTCACTTCCACACCTTTCTTCAAAACTTCCATTTCATTTTTTGCTGCTCTTTGCGAGAGTGAAATTTGTTGCACTTGTTCTTGTAATTTTGATAGATCATGTTGCAATTGTTCATCTTCATGAGTCATGGTAGAGCCTTCTGAAGGCTTGATGGGTGTTGAATTCTTTTTAGGGGCCATTTTAGAATCAATATTGATACCTTTTATTGCTTGAGGAACTCGATATTGAAATTGAATTATCTACGCCATTGAAAATCTTAAATATCTGAAATTAAATACAGCAAGTAGCCTACAGCTCTCTCCAAATTCCCTGAGTCTGATCTAATTTGGATTCCCCAGAGAAGACAAAGTTGTTTCCAATCTCTGATGACCTGAGTATGAATTTGGTTGATAGAGAAAACTTGTAGGACTTGCCACGTGCTGCTGTTGTCCTTTGTGTCTACGAAATTGATAGCCAGAAACTTCTGATCCGTGTAATTGACCCTTTTGTCCTCAATCCATAGAGGGATTATTGAACTTTTTTCACGATCACCTCTTTGAGATGCAATTCGGGAGCTGAAAAAGCACTATACATATCATATCGCCAAAAATATTGCGAACCAAGCTCAAGAATTTTAGAAGACTTTCCACTTTCCCTCAAGGATGCAACCTTTCCTATAATTCCGATTGAACAACCCGTAGAAACAATTTTATAGCGAAAATTCCACGATGACCTGTTTAGGAGCTTGAAAAAAGACCTAACTTCCACAGATGATATCTCCGAAAATATTGTGAACCAAGCTCTGAAATTTTTAGACAATCTTCCTCCGGATTTCACATTTGCACCCTAAAAATTTCAGCTTCTGACACTTCGTAGAAAAAACGTTATAGCGAAAATGCCACGATGACCTGTTTGGAGCACCGAAACCTAGAATCCCAAGCCTCTGATACCAAATGTTGTGTAACCAGCTCCAAAAATAGAATAAAAAGATATCAACGCCTTAGAAATAAGCCACTTCGAGGGGGAAACCTCCAATAAATTACATAAATGAACAATTCTTGGATGATACAATTTACAAAACCTCCTTTCTATATATAGAAGTCCATGGGGCCATAATGTAATCCTAGTGGGCCACAATGTAATCCTAGCCGACCTAACAATAATAATTTAAGGGCACAATAATAACAAAATGGGGGTTACAAGGGTACAATAATAACAATAAGGGGGTTACACTAACAACAATAAGGGACTATACTAGTAATATAGGGACCTAAAAAAATTTCAGCTTCTGAGCCTTCGTAGAAAAAAAATTATAGCGACAATTCCACGATGACCTGTTTTAGATGGTCGAATCCCATGGATAAGGAGGAAATGAGGATCACAATTTATATAAGTGCTTAAGTTGAGAGGGGCTTCAACAAGTGAACGTGGGAGGGATTTTATGAGCTTAAAAAAATATTAATTATGACTTTTCAATGACCCATGCCCCAACCCCATGGGGTTTTACCCCACTAACTGGCGGTACAAAATTCAAACATGAATATCTTTCAAACGGTGAAGAATTACATGGTGTGCCATATATCAACGGAAATATCTCGACAAGTATAAACCATCAAAATCATTATTTACCAAGAATATATTAATTTTTTAGGTCAAAATTCCCATGCAATATTGGGTTAGCCCCTAGTGCTGCTTGGCTTGACATCAATGATAACTGCTGATCAACAGCCATCAAATGACTAAATTTCCTTTTTTCTCCTAGGATAGTCCAAGGTTTTAACTTATTCAATACTTGAAGGATCTATCCTAATTCCATATTTTGATATGATATGACCCAACAATTTACCTTCCTCCATAGCAAAAAGTCTCTTCTTTGGGTTCAACGATATGCCAAACTTTCTACATCTTTGTAAGATTGTTTTTAATTGTTGTAAGTGTTGTTCATTTGTCTTGGAAAAACAGAGATATCATCAAGATAAATTACCAAAAATACATCATTTTGATTGGCAAAAGAAATTTCCATTGCTTGCTGAATAGTAGCCCCTACATTCTTCAATCCGAAAGGCATTTTGGCGTACATGAAGGTACCCCAAGGGTGTTGTGAAGGTTTTCTTCTTTTGATCATCTGGGTGAACAATAATTTTATTATAACCGAAGTATCTATCCATTAACGAAATTATAGAAGATCCAACTACCCTTTTCAGAATATGGTCCATCTTCCGTAGTAGGTAATTGTCCTTCAATGACACTTTGTTCAGATTTTTGAAATCAATGCACAAGTGAATCTCTCATGTCTTCTTCCTTACTAGCACTAGATTAGACATCAAATTTTAAAAGCGAAGAGGCACAATGATACCAGTAGTGCATACTCTATTTACCTCTTTGTGGATATAAGGAAACAACTTGGGATTCATTCTTCTTAGTTTTTGATGGAAAGGTTTTTGATCCCACTTAAAGGGAATGGTATGCTTAATTATGATTTTAACATATAATTTTAGATCAAAATATTCCCAAGAAAATACATCAGAAAATTGAGACATAAGTGTTGTATATTTACCTTTTATTTTTGCACTCAAAGTTCTTGAAATTTTTACCATTTTTGGCTTTTCCGAAGTGCCAAGATTGAGATATTCCACTCCCACTTCTGTTAGTAACATGGTAAGTTTGTGTGAAAAATAATCTTGATAAAAAATATCTCGCAAAGCTACCAAACCTCTTGGAATGGAGTTATCTTTCAGCTGAATCACTTGCATCTCTGTTGCATGGATTTCTTGGTCACCTTCATAGCACTGGTTGTCCATTTGAGAATTTAAAAATTCTTCTTCTGTCTGCAGGAAGTTTTTGATATGTTTTTCATCTTGAAAGGCTCTCAACCTAAGCATTTATGTAAATTGTGATCCTCATATCCTCCTCATGTAGGGATTTCGCTACTTGAAATAGCTCATCATGGAATTTGTGCGATAAATATTTTTCAAAGAAGGTTCAGAAGCTAAAAGTTTTATCAAGAGAATCCGAAAGCCCGAGGAATATTGTGTAAACATTTCAGATCATGGTTCGCAATATTTTTGGAGATATGATCTGTGGAAGTTAGGGTTTTTCTAGTCTCTTGAACTTCATCTCAAAAAGGTGACCTTGGGAAGATAGTCATAACTCTCTCTCTGAGAATAAGATTGGAATTATTTAAACAATGGAAAATAGTGCATAGAATATAGTTTTTTGTGCATCAATTTCAGAGCCAAAGAAGGAAACAGTGACACGTGGCATGCTGAACAAGTTCACTCTACTGAACTAGTCCATAATTAGGCCAGTGTGAAAGATTAGGTATAACTTTTCCTTGAGGAATCCAAATTGGGTCAAACCTGCAAAATTGGAAACAAGACTCAGAGAACTACTACATGACCTAAAATCACATATTGGGGATCTAAAATAATAGAGATAGCTTAGATTCCATATCGATCTCATAGAAGGAAAGAAAAATCTAGATCATGTGTTGTCAAGGGCTGCAAAGGACTGGACTTTCTAGGGCAGCAAAAAAAGGAAAGGTGCAAAAAAATGATGCAGTAGAGGTAATATCTAGGCAAGTATATTCTATATATGCATGTTCATCTCATAATTGCATTAGGTTCTTCGTATTCTAGTATGTATTTTTTTTTAGCACTGACATATGCTCTGCAGGATGAGGTATGTTTTTCTATTATCATTTCATGGATATTTCCTTGAAGAATTTTTGCAGATATTATATATTCATCAAGATAAGACTCAATGCATGATCTAATGTTATCAAGAGTGAGAAAGGGTAGCATGAAAAGAGTAGCAATCAAGGTGCATAACATCAACAAGAAGTTTGCCACATGAAGTCTTCAAGTGGGTAGCACTGCATACAGTCATTGTAAAGGTATCATTGTAAAAATTCTACAAATTTCTATCTTCCAAGAATTGAAGAGTCAATTTCGGGAGGTCTAGGATCATCATTAGGTGGTTGTGTCATAGTTGGGGTTATGGTCTAGTGTTTCTTCTTCTTCTACATCATTCTATATCATTGTAAAGTAGACCATTTTCCCTGTTACAAGAGTCCATTCTTATTTTATTCTTCTATAGCGTGGTAGGGTGGTTCTAGGGTGAATTGTAGCTCATTGGGTGTTGGGCCATCCCTTCAGTTGACTACTGAAGAATCTTGGGCATTGGAGCATCCATCCAGTGGGAGCTGGAGAAGAATTCTTTTCTAGATTCTAGGAATTTGGAGCTTTCTTTTCAATTAGAGTTGACTATTAAATAATTATTAGAAAATCATTCAGGTGGTTTCTATCTCGGAGGGAGTTTCCACTTGAAAAAATGTGTGCATTTTTGTTCCTTTTGTTAACTTCTATCATTGTACAAACACTGATAATAATTTAAGATTAACTAATGCTCTGAAATATTAATAATAATACCAATTGAAAGGAATACTTATTCAACCCCCCTCTTAGTATTTCCAACAATTGGTATCAGAGCTTGGTTCCTTCAGTAGCAATTTAACAGATGGAAGGAGGTCATGGAGCATACCAAGAATGGTGTACCTCTACTCAATGAAAATAATTATGTACTCTAGAAAGGAAGAATGGAGGTCTACCTCTTGGCACAAGGTTACGAATTATGGGACATTGTTCAAAATATATTTACACCAACCTCAGATGAACAAGGTAAGAAAATTTTGGTAAATGATGCAAAAGCAAAGAAGATTATTATTAGTGGACTTATTGAATCTGCTTATCATAAGGTTTTGGGTTTTAAAACCACCAAAAATGTATGGGACAAGCTTAGAATATATATGCAGGTGACTCAAATGTCGAAGAAGAAAAGCTTCAAATCTACAGAGAAAAATTTAAGCAACTCATAATGAAAGAAGATAACAACATTGCTGGATACCTCCAACACGTTTATGAAATAACCAACACTCTAGAAGGATTGGGAGAGCCTATTGACAAGAAGACTATTATACGAATGATCCTTAGAACATTACCAGGGAGATTTAACCCAAAGGTATCGTTCTTAGAATAAAACGAAAATATGGACAAACTCGGCAAAGAGGAATTACATGGAGTTCTCATAGCGCATGAAATGAGACTTGATTAAGAAGAGGGTACTTCGCATCTAGAAATAGTGTTCCCTGCATCTAAGAAAACAAATAAGGAAAAAAAACCTTCAAAGGAAAAGACCTGCACCTACACTTTTGAATAAAAAGGAAGATGATGAAGAATGTCTTTCAGATGGAGAATATGCTTACTTTACAAGAAAACTAAAAATTGGTAAGGGAAAATTCAAAGGTAAACTTCCATTGATATGTTTAAGCTGTGTTGAGATTGGGCATTTCATAGAAAAATGTCTGAACAGAAGTGATGGAAACTCAAAAAGAAATAAAGGCTTTAAGAAATTCAACAAGCTTTCCCTCTAAAGAAGATAGCGCATCATCCAATGAAGACAATGACAGTGAAGAAGAATCCAATGAGAGAGTATTGTTTATGGCCAAGCACAATAAACAAGAGGTATCAAACAACGAAGAAGAAGGGTTGGCAATAGAATAATTTTCTAAGGATGCAATCAGGCTTATAAAAGATCTCAAGGCTGAGAAGATCCGTTCTAATACTCTTGAATAAAAATTTCAAGGTCTCAAAATTGAAGTTGAAGAACACAAATTTATTGAAGAGTCACTTCAAAAGAATTTGGAAGAAAGAAACCAATAAAGGGAAGCATTAGAAGCCAAAGTAGTCTCGCTGTGTAAGGAAGTGAAGAAGGGAAAAATTATCCAAAACTATGCCAAAAAATCAAGGGCACTTGAAGAACTCATCAGAAATCAACAATCTTACAATGACAAAAATGGCCTCGATTACAAAGAAGAAGAAGTAGGACCTTCTACAACAAAATATAATGAACCAATGAGATCTAACATGCATGTAGATTTCATTGGAAAATATTAGCAAGAAAAACCTTGGAAGAAAATTCCCCAATGAATACTTCCATCCAAGTACCAACATATTTTTCATGGCTATTGTTATTCATGTGGAAAATTTGGTCATAAAGTTGTATAATGTCACACGTACCCTAGGAACCAATACAATTGCAGGGGATCTATCAAATATGAACCTCCCAGGGCTCAAAAAACCATCAATAGATTTGAACATTTCAGAAATAATATGGAATGTTACAAATTTCTAAACTTTGGACACATGGCCAGAGATTGTAGATTTAAAAATCCTCCAGAAGAATATTTGAAGCCATAGAATGAACGAATATGGAAGAAGAATAAGACTGATAATTGTTCTCTCACTCTCAAGGCTAAAAAAAACAAAGATGTGTGGTATGTTGATAGCGGTTTCTTAATGCATATTACTGGAGATAGAAAGAAAATTGTATCTCTGAAAGAGAAGAAGGATGGAAATGTATCCTTTGGAAATGATGGATCTTCAAATGTTATGGGATCAGGTACCGTCACTCTCGGAAGAAAATATGTTCTAGCAAAGAATGTTCTATTTGTTGAAAACATGTATCACAATCTGCTCAGTGTTGGAAAAATGTATGATCAAGGACACAATGCCATTCAACTCCACAAAATGTGAAATCAAGAAAGGAAGTTATGGTATAATTGTGACTACAACAACTCGACCTCCAAACGAGATATATGTTTCCTGGATGAAGCAACTAAAGCATGTCTACTAGCTAAAGAAGATGAAATTTGGTTGTGGCACAAACAAATGGGTCACATAAACCTTGACAATATTGTCAGGATAAGAAAAAATGAAGCAGTACGAGAAATGCCCAAAATATCAAAACCTTCCAACACACTATGTAAGGCCTGTCGGCACGACAAGAAGACAAAATTCGAATTTAAAACAAAAGACCACTTTGCATCACATCCATTGGAATTGATACATATTGATCTATGTGTTCCTGTGAGAACAAAAGGCTTATATGGATAATTATATTTCATGTTAATGATAGATGATTATATCAGGATGACAAATGTCAGTTTCCTAAATAAAAAATCTGAAGAACTTTTGTGCTTTAAGATCTACACAGAGTTGGTCGAAAATGAAACTAATTTGAAAATGAAGTATCTAAGTTCAGATAATGGCGGATAATTCACTTCCAAATTATTTCAGCAATACTATGATGAAAATGGAACAAAAAGAAAAATTTTAACAGCACGAACACCTCAGCAAAATGGAATTGTTGAAAGAAAGAATAGAACTGTATAGGAAATGGGTAGAACAATGTTGAAGGACTCAAAATTAGATGAAAAATTATGGGTTGAAGAAATTGAGACGACAGTCTTCATTATCAAACGAAGTCTTCTAAAAAATAATTGCAACAAGACCCCATATGAAATATGGAAAGGAAAATTGGCTAATGTAAAATATTTTGGAATCTTCGGAAGTAAATGTTATATCAAAGTAGAAGATGAAAAGTTAGGTAAGATTGAATCACGTGTTAGTGAAGGTATCTTTGTTGGTTACTCACGCAAAATAAATGCATATAAATTCCATAATATTAGATGAAAACAGATAGTGGAGAGAATAAATGTTACATTTGACGAAGATGGTGTTCTAACAAATAATGGTGAGGACCTAGAATCTTTGAAACTTCAAACAGAGGCTAAAAAAGACACAGAGAAAATTCTAGAACAAGAAACAACTGTCAACGAAGAAGAAGTAAATAATGATCATCAATATATATAGGAACAACAACAAGAAGCTCCTCCAAAAAGAAAAAATAATGGATTCAAAAGGACCATCCATAAAATCAAATCATTGGTGACATAAATTAATGTCAGCAGCTTCGTTCATCACAACAAGCTCACATTGATTTTCTAGCAACTTTTGAGCCTAGTAGTTTTGAGGAAGCCATCTAGAATGAAAATTGGGTAGCAGCTATGAATGAAGAATTGGATCAAATCGAGAATAATAACACTTAGGAATTAGTTCTATGACAAAAATATAAAAATTTCAATGGACTAAACGGGTGTTCAAGAAAAAATTAAATGAAGATGGATAGGTTACCGAAAACAAAGCAAGATTGGTTTGCAAAGGCTATGCACAAGTGGAAGGAATTGATTTCGACAAAACATTTGCACCAGTTTCCAAAATGGAAGCCATCCAAATGTTTCTCGCCTATGCATGTTCAATAAAAATCAAAGTCTACCAAATGGATGTTAAGTCAGAATTCATGAATGAAAAATTAGAAGAATAAGTTTACATCGAATAACCTAAAGTTTTTCTACTATCAGAAAAATAAGACTATTTTTGCAGGTTAAAGAAGGCTCTATATGGTCTTAATCAGGCTCCCAGAGCATGGTATGCTTGTCCTGATGGATATCTATGTCAAAAAGGGTTCAAGAAAGGTACTGTTGATAGCACTATTTATGTACAAATAGAAAAAGATAATTTAACAATTATTGAGGTATATGTGGATGATAAAATGTTTGGTAGCAGTGATGATCGACTAAGTGAGAACTTTGCTACAAATATGCAAAGTGAGTTCAATATGTATTTACTTGGTGAGCTAACATACTTCTTAGCAGTTCAAATATCTCAGCAAGAAAAAGGAATATTTATATTTCAAGCCAAGTACATCAAGGAAATGCTCAAGAAATTCAAAATGGAAGATTGCAAACCCGTCCTTACTCTGATGGTAACACGTTGAAAATTGAGCACACACGACTCATATAAGGATGTGGATCAGAGGTTGTACACATCTATGATTGGTATTATTCTATATGTAATATCCTCTTGACCAGATATTAATCAAGAATTTGGACAAGTAGAAATATTCCAAGTGACACCAAAGGAATCACATGTTATTGTTTTCAAAATAATTCTTTTATATCTAAAGGGAACAACAGAATATGGCTTGTGGTATCCCAAGGGTAACAATCTCATTATTCAAGCCTTTATAGATGTAGGTTGGACAGGAAGCATTGATGAGCGTAAGAGTAATATTCGAATAGCATTCTATCTAGGTGGTTTCCTCGTATCATTGTTGACAAAAAAGCAAACCTCAATCTCATTATCTAGAATGGAAGCATAATACATTGCAGTTACATATTGTTGTACTCAAGTACTTTGGATGAAAAAAAAATTTCAAGATCTTCAAGTACAATTCAGTAAGCCTATTTTCATCTTCTATGATAACACTAATGCCATCAACATCTCTAAGAATCCTGTCATGCATTAAAAAAAAAACACATTCCGATCAAATATCATGTTGTTAGAGACAAAGTCGGTGAAAATAATATAAAACTTGAATATGTTGGTACAAAAGAACAAATCGCTGATATCTTCACTAAAAATTTACCTCATGAAGAATTTGAATATCTTCACTAGAAGCTTGGGATTTTCCCAAGTTCCCATTAGATTTTCCTTATTTAGAAAATAAAGGGGGAGTGGAAGTGTGTATAGGTCTGCAGGATGGTTGCGTGTCAGGGGGAGTTACCCTTTGCCATTGATGTCAAAAGGGAAATAATGTTGTAGGAAAAGCTGTCATGATCACAGGGGGAGTACTTGTGTTTCCATGAATGCCAAAGGGGGATATTGTTGATTATGGTTGCCATTGATGTCAACCCAAGTAGCGCCAGGGGCTACCCTGATCTTTCATGGGAATTTTTACCTACCAAATTACTATATTCTGAGTCAAGGATATTTTTGATGGTTTTTAATTGTCGATATTTTTTTGTTGATATATGGCACGCCATGTAATTATTCACGATTTGAGTGATATTCATGTTTGAAGTTAGTAACCCTAGTTATTGGGCTAAAAAACCATGGGGTTGTGGCATGACACTAATCATTCGTTGTGGTCATTGAACAATAAATAATTAATAATTTTGAAGCTCCTAAAATACCTCCCACACTCACTTGTTGAAGACCCTCTCAACCTATGCATTTATATAAATTGTGATCCTCATATCCTCCTCATGTAGGGATTTTTCTACTTGAAATAGGTCATCGTAGAATTTTCGCTATAATTTTCTTTTCTACGAACGTTCAAAAGCTAAAATTTTTATCATGTGGATTTGAAATCCTAAGGAAGCTCATGTAAAAAATTCAGATCACGGTTCACAATATTTTCAGAGATATGATCTGTGGAAGTTAGGGTTTTTGCACGCTCCTGAACTTCATCTCAAAGAGGTGACCTTGGGAAAATCATCATAACTCTCTCTTTGAGAATTGGATTCAAATTCTATAAAAAGTGGCAGATAGTGCATGAACTTAGTTTTTATTTTATCAATTTCAGAGCCAAAGGAGGAAAAAGTGACATGTGGCATGCCATATAAGTTCGCTCTATTGAACTAGTCCATAATTAGGTCATTGCGAGATATTGGGAATAAATTTCTCTTGAAGATTCCAAATTAGGCCAGACCCGTGGCATTGGAAATAAGTCTTATAGGGCTACCACATGACCAAAAATAACATATTGGTGATTCGAAATAATAGAGATACATCAGATTCAATATCGAGCTCCTAGAAGGCAAGAAAAATCTAGATCATGTTTTCTTAGTGGCTACAAAGGACCATACTTTCTAAGGCAATAAAGCAGAGAAAGGTGTAGCAAAATGATGTAGTAGAGTTAAGCTCTAGGTAATTATATTATGTATATTCATGTTCAGTGTTGGGAAAAATACTGAGAGGGGGGGGGGGTGAATCAGTATTTAGGGCTGACTGAAAACCTTTTACTTTTTTTTTCTCTAAAACCCATACGCTACTTTACTGAACCCAACTCACATATACACACGGATACCCTTAATAAAAATTGCGTATTACTAGAGATATCATTATGAAGATAATTATTTACTTAGATCATTGCATCATTCATTCATTAGATGTTTAGTAATCAGTAAACATGTGCAGTAAGAACAGAATAAATCATCACACATTAGCAACACACATGAACACCAAGATTTAAGGTGGAAACCCAATTCAGGAGAAAACCACCACTGTCGTTGTCTCTGTCTTCAATATTTATTATAAAGAAAACTTCTTACAACCATGTACTGGCATAGACTCATACCAGCACGCAGGCACCCACCTGTAGAAGGCTACAATCTTCTCTCATTTACCAGCCTCTCCTGGAAGGGAGCTACAACCCCCTGCTCTCGTTTACCAGCCTCTCCTGGAAGGGAGCTACTACCCCCTGCTCTCGTTTACCAGCCTCTCCTCGAAGGGAGCTACTACCCCCAGTCTCAGACTGTTTACGAGCTCTTTCCTGGAAGGGAGCTACTACTACTCCCTTTTGGCTTCTACTGAAGGAGCTAATCCCAGAAGACGACCCTCGGCCTGCCAGACACGTTTCATCAATTTTCATACTGAATCCAACAGCTTCCACACAACATACCTTGTAGGCCACTTTTCATCAGATTTTCAGACTGGACCCACTCCACACATTTAAGCTCAACATACATCAAACTGAAACTGATAACCCCATCAATTCATTCATTGAATCATCAACCAATCAACCAACAACTTGATCTTTAATCAACATAATCAGCAGCATAATCAACATTCAAACAACCTAGATCTGTGTGAATACATCATTGATAGATAGCAGTAAAACAACAAAACAGATCAGACATTTCATTCCACTTACTTCAGCAAAAACCTAGATTCCATACGCACTTTTACTTCACTGAACCTGCGTATATACGCGCTTTCACAGAAACAAACCTGCGTATACATCTGCACATACTTCAGGACTAACCTCATATTCCATACACACTTTTGTTGAAGCCAACCCATGTATATACGTGCTTTCTCTGCCACGAACCTGAGTATAGATCTTCAAACTTTGTAGGGTTGCGCAACTCTTCAAAACAGAAATGGCTCAGATCTTACCCTTTACTTCAGAAAATATTTGCCTCATCTCATATCTAAACATCCATAAACAAATCTAGAAAATACATAGTCATTTTAGATCTAGAGGTCCCTCTTCATGATTTTCTTCATAGGTGCATTATTAATTCAGATCAATCAATAAACTATTACCCATTCCATGCAGATATACTTTAGAGTGAAGTATTCATTAAAACCCAGACTTATGCACACCCTTCCACTATGATCTTCTTCTCCTTATATAGATTTAGCCTTTATCAATACCATGAGTCAAAACCACTCAACTGCTAATGGTATTCCTGGACGGGATCAAATAGATAATCCAGCACTCAATACAGTGGGCCAATACCATGGTAATGTCCCCTGGTTTTATAAATTTAGAGTGAAAATAGGCATACGCTACTTGGTACATACTTTTCTGCGTACATACGCTACTTTGCCTTTACAAACACGTGTATGCTTTGTGACATACCATTTGCATCATTGCTCTGGCCTTTACAGGAATTCCTTTCTCCATTACATCTAAACTGCTCTGTAGATACATCAGATTTACATCATTAACAAATAGGATAGGTCAGTTTCCATCAAGGATGACTTCATCAAGTAGGTTTCCATCAACTTTATCAAGTAGGTTGCCATCAAGGACAACACTCTGCATCATATTGCCAACATTCATATCTTAATTGCATTAGGTTATTTGTATTCTAATTTATTTATTTTTCTTAGCACTGACATATGATTTGTAGGATGAGGTAAGTTTTGCTATTATCATGTCATGGGTATTTCCTTGAAGACTTTTTGTAGGTATTATATATTCATCAAGATAAGACTCAATGCATGATCTAATTTTATGAGGAGTGAGAAAGGGTAGCATGAAAAGAGCAGCAATGAAGGTGCAGAACAACAACAATAAGTTGACCACATGAAGTCTTCAAGTGGGCAACACTGCATATAGTCATTGTAAAGGTATCATTGTAAAATTTGTATAAGTGTCTATCTACCAAGAATTGAAGAGGAAGTGTCGAGAGGTCTAGGATCATCATTAGGTGGTTTTTTCATAGTTGGGGTTATGGTCTAGTGTGTCTTCTTCTTCTACATCATTCTATATCATTGTAAAGTGGACCATTTTTCTTGGTACGGGAGTCCATTCTTCTTTTATTATTCTACAGGGTTGTAGTGTGGTGCTAGGATGGTGCATGAAGTCACCAACAAGTTCAAGCCTATGAAAAATTCAAGGTGGTAGGGTGGTGCTAGGGTGAGTTATAGCTCATTGGGTGTTGGGGCATCTATTCATTTGACTACTGAAGAATCTCGGGCGTTGGAGTGTCTATCCAGTGGGGGCTAGAGAAGAATGATTTTCTAGATTCTAGGAAGTTGGAGCTTTATTTTCAATTGGAGTTGAATATTAAAGAATTATTAGAAAAGCATTCAGGTGGTTTTTGTCCTGGAGGGGGTTTCCACCTTAAAAACTGTGTGCATTTGTGTTCCATTTTTTTACTTTTATCATTGTATAAACATTGATATAAATAATTGAAGATTAACTAATGCTCTGAAAGATTAATAATAATACTAATTGAAAGGAATAATGATTCACCCCCCCATCTCAGTATTTCCAACTGAGTTAAATTACAAAAGATCCAACTATACCCTTGATCCTAGATCACTTAAACGTGTACTCCTTCGAGAGATCAGGGAGGAGGTGATGGAAACCCTAAATATGTTATGAGGAGGAGATATCTACCAGCTTCCTTATGAGAACATCAAAATTGTCTTCAGGAAACATTCTAGGGCAGTAAGGAAGAAAGGCAGAGCTATCCAAAGTTTGACCAATACCTATTCCTCTTCCACCTCCATCATGCATAAGATTTTCAATATGTTAGATGACTTCTAGAGTGAGATGCTACACACATTTTCTTTGCAAATGGACACAATATAGATCAAGAGAAAGCAAGAGGAATTAGAAAGAGCCTTGGCTATATTCTTCCCTATATGTACTATAAAACACCTAGAGAATGAATGTCCATTGAATTTCATAGAGGTTTTCTTAGTCTGTGAGGATAATCATACCATAGATAAGTGTCCCTCCTTACCTAGACTCAAATTTGTATATCAAGGTGGGGAAGTGGGACCAGAGCAACTCTGTATCATCAACCAGATAAAGCCTCAGTGACCTTGTTCATATCAGTAGGGTATGCAAGGTGCACCTTACTCCTATTATCACAACAATCAGAATGCACCTATGAAATCTTGTTACACCCCCACTCCTCCATCATGGCCTACACCACCTACTTTTCCTTACAACCATCTATAACATCCTCAGTCAGTTAGCCTACCATTTCAACAGTATGTTCCTCAACCACCTTAGTGGAACAACCCATCAAAAGGGTGGAGGCCTCAACATAATCAACCACCTTCTCTAATGCCTCGACCCAAACCTAAACCTCAGCTTACTCATTATGCTCCACCCAAGCTGCCTTAGATGCCTGTATATCCCAATCTGAACCTAAAAAACAAATAGGCACAACATGTTTAAAATGGAGAGATACCTTATCTAACTTATGTTGTGGAGATACAAGAGATTAATATCAGGTTGGGAAGATTACTCCTAGAAAACCATCATCCATCACCACCTATAGAGGTTGAGGAGGAAAAGGAGGAAAGTAACACTTAGATCGAACAACCTCCTTTTCCTGAGCGCTTGATCCACTCTAATCAGCACACCCTAGAGGAGACCAAACTTCTGGGAGGACTGAATTTTTTTTGTAATAATACCCCTTCTTTAGGACATTAAGGATGTCCCTATTTACAATAGGCTCATCAAGGAAAATTGCTTCAAGAAACTTGGGAGAAAGAAAAAATATATCCCACCATTAATGTAGTAGGATAGTTATCCAACTTAGTTTTGGGATGGGCGATCTTCCCAAAGTACCTGGACCCTATTAGTCCAGTTGTATATGTGCATGTAGATGATGTCATAGTCCCAAATACTTTGATTGATCTTGGGGCTGAATGTAATGACCAGGGAAACTATGCTTAAACTCAACCTACAAGGGACTTTGAGGAAAACCATAATGGTTTTGCAACTTGCAGACCGGTCCACAATAGTTCCAGAAGGAATTGTTGAGGATGTTATGGTTTTAATTGACTCTTGGGAGTATCCTACAAATTTCCTGGTTCTCCAGCCAAAAACCAACTTTAATGGATATCCGTTCATTTTAGGGAGACCTTAGCTAGCCACTACTAATGCTTATATTAGCTATCAGGTCTAGAACATGAATATTAAGAATGGGCCTTTGTCTAAATAGATGGTGTTATATCCTCCAACCCAGCCTTCCATTGACCATGACCTACCTATATGGTTGGAGGAATAATAATAAGAATATGAAGTATACAATAGTATGTTAGCACTCCACTGGAACTCCAAAGGCTAAGAAGGAGACTAGCAAAGGTAACCATAGACTACTTTGGCCTATTAGCTAGCCCTACTAGGCAAGAGAGGGTTGTCTCCATGAGATCACAACCAAACTGACTGGATAATGAGGATTTTAGGCTAGTTATAGTAGCACTAGGGTTTTGATTGATTTATTTTTGGTGTTGGATGGTGAATTAGGTCAGGGAAGAGCTAGGCCAGGGCACTAAGGATCAGCATTGTAGAGATGTAATGGGGGAAGGTACAAACATACTTTAACACGTCTAGGTATCTTGATGACTATGAGATATTTCTAGGGTTTCAAAAAAGAGCATGGAAATCATGAATTCTTTTCAATCAGAAGAAAGTGAAACACAACTGTAATAATTCCTCCAAAGCAGAGCATCAAATAATGAATTTTTCTTATCTAACATAGGAATAAATCACATAGAGAGATGGAAATGAAAATGGAAAGCATAATACATTCAAACATATGAAAACATAAGAGACAACACTTCAAAAAAAAATACCACAGGAATCCCACCAAAATAGCTACAACTCTGTCTACTAGTTCCTGCAAAAAATGACTGAATACACTAGTGTTCAAAGATCAATTCTACAACATCCAACCCTTGTAATGAAAAAGGAAATGAAATATATAGACCAAAAATAATTCTCCCCACTCTCACGGTTCAAATCCATGACTTGTGGAGTTATTCCGCAAAGTTCTCAATTGAAATCCTAATCACTAGGGAGGTCAACAAACTCATCCCTATCTTTGATGAAACTGACTCACTTGACCCAAAATTACATATTTACTTGATGTATATACCTCTAGTAACTATAAAAGACATAATTAGATTTCATTTTAACATTTACATTAGTAAATATCCTTGGAATCCATCAATAAACTGAGAAAAAGTGAAAACTATGAAGAAAACAACAAACTGGAAAAAGCGCAACATCCTTGCAAAAAGCGGATCGTGCTTGGTAAAAAGCGCAGCATGGGCCTTCAAATCAAATTCTGACTTCCTTATTGAAGTCCAATTTGAGCCTAAAATGGCTCATTGGAAAGACCTTCTAGTATAGTTTTTTAAAATGACCTTGAGCACTAAAAATTATGGTGTGAAGCTCCTCACACATGAAATATCCCAATACTAGTCAAAACGCACAGTGAAAGGCTAAAAAAGGTGGCAGAAAGGTGTTTTTAGGAGGTTTTTGGGCTTTTCCACTTGTCAAAAACTCATTTTTTGGAGTGGCAATAGTCAAAAATTGATGAAAAGACCATTCTATATCCATCCATGTAGATCTTTCCTCATTTATATGCCTCCCAAAAAAGTGCATCATGGCCCATGCTATGCTTTTTGTAGGCTGACTGTTCAAAAAGCTTGAAAATTTTGACCAAAATTCTCAAAAAACCAAAAGATTGCTCAAAAACCTTCAAAATTTCTGGATGAAGTGCTAAGTAAGTAGGTCAAGCTACCAAGGAGGCATCATCAAGTAAGTCAAGTTTACCCTTCTCCTTTTGGCAGATTAGGGTTTCCTTGAGCTTGCCCTTCAATTACTTTACCTTGACATTGCAAATTTTGTTTCTTGTGTGATAGTGATTAACCATGTGCCTCAACATATAATTGTCCTTGTTGTCCTTATGAAGGATCTTCTCCAGGTGTATGTTCACTCTGTCAAGCCAAACTTCTTTGTTCTCATTAATTTCCATGGTAATCATGTCTTTAAAGATGAGTTCCTCTTGTAGTTTTTCCTACACCAATGCTCTTTTAAGGCCCCTTGCTTTTTGTCTCTTCTTGGTGATTTGGGCCTCATACTCATCAGACTCATCATGTGCCATCATTTCTATGCCCTTGACATATTGTCTCTTATCCTTCAAAAAATCCATTTCCAAGAGTACTGGTTTTTCACTCAATTTCTTGTTTTCTTTCTCGAGAAAGGAAATGAAAAATTGTGCCCTTGCCAAATTATATTGTAGCTCTCTTATTTTGGCATCTTTCTCTTTGATGACCAAGTTTTAGTTTTCATGTTCATGTTGGAACTCCAATTCCCTGAGGTCAATTTTTTTTTTCTTCCTCATGGTGAAGGGCCTCTTTCTCTTGGATAATTGCCTCCTGTTGCCTTTGATATCCCTGTTTTTCTGATGTAGAAGGCAAGGCCCCTTCCAATTGTTTTGGAGAAAATACTCGCCTATGTCCTTTTTGATAGGTTTTGATGTCTTTTTCCTTTTTAGTCTTCTTCACTATAGCCCTGCTAGATAACCTAGTTTGTTTTTTAGAAGCTGATAATAATGGTGAAATAGATCTAGCAGGCTGATTTTGTGGTGTAGTGAAGACCTTTGCCTCAATGAAAGTCTCCCAAGCAATGTTTAACTGTTTGAGCTGATGAAGGATAACGGTTTCGATGAGTGAATAATAGAAGAGACTGTTCATTTGAAGCTCATATTCTCTATGCTGCACTATGTAGGCCATCTTATCAATGCTCATGTACAAATAATAGGGAAGTTTGAGCAATTTCACCCTAGTGAAATGCATGAGTAACCCGATGTGATAGTTGTACAACCTAGAGAATTTGCCCTCACAAGTGAAATATTTCATGATGATTTTCATCACGAGAGAAAACCTATTAAGCAACTGACCAAAAGGAAATATTTTATTTATTTTGTCTTTGTATGGTGCTTTGAGGTAAGGTTCATATAGACGGGCATCCAAATATTTAGTTTTGAACCACTTTTCACCTACATTGGGTATCCTTGTTGCTACAGCAATGATGTCTATATAAATATTGAATATCACCCCTAAAATGGTCACTTGTTCTCTTCGTAGGTTGGTGATGAAAACCTTGGTCAAATTAGGATGGATTTGCACTATTTGGACCATCTCACAAAACTCAAAACAACCTACATGTTAGAAACATTTTACTGCTAAGGGTGATGAAATAAATTCCCTAGTGTCTCATGGATCTATCCTCAAGATTCTCCATCCTTAATTGTATGTATTATTCTCTTCTTCTTTTTTTATTTCTTTCCTCCTCCATTATATTTAGTTTTTCTTAGAAACCCTAAGGGAGAAGGGGAAGGAAAAGGGAGTGGGATTATATGGTTAGGGAGTTGGGATAAGTGGGGGGGAATTTAGGGAAGTGTGTAAGGGGGTTAGGAAGCTTAGGGAAGTGATTGGGAGTTGAAATGATAAGGGGAATGGGGTATGGAATTCAATTACAGATATTTTATCTAGCTGCCTAGAAAAGCGCAACGTGGGGATATGGATTTGGGGAATATGACTTACGAATAATGAATGAAGAGATGTGAGGGTAGTAGGAAGTGAATTAGAGTGTGAGGGAGGTAGATGGGTCTAGGGAAAAAAAAATTAACTTCAAAAACTTTGAAAACTAGGGTATAATTACTAGAACATAGCATGGATATTCATGAGGGGTTTACACCATATAATTATTACCATGATTTGAAAGGAGGGGCTGGGAGGATGTAAACTACTTGCAAATGAGTTAAGAAACCTTGAATTGCTGCTTAGAACCCTTAGAGATAAGTTTGGAGGTTGTCGCTCCTTCAATACAAAAATTGAAATGAGCTTGAGAAAGGCGCAGTGAACACTGAGAAAAGCACAGTGTTCCTAAGAAAAGCGCAGCATGCCCACTGCAAAAAGCACAACGATGGACCTTGAAACTATGTTTTTTAGGAAAATTTTGGTTTTTGACTTGGTAAAATTAGAGAGCTCAATGATGGAGTGAAAATGAGTGACTTTTGGTCTTTGAGGGCCTTTTATACTTGAATAAATATCATTAAATAGGCATGAACCCACATTTCCTTTTTTGAAATCAACCTTACATTGTTTTTTTACCTTTTTCACCTTTGATGGCTTAGGAAAGTTGAATGGCTTTTGAACCTTGATCATTTTCTCATGGAAATTTGAGTATTTTCATCTACTAGAACTCTGAAGTATTTATTAAAAATTAGGAACATAAAATTACATTTGAAATCAAATTTACAAATCAAATTTACTGATGAAATTTCTTTATTGTCACTCCTTCACTTGCTAGAATTTATGCATGAAATGATGATTTGATGACCTTAGAAACCCTAATACCTAATGGAGACTCTGGACTGAATGAAACCATGATGAAAATGAATTTAATTATGATGAATTTTTTTTTAATATGGTACACTCAGCAAAGAGGTGAAAGGAGCCATAAACTAGTAAAAATTTGAAAGGAGTGAAATTAGACCTAGATCTACACCCAGTGACCAAATTTTTGCATGATGACCTAATGGAATGACAAAAATTTGAAAATGGGACCCTAACAAGACATGATAAGAGTGTATTTGATCATTGGTGGCAGGATGAAAAAACTAACACTAACACAACACACCCCACCATATTTGTACCATAGATACTGTTCTTAGAGGGGGGAAACTTGATGAAGATGAACTCATCAACCAAATCATTCAGAACCATCCCCCCACTTAGAATCCACTTGAAAACCTAGTCAAAAAGGCTGAAATCCACCCTTGGATGGAACTTCACTCATCTCTCTCTCAATTAGAGAAGAAGAGAAACTATTTTATCTTTTGAAGGAAAACCTTGATGCATTTGCTTGGGACTACAAGGACATGAAAGGGGTGCATCCCTCGGTGTAAACACATGATATCTATGTTAAAGAGGGGTGAAAGACTGTGTGAAAACCCTAGAGAAGGATGAACCCATCTCAAAAATACATAGTCAAGGAAGAACTACAAAAATTGTTGGATACAGGTTTCATTTATCCTATATCAGACATTGAGTCGGTATCTCCTCTTGTCCTAGTCGCGAAGAAGAATGGAAATTGGTGAATCTATGTTGATTATCAGGAACTCAACAAAGCCATCAAGAAGGACCATTTCCCCTTTCCCTTTATAGATCAAGGCCTGGATGGCCTTGCAAGAAAGAAGTTATTTTCTTTCTTAGATGGGTTCAGTGGGTATAACTAGATCCAAATTAGCCTTGAAGACAAGGAAAATACTACTTTCACATGTCCTTGGGGTAATTTTTATGCCCCAGAAATTAGTGCAACAACATCAGGGAAAACCACCTGGTTGGCGACTTAAAAACTGTCCCTTATCCATTTGATTTTATGTCTCTGAATGGATTTATGGGATCACTTTCCCAATGAAATATAATTTGGTGGATGGGTGGTATTTTAACTGACTGTAACTTGATAAATGGGAGTGATAACAAGCTTTATATATATATATATATATATATATATATATATATATATATATAGATATCCCGGGACGAATTGTATTTCTATGCGATTTAAAGAGATGATCTTCTAGTGAATTCAAATAAAAATTCAATAGACACTTGGAGAGATGAAAAATAATTTAAGATAATTGATTTAATTAAACAGTTAATTAAATCAAGTGAATAATCATATATCACATCTATTTGTTTCATGTATTGAATATGCATAAAAAATCGCAATCAAACATGTTCATAAGTGAATTAATGCTAGATTGTGTTAAAAATATACATATAAAAAAACATCATAAGAAAAGTCAACTATTTCTCATCTGAAACATAATATAAACATAAAGATAAATCTACCATATATATGCTAAATCCGCTCATTTGAAAAACAATATCTAGTCCAACCTTTTCTATTAAGAAAAACTTTATGACTACAAAAGTGAAACTTTTGTAAAGTCTTCTTTTCAAAATTTCAGGACCCATTCTTAAAAGACATGAAGGTGTTTATATAATCAAATAAAGAGTACAAAAATAGTAATTAAATAAAGAGCTAAGGAGGTTTAAAAAAATCTCCTGAAATTAAGTGAAATTAAAACATAAACATAATTTGGTGGGATGAATGGCTTCAGGATTACATCGTTGTCTCTTTAGTCATTCGTTCCTTCAGTTGAAGGATGTTGATCATAGGCTAAACCTACAAAGGTTGGCCTAGCCTGATGTGAATTTGTCCTGTATAAACCGCATTTGAAAGTGGAGGCATCATGTAAGATGAAGTGCATGTTAGACAACGTAACATTAGCCATTGGCTATCTGGCTTAACCAAATACTTCCAATACTTTTCCCAGTCTATCTTCTCCAATTTTTTTTATTCTTGCCTCATTTATCTTGGACATTTCCTACCATTTTCTTATTAAATATTTTACAATAGGTAGAGAGCCAAGGGGGCATCCATTAGTCAGGTTAGCAGCAATGTGATTCTTTCTAATTATTTCAATAATGTTGTTAGCAACATCTCTAGCTCTTCAAATTTCCCTTTCAAATTGTTTTAACTGTATGTCCCAATCAGTAAATAAGATTTACTTTTTGGAATATCCAAGGAATATTTTCCTTTCAAACTTCAGTAGTACCTTTCCAGGTGACATAATGTGATACTTTTTCATCGATTTCATCAAATATGATCCTCTGGTTAGCTACTCGATTCATCAGTGAATCAATTTTCTCACATAGTTCAATAATACTAGACAGTTATTGGAAAAAAAATTGTTGTTGGGCCAACAGGGTATTTAATTCCAATGCTTCCTTCCTAAATTCATCTATTTTGATATTGTCTTTCAATTTCTCAACAGTGAATTTCAATTGATGTATGTGAGTATCCTTAGCACCAATTTCAGATTGGTGCTACAAATTTAATTGATCTAGGCTCTGTTAGAGCTGTGATACTTGTGATTGTAATTGTTGATTAACAATTTGTTTCTTTGCTAGCAATTCATGTTCTAATTGAATGATTTTTTCATGCTTTTCCTTTCTTAATTGTTGAACTTCATTGGCCTTGTATATAGTGGCTGACGCGTATTCTGCTACAAACTGAGTTAAACGAGTTAGATCTTGAGATGGATCTACTTGTGAATATTTCCAAACTAATTCCATAGGAACATCTCCAGGAATAAGGATTTGTGACTGCTATATTCTCCTTATTTTCCTCAGTGTGCTCATGGAAGCTTTATGTCTGGGACTATAAAATATATCTAAAGGAGTAATTTCTTCAATTTTCAACACAATCTCTAAAGTAGGGTAGGCCGAGATAAATTCTACTTGTTCTGTGTTAACTGATTTTTCAGTTGACCCAGCAGTAAACGGGTTTTGACTTTTACCATGAGCTGTTTCCATTTCTTTTTGATGATCAAGGATCACCATTTCTTGGTATCCTTGAAGTTGTTTATTGATATCCTTATAAACATAGTTTAAGTCGCTTGGAAACTATATATATTTGGCTTTCACTCCAGTAGACTTATCTTCTTCTATTCTGCTAAGGACTTCAGTATCCTTAGGTGGTTGCTCCTTTTCCTGATCTTTCTATTTCTTTTCCTTCTGTGAGATGGGTTGGGATACCTCTAGTATATTTAAAGTAATCCCTTCCAATCTTTTATTTCTGTAATACTTGAATTTTGAAAGTTGTTGTGGATTGAAGCGTGATGCTGCTAATTTTTGTATTGTAGAATAAGTGTTAACTGAATCAAACAAGCCATCAAAATAATCATCCTCATTCAAAAATGATATGATTTTCACTTGAGTTGTGAAATCGAAGGCAAATTGGTTTGGGTCATTTTTCTTGTTTGAAAATGTAAACAATTTCAAGCACTGGATTTGATTGACTTATAACCTTGCATGCTTGTAATTTTTTAACGCATAGACACCACATTGAATAGGAAAAGAGGGCCAAAAATCTTTCTTTTCTTCCTTCAAAAACTTACTCAATCCATTAACGACAATCTTTTTATTGCTCCCTCCATTTCCCAAGGTTGAGAAATGAGACTGGAGGAGGTAACCTCAAACCAATATTCAGATTTGGTAGCTAGCCCTACCAAACTAGAGAGGGCTCTCTTGATGTCAATTTCATAGTAAATGAGGTGACTGGAAAGGAACATATCTTCAGCTAGATATATGCTATGTGAATTAGTGTTTTGTTTTTAATTTTGCTGGATAAAAAGTGCCAGTCTTGGAATTAGGTCTAGGTTTTAGGTCTGATTCCAAATGAACAACTATATAGATGAATATGAGGCTAGGTAGCTATACTTAGAAACATACTTAGATTTTCATTGTGGAAAAGGGTTTGAAAAGAGAGAATCAGAATGAGCATACTACATGAGTTCATTCATCATAGGAAGTAGAAAAAAACTGTGAAATATTGTAAAATAGAGTACAAAAGAAATAATTCTTTTTATGTACTCATACGATTTATCATTTAGAAACATACATGTGATTTCATGGAAGTATAAACATTCAATTTGATGGTGTTACTGATAAAAAACAAAGCTAATAAGCATACCACTAGAGTCCCAAAACTATAGCTACAACATGTCTTTGATTTTCGTTGTAAAAGATTGTACATAAGCTCCACAACTGCAATATCAACTATCCCACCTCTAAAATGACTTGAGTTGGAGTACATATAGAAAATAGAGAAGATTCCACCTCATCGGGTCGAAACTCGATCCAAAATACCTCATAAACACACCTAATGTGTTACACCAATTTTTTTTCATCTAACCTGTTACTATTAGATGGACTAAAGTACACCATGTAAGACCAATTTTACCATGGTAAAATTTCTTTCACTTTGAAAAATAATTTAATAACCCATATTTTATTAAGTTATTTCTTGTGTAAATAAGAAACCCCATGAGGAATAATTAAATAAATCCTTATTTTTTTTATTTTCCTCTAGGGATAATTAACTAAACCATTCTTTAATTAATATTCTTGGTCATTTTTAACCCAAAAGAGGAAAATTAATTAGATAAATCATTATTTATCTTATTATTTTTTAGGAATAATTATTTAAATCATTATTTAATAACATTCCTTGTTAAATTTGACTAAATCATTTATAAATAATTAATTAAATAATTATTTATTTAATTATTCCTTAACCACACTCTTAAAATAATAAATAAATAATTTATTTATTTATTATTTCTAAATAAATGGATCTGACCAAATTCAAATTCCTTTTCCCTCAAACAAAAATAATAAAACACTCCATGAAAGTTGGATCTAGATTTGGTTAATAGTATTTTAATTATGCACTAATATCTAGAATAAATTAATATTTTGTTATAAATAGAAAGGTTTTCCATTCATTCACTACCTTTTGTTACATTGAGATCACTTTTTGACCTATACTTTTTTTCTAACTTTGATCTTCCATCATTGTCATATTTTTCTACTTTTTGTTGGTGACCTCCCTTTGAGTTCCATTTTATCTACGTTTTTTGCACCATCAAGAGAAAGAGATCTTAGATCTGAAGACTTGAGGACATACAAGAACCCATCCCATTGAGGGGGGCTAGTAACATCTTTGTATATTCCCTTCCCAGGTGTCATAATACAAAATATTCTTTAAAAATTCTTGTCTTCTCCATTGGATGCATGGAGAAACTCTTGTTTTTTTTTTGTTTAATGTATTTAACTGCAGAGATGTGGATTCTTGTAGCATTTATTACGATCACATACTATAGATCTAAGGAAATTGATAGCCAAATTTTATGTTAGGGTTGTTTTTTATGCACAGATAAAGTGATCTTTTTTCGTACACTTGAGATTAGAATTCACACTAACAACTAGCGACTCCACAAGGGTTTTTAATTACGACCATTGTCGTTTTTCAGATCCCTACATGACCAGCTACTTCAACCCCTAGGGTTTTTATTCAGCTTCTTATTTTTCATTTCTTGATGTTTTTTTTAACATTTTTTACCCTAAAACAGTAAAAATTGTAACTTCCATGTGTTTCTGGGCCTTTTGCGTGGATAACAGGTATCAACCATAGCATAGACGACACCTTTTCTGAAACCTGCTCCTGGGACAGCCAGAAGTGTTGGTCACACTTTTGGACCAAATCCTATGACCTTAGCTCTCAGTTAGGGGATATCTGCCCAAAAAATACGACCTCAGCGGAAAACAGGTCAGAACTTGCAACCTGTACTTTTCCGAGATTTTTTCTGTGATTTTTCAGGGTTTTTCTAGGGCACTGTTCAGGGTTGTCTGACCTCTGTCTTTACCTGTCTTGGAAATTTCCTTACTTAGTTTCACTCATCAAAGTAGGAAAGAAGCCCCTTAGGGCTTCAATACGCTTCCACCTTTTTAGGAGGAGTTTAGCTGAAGCAGGTCTTCTGAGATTTCAATGTTTTTCAGCTAGTTCTTTAAATCTGAACCTGCACTTTCATATCCATTTCAGATCGGTTATTTATCCATCCAAAACACCTATTTTTAGTTATGTTTAGTCCCCCTTTAGGGTCCCTTCCGTTTCCCTTTAGGTTGTAGCCTTTCGCCACCTATTTTCCAACATTTTTCCCTCTGGCTTCTCATTGTTTTATGCACCTATTTCCAGCAGATCTAACCTTTAAATCCCTATCCCTCTTGACCTTAGATCCATTGGCCATTTTGTGTGTTTTGAGTAGATTTCTCCCACCCATAGACTATTTTTTAGGAATCCCTCCTCCTTGGGTTTAAATTTATGAATCTTTAGTTTTTTATTTTACTGTCGCTTTCAGTTTCCTTTATTGTCTCTTTCAGTTTTATTTACAGTATACAACATATCTTTTTTCTTTTTTCTCTACACACATCTGGGATTAATTAAAATCAACACACTTATCACATACATGCACACCTAAAGCGAAGATCCCCTGTTTTACATCACCAGGCCAAGACTTATACATTGTAATTAATTTATCTACACCTCCATTCCCTTGTCTACCTATCTTCCTTATTGGGTTCCGTGTCTCTTTTCCATAATTGCACCCCTAAGGCATTTATATCGGAGTCTCCAAGGCCTTCATCCTCAGTTTCCATTAGGATGAATTAATCCACCTCGTAGGGTCCGAGTTAGTCCTCCACCAAGTCCCCATTCTAACTCTGATTTTGGTTCATCAGTTTCCCCTTCTGTTTCTATCCTCGGCTCTCCTCCACCTTTCACCTTCATCATGTCTTGTTCAGGACCTAATGTTGGTAGTGGCCCCAACTCTAATGCTGGAAACACTACTAGTGGTGCTGCAACAGGAACTATTCTGGCTGCTCCCTTGCTTCCTTATATGGAAAGCTTAAGCCTTCTCGATTTCATCCAGTTGATTAATGACCCATACACCATGATCCAGGTTGGCCTGCTATGCTAACCAAGCTTCCTTCAGACATCCCTAAGTTTGAAGGAAATGTTGGAGAGGATCCTACCAACCATGTTCGTTCTTTCCACATGTGGTGTTCATCTAACTCTATCATTGATGCCTATATCCATCTTCATTTATTCTAGCGCACACTTACTAGAGAAGCTTCTAAGTGTTATGTCGACCAGGCCTCCCTCTCTCATACTAATTTTGCAACTCTTACAAAGGAATTTATGTCTTACTTCGAGCTTCCCCTTCTCTATGACACCGTTACCAAACTCTTTAAATCTTTCCATCAAACTTCTACCACTCGCCTATTTGACCATATTCAAGACTGGAGAAGAAGGAAGAGCCTATTTCGAGCCCTTATTTTTGAAGTCCATGTATACATGGACTAGTTTCTCAGATCCCTTTTGCTCGCTATTGGTAAAGATGTCGCATCTCACTTTTCTCAGAAAGAGGAAGCAACCCTCCAAATTACATTGAAATATGACTTGATCTATGTGTAATCTGGTTATGTTTTTACCATCTTACCTGATCTCCGTAGACTTGGTGGTGCCAACGTACCGAGGGCTTCTCATGACGCCGAAGGTATTGTTGGATCCCTTTCACATCCGTACACTAATATTCCTATGGGTTATGGTTTCCCTCGGGGAGGGGCCAACTCCTCTAGCACCTTTCCCCCTCCCGGCAGCACGTATCCAGGACACGGCATGCCTTATGCCTTTGTCCAACCATATCCTTCGATGCCAGGGCCTGATTTTTCCCAACCTGTTTACCCTAATGTTTCTCAACCTCCTTATTATATTTATCCACAACCCAGTTCTATAGCTCCTCCAGCACAAGCACCTCAACCTCCCTTTCCTTCTCAAGCTTTGCAACAACAGCCACCCCCTCCCTCAAGGTTAGGTGTATGCGCAGCAAAGTGCGAATAATACTCCCACTTTAAAAAACAAGAGGAAAGACAACCAGAACCAACCCGCTCTAGGTAATCCAGGAAAAAATCCCAAAGGGAATAAATTTAACAATGCAACCCAGCAACAGGGTGCTCAACCCAAGTAGGACAGGCCTCTTCGCACGAATAAGAATTGTTCCTATTGCGGTGTCCATGGTCACTATACCCATGATTGTCCCCTTTTAACTCAGATGAATCAAATGTGGGAAGCTCAGGTAATGTCTCAAGGACAACAAGCCTCTTCTTCCATTCCTCCTAATGTTGTGCCCATCCAACCAGCTGTGTTTACCAATCCTTTCCCCCAGCAAGGATATGTGGCTGCCAAACCCCCTGAAGGTTAGGTAGCCATTCAACCTCCTCCATATGGTGCATCTAATTACCAGATCCTCATGATGAACTCTGACCAGGCCAATACTATCGATCTCAACTTTCAGTCTCGATCGTGCTAGTACACCAAGCCCCCCATTGCACCCACAATCAATCCCTCGTATTCAAGTCCCACAAAGCCACTTTTGACAACCAATGGTCCTTTACAGATCCCTCAACCTAAGGCAGAGGTACATACCAAGATCCCCAAAGGACTGTTACGCCAAAATGCTACTTTCGGTAAATCCAACCACACCTACAGTATAGTAGATGACTTGGCGCAATCCCCTGCCGCCATGCCAACACTGGAAGTCCTCCAGTAGTGCCCTTCACAACGAAAAGTTGTACTAACTACTATGGATGTTTTGGATCCTTCAGATGATTGTTTGATCATCTTCGATGTTGACAAGTCATAGCATCCACCCCTTCCTGCATCTGTTGCCTTCCAAATACCTATCAAGATCTAGAATGCCAACGTCTCTGGTTGTATCATTGACAAGGGGGAATCCACCTATGTAATGTTCGATTCTATTTGGAAACAACTAGAATCGCCTGATTTATCCCCTTCCACTATCACCCTCCGTGCATGGGACGACCACTCTTCCTAGCCCCTTGGCATGTTCTGCAATTTTCCTATTACTATTGCAGGCAAGACTATTTGTGTCGGCATTGAATTCATTGATGCCCCCTTAGAATAAAACATTCTATTGGGTCGTAGCTACACTTATGTGATGGCTTCTTTCCCATCTACGATTCACCGTAAGATGTGATTTCCTCACAATGGAAAGATCATCACTATATATCAGATGAAATATTATGAATCAAAGTCTCAGACCTTTCGGGAGTCCATTATTTCTTCGGTGGCCAATAAGAAAATTTTCGAACCTTCGAACAATGTCTCACCCAGAGTCTATAAATATTCCTATTTGCTTGGTTAATTCCCTGGTCTCCCCCTCTCATCTATGACCATAGCTCGTCAAATTTTTTCATGATGAAAGTGTCTTTGTCTGACCTCAAATGGTCTGGTTCAACTAGTCAGCAACCTCACCCTTTGAAACCTGCTCGTAGTACCTTGACTCAGCATTCAGGACCTCCTCCCTAAGGCCCCTCATATGTATCTGGTGTCCCTGCTCATATTTTTCCTCTTGGAACGATCCCCCCTGGCCTTAACCATTTGGGAGCTATTCTACATTGTCATTACTCCTCTGGTTAGATATCGTTTATTTCTCCCCTTTCTGGAGTATTTTCGGTACCTATTATGGCTACCTTGACCCTTCCCAACATGACCCTGGGAATCCCAGTCTGGTACATCGATCCCCTAGCTAATACCCCGCCTGGTTAGCCCAAACCTTACACTTCTTTAACCCAAATCCAACCAGTCGCCATGACCCTTCCCTTTGCTTCTGTGCCTCAGTCACCTCAATAGGAATCTACTCTTGTTGTGAAAGCCTCAGGTGACGGGGGAAAAGCCCGGAAAAATTCACCTAAGGAAAAGGCTTCCCAAAAAGCACCTGATCCTCCTAAGCCTCCAAAGAATACACCTTCATGTGCTTTGTGTGATGTTTATGGTCATGCCACCTATCATTGTCCTGAATTGCCTCGTATCAAACACATGGTCAACGTAGTGTTTCCTGAGTCTGATGTCGCAGAAGTCCATGTTACTTTATCAAATTTAGCTAAGAAGCTCAAGATTGTGCACACAAACCACCCCTATGCTTTGTATGATCTCCATGGCCACTATACCCATATTTTTCCCTACCTCACTGAATACTGCACCTCTTTGGAAGTAGTTCTCCGATACGAGGCTGAGCACAATGACTCTGCCTCTCCCTTACTTCCATGTTATGCTTCAGTAAAACCAAAGAACACATCTACTCCCATTGAAATAACCCCTCCTGATGTCGAGATGACAGAGGCTATGGCCACTATCCTCTACCTATCATCATCTATGAGACCCATAGTGAAAGACCGCTCTAGGGTATCCCCTTCTGTTTCGTCTGGCCTCCCTTCATTGATCACCTTGGGCTCAACATCAGTAGATTATTCATCTAATTTTTGTTCTGTCACTCCCCATGATGATGCAAATGTGAACCTCACTTCTCATAATTATGAGTCAGGTAGCTTCACTGCATCATGTGGTCACCCTTCCACCAATCACCCCATATTCTACTATAATGACGACATTATGGAAGAACTTACCACAAATGACTTTATCGATCCCCCCTTGCATAAAAACCATGCATTCAAACCACATACACCTTGTGGTCATTACATTGACACCCAATGTTTTGGTAAGGGAGCACCCATATCTGAGAGTCTAGGATAAGAAATTATCCACAACCCTCCTAGTACATCTGGTAGTGTCAGCTCTAGTACCACTAATATTCCCCATTTAGAAGAACCTGTAGAGTTCCATATCACTTCATATCACTCTAGGGATTATCCACTTCATCATTCCTTCATTTTACATGAACAACCCAATACCCTAGACATTATTTTCGACCAACCTGTGTGTTTTCTAGGTGAGCACCAGATCATTATATCCAAATCCACTCTTTGGGATAGTGATACCACGTATGCGAAACCTGAAATTTAGTCAATTTTTTTCATATATGCAACACCAGAAAGATATTGGTAATCCTTCATTCCCTTTCTCGAACTGCATCTATCCATTCTTCTCACAGAAGATAACCATAACATAAAAAAATGGTGAACCACATCATAAAAATGTGTTTATATCGAAATTTTCTAAATACATTTGGCATGACCATACCACGCTTGGGGGCACATATGCCCCTATACCTTCTCATCATCCTCTTGAGGATTTAGTGCCTATGAAACTGAAGCCTAGAATCCATTAATTCAGCACTTGAAACACCATGGTGCTCTAGAAAATCTTCTAGCTAGGGCCATCATTCCCACCTTTGCATACCAGATCACTCCCCTCCATCACATATTCTTGGGGGAAGTATCCCATTCTTGGGGGAATGATGGCACCCTGGCCCCTTCTCACTTTATTTTCATAATTCTCAGCCTAGACCCCATCACTCTAGTTATGATCAACTATCCTCCCATTCCTTGGATGGTTTATCCTACTGACCTCTTTGGCGAGCCACATATCGTAGATGCTTGATACCCTTTTCTTCAAATCTTATACTTTATGTGATACCATACTTACCACTTGGTCCCTCTGTTTGAGTTGGTGGGCTGAGATGATTCTAGACCTTCTCTAGCAGTTCATTCTCATATTCTATTCTTACCTTGATTCTTCACCAGGACCATCCTTCCAAGAAGCATTAAGGCCACCTTTATACAAGTAAGGTCACCTACCTGAAAGTTTCGGATCTCGATTCTAATTTTTGGTTTGTCTGCTACGATCACTGCAACATTTATGGCCTTTTACTCTTCTCCACATTCACCATAGCTACACTTGCAAATGAATCAAATTGGAGGGAAATTGCCTTATTAAAAGAAAAACCCCAAATTTTTCTTTCGCCAATTACTACCAAACCATAGCTCAGTTTGATGAACCTTCAGCACCATTGGAAATCTCTCACCGACCACTAAAATTAGTATCCTTTCATTTTTTTCAATTTGATACTTCACCCCAAAGCATTTTTTCCAAAAAGGGCCACTTTGTCGCTTCTCAAAAATCAAATTTCTTCACTTGCGACACTTGTACTTGGGGCACCACTTTTCCTTCATACTTTTTACTGCTCGTGTTGATTTTCATCACGAGTAACCATCTTGTACTCATTTTTTATGGTCCCCACTAGACCTATTCTGTGTGGAAGCATCATCAAGTCGCCCTTGTTTAGAGCATCTAAGTTGAGTCATCATCACATCCATGGAGTCTATTCTGAGTCCCTTTTGTCTCCCATAACATTATTTCGTCCTTTATCACTTTGTACCTGTCTCGTGTCACAAATTTTTTCCTCCAGTGGTACTGTCCCCTATCCCCTCCAAATTCGATACAGTAGCTGCCAGGTCATCCATGCCCTTCATGCTGTAACAAGGGAAGTCGTCAGTCCATTACTTAGTACCCCTGATTCCACCATCATCCCTAGTGTCAGTCTATCAGTTGCTCTACTATTATCCCTCGTGCCTTAGTTGAGGATTCTTCATTTCCTCACCTATGAAAGACCTCCTTCTGTCGACATCAGCTTATTCATTCTAGAAGAAATATCTATAGGGCAGTGTACCTTGGTTCCAGCTTCCACTCTTATTTGGTGCCTCAGATCAAGCAAATAGACCCTTTACTGCCCTTTGACTTGATTATTTCTCAGTTCCAGCTCCTTATGGCATGATCAACATCTGTATACTTTAAGGTTTAGTGATGCAACATATTGTACCAATGATTCCCGGATGTGTGTGAGATGTTTCAAACATCATGAGGGGTGGCCCTTCAGGTAGCCCCCCACATGCTTGGATGACCTCTCTACTACAACCTTGGATGCAAATCCATATATTTAATGGTTCCGACCTCAGCCGCTTGCAATGGATTTTTATTTTTCATGTATCATTCAGATTTTCAGAGCCCTTTTTGTTTACAGGGCCTCTTTGGTTGTACATATATCTCATGTACTCATATATTATTGTATAATTCTTGGTTGTTGTCCCAAGCATAGTATGTATGTGGGATCAATTATCATGTTTTTTACGTAGCCCATGTTTATGCCAATATGTACTATATATTTCAGTCCCATGTTTGTTGGGTGCACCATTATTATTTCTACTTTTTTATCTTGGCGTGCATAGGTATGCCTCCTCCGCCTCATTCAAATCAAGTACTCACTCATAAAAAAGACTTGTTGCACTTTTAAGTCTCTCCTCCTCAGGCTCTTGTCCTCTCTCGCTTCAATCCACCTTAAATTTCTCGCTCTCTGACTCCCCTACATTGTCTATTGATTATGTTTTGACAGTGTACCTTGTTCATACGATTAGCTCCTAATGCTTGCACGTTGGGGGCAACCTTTTACACCAATTTTTGGTCATCTAACCTGTTACTATTAGATCAAATAAAGTACACCATGTAAGATCAATTTTACCATAGTAAAATTTCTTTCACTATGAAAAATAATTTAATAACCCATAGTTTATTAAGTTATTTATGATCGAAACAGGAAACCCCATGAGCAATAATTAAATAAATCCTCATTTGTTTGATTTTCCTCTAGGGATAATTAACTAAACCACTGTTTAATTAATATTCCTAGTCACATTTAACCCAAAACAAGAAAATTAATTAGGTAAATCATTATTTATCTTATTATTTTCTAGGAATAATTATTTAAATCATTATTTAATAATATTGCTTGTTAAATTTGACCAAATCATTTATAAATAATTGATTAAATCAGTATTTATTTAATTATTACTTAACCACATTATTAAAATAATAAATAAATTATTTATTTATTTATTATTTCTAAATAAAGGGATTTTACTAAATTCAAATTCATTTTCCCTCCAACAAAAATAATAATATATTCCATGAAAGTTGGATATAGATTTGGTTAATAATATTTTAATTAGGCACCAATATCTAGACTAACTCAATATTTTTCTATAAATAGAACTTTTTTGCATTCATTCACTACCTTTTGTTACCTTGATATCACCTTTTGATGTATACTTTTGGTTTGAATTTGATCCTCCATCATTGTCATATTTTTTATGCTTTTTTCTTGTGAGCTCCATTTGAGTTCCATTTTGTTTGTATTTTCTGCACCATCAAGAGAGAGAGATTCTAGAAATAAAGAGTTGAGGACATACAAGAACCCATCCCATTGAGGGGGTCTAGTAACATCTTTCTATGTTACCCGCCCAAGTGTCATAATACAAAATATTCTTTAAAAATTCTTGTCTTGTACATTGGATGCATGGAGAAAATCTTACTTATTTTTACTGTTTAATGTCTTCAAATGCATAGATCTGAATTTTTTTAGTGTTTATTCTGGTCACCGACTGCAGATCTAAGGAAATTGACAACCAAATTTGATGTTAGATCTGTTTTTTATGCATATCTAAAGTGATATTTCTTTGTATGCTTGCGATTAGAATTCACACTAACATAACGAGTCATTACCTAGAATTTAGGGAAGTTAGAACAATCTCCCCAAATTTAGGTAATAACTAGGAGTGTTTGTCTCCTTGAGTAATTACATGATTCCTCAATAATGAGGGGCATAAAAAAAATTTCTTATCCATAAGGCAGCTCATGGGACAGTTGTAACCTTAAGATTTTTTATTATTTTTCACTGACACCTATCCAAAAATCATCCGAGATAGAAGCGTCGCGTGTCACATAGAAGCATAATGTTATTTAGTAGAATCATAACGTGCCTTAGAGGGCATTTTTAGGTGGCTTTAAGGCATCTTCCCGCTGATCTAAAAATTGTTCAAGATAGCCCTGGATGTCCTCTATCCAACCCAATCTTAAAATTGAAAAAATACATCCTGAAAGGACTTCAAAAATTCATTTTTCAAAGCTTACTCCAGAACCGCCACGTGTAGTGAAAATTAGTGGCATAAACATAAAAAATAGGGTGTATTTTGAGTTTTTCTTTAAAACTAGTAGGTGTCGTGAAAAATCAAGACCATATCTGGAATGTACACTCAAAAGGAATCCAAACATGTAAATAAAACCTTCATTGGACATGTTGTGGTTCATTTGCATTTACCTTTGAAATATTTTTCAAAACACCAAAAAAATCATATATGTTAGAAAATGTAAAGGTTTGTGTGTCATAGAAGAATTTTGATTTATATGTTGGTACATTTAACATTACGTGATGAGATGTGAACGTGGGTCGATTTGGGCTGGGTCACGTGCACAAAAATTCAAGAGCTAGACTGATGGGTGCGTACATGACATTTCACACCAGACAGGGTCGAGTCGGGCTCTTTCACAAGCTTAGGAGGGACTAGCACAGAAGAACACAAAATAATTTCGGAAGGATTATGCCGTGGAGTAGACGAGCTAATTTACCAAAGGCAAAGAAATGACACATTTCACTTAAAAACATAAGACTTCCAGAGGAGCCGCAAAGGGGAAAATAGACGGTCGGGATCAAAGTGCAAAACCAGGGCAAAGAGATGGGCAACGAAGATTAAATCGCAAGTCGCAAACTACAAGTTTCAAAAGATAGGTGCAGGAGGTAAATGATAAAATGGCTGAAGTGCGATGTGTGATGCCCGATGGGACCTGACCGCATCACGCACATCGCTAGTTTTAATAGTTAAGGGCTAAGGTAAATGTTATACTTTTTGAAGCATGATGTCCGATGTGGTGCGGTCCGATCGCAAAATCGCAAGTCACGAATTTTAAAGGATAACCACGGGAGATAATTTCTAAAGTCTCTGAAGTGTGATGTGTGATGCCTTGTGTGACCCGGCCGCATAGCGCACATTGCAAGAATTAGACAATAAGTGACAAAGACAAGCTAAAATCAGTGAAATGTGATGTGCGGGTGGATGTGATGTGGTTTCAAAGGTGAATTCCAAAGGTTTTCAGATCTTGAAGTAAGGCATTTTCCTGTGTTAAACAGTGTCAGAGGAAGAAAAGAGCGTTATAATGTGAAACCGGTGAAACGCCTTGGCAATGAAGAAATAGGCAGGATTCAACAAACATACTTGGGCAAGTGACCTGACACATAACAAAGGAGAAGAGGCAGTGTTGGCTAGTAGTTGATATGAGTGACAGGATTTGAAAGCACAGGGACATATGCAGAGTTGCGCAGAAAATCATATAGCAGCACCATTAGGAGCATGAAAACTGGATCAAGTCAGGCATGGAGGCGTCATTACAGAGCTGTGCAACCACTGAATCATGACCAGAAAGGCCACCTTGACAGTTTGGGAGGATGCATCAGCAACATAAGATTCAGAAAAATGAAGCATATTTCCATGTTTCAATTTGTTTTCTTGTTATAATTGCATGAGTAATATTAACAGTTTAGGAAGTCTAATACTTCAAGAATTTCAGCACTTACGAACTACTAAGATGTAGCTAAGGAGATAGAATTAAAGAAAACAAGTTCTGAGGTTTGGACCTCTGGAGGACTGTTAATTTAAAACTGAATTCTCTAAGAAATTAATGAAAGAAGATCAAGTTTCCTACACCTGTTGATGTTGATACGTCTTTCATTTTTCGCTCTGTGTATTCCTCTTTGAATGAAGTGAAGTAATGTAGGAACTGGTCTCTTAATTACATCTGTGAGTAAGAGTTAAATCACCTTAATTTGCACTCCTTCAACTCATCTCTTCTCTCTTCACAAACTCCTAATGAAACTTTAAAGTAATAGATTATGTGATTGGAGCATATTATTTCAAGTTTCTTCTTTCTCCATGAATTTCCTCTAAAAATTAGAAGTGGTAGATTCTATGTTTTTAGTATATCATTTATAGTTTCCTTTATAGTTCTTCTTTTCATTTCATTCGAATATCAACAGCTTCTGGCATTGTGAAGGCTTTCACTATATCATATTATTGAGGGTATTAATTAATTGAATTCCAAGGGTGTTAAACAGAGGCCATTTGATATTTTAATTGTGACATACATCTATAAAATGTCTTAAGCACTGATTCCTTACCACAACCAAGGGATTGTTTCTTGAGATACAACATTTTATGGCGCCGTTGTTGGGGACGAAGAAACAAAGTTTATTTTTCCTTGGGTTTTTCACACTATTTCCTTGGGTTTTTCAATGAGGAGGAAATATTGGGATGTATTTGTTATTTTCAAAATTTTGGCTTTCAAAAGACCTCACCGAGGTTGGACACCTCACAGCAGATAGTCCCTACTTTGTCAGATCCAGAAATATTGGTTTCCAAAAAGGCTCAGAAACCTCAAACTCCTTCAACACCTGATCCTACATTTTTTTCTCTTGGTAGCAGTTCTCATAACCCTTTGTTTCAAGATATTTCAGAGGAAATCTCTTTCTTGGAACAAGATTCTCCTTCCACACCGATTCATTTTCAAGGACCTGAGTTAGAAGAACATTCTTTCGAGTTTGTTTCTTTTACCTTCACTCAAGCTCAACCAAACATAGTTGTTAATTCTTCTACTATTTTTCATCAACCCACTCCCATATTAGTTTCACCTCCAACTTCATTCACATTCACAGTAGGTTCATCAGCCTCAACTGCCCACGGAGCAGTTAACCAAGGTGTAAATATGGCAGCACCAACATTTTTTTTGAACATATATGGTCCACTAAATATTGCACAACCAAAAAATGCAATGCCTTAAGAATACCTCAAATTACTTCCTCATTTCATTGGATAAAATGAAGTAACTACAGAACAACATTTACCTTTGTTATGCACTTTTGCTAAGAATTTGAATATAGAACACTTGGATGTTGTAATGAGACTATTTATACAGTCTCTAGATGTAGAGGCTAAAAAATGGTTAAAAGGTTTACCACATGGTTCAATAAATAACTGGGAAGAGTTAGAAAATAGATTTACTCAGATATGGGGAGAAAAGAGAGATCTTAGTTACTTATTGACAGAGTTTAATTCAATTAAAATAAGGCTTAATGAAGACATTTCTGAGTTTGTAAAAATATTCAACAAATTGTACAATAGTTTACCTATTGAAATGAAGCCCCCCTGTAGGAGAAAAGGTAGCTTTTCTGGGGCTTTTGAAGCTGATTTTAGCTTCACATTGGGAGAAAGAAGAGCCCCTACTCTTGAGCATATACATATAGATGCTTTCGAGATTGAAGCTAATATGACTGCAGCTGGAAAGGAAAAAGGGAAACAACTAGTCCAAGAGAAGGGGAAAGAAAAAGAATAATCATCACAATATTTGAGGGTAGAATATATGGAAAGGGTGATAAAAAATATGAAAAATAATCGATCTAAGAGAGAAGTGGAAAATAAAAAATCCAAAAGGCACGTACAAAAAAACCGAGGGGGGGTCAACCATCAATTCAGAAGACATCCCCTGAAAATTTTGCAGAGGAAAAGAAGAGATCAAGACCAGGTTCAAGCACCATTGTATATAGAAGAGACAACTGCTGAGCCAACATAAGATGACCAAGGGGAGGCCTAGGATCAAGTAGCTACTATATACACAATAGAAGGGAATGAAGAGGAAGATTATGAGGGAGAATATGCTAAAGCCGAAGTATCTTTTGATCAAGATGAGATGGATGAGTACTGTAGACAATTCACAGACTTCATGCAAGCTAAGTTACAAAAAAAATATGATTTAAGGTCTAGAAATATATCTAGAGTGCAGGATAATGTAGGTGAACAACAAGGTTCCATTCCTCCTCCAATGGAGACTCCACAACAAAAGTACCCTGTGAAATGGGTCAGTAGTGGGAAAAAACCTACAAACTCAATTAAGAGAACAAATGTGCAGCAGGCTTAATCTTCCCATGACAAATCAGTTGACACTAATATTTTGGAGAGAGTTGTTCTTATACCCTAACATGCGGCAGAATCTAGAAATATTGAAGAAGAACCTAAAAAAGTTGTTAAGCAAACTCATGCCTTCAGTTTGGCAAAAGAGTTGGAGAAGGCTAAAATTTGGGTACCTCTTCTAGAATTGGCTAAAATAACAACTTACAAGAAATAAATTTCAGAGTTTATTAATCTCACATAGGTGGAAGATATAAGTGACATGGTGAACCTACAAGAAGAAAATCTAGTGGTCACCTTTGGCCTTCATGTAGAATAAGTATATCCTTCTGTTCCACCCTTCTATATTTCTCTGTTACTTCATGATTTTACTCTACATAATTGCATGCTGGACTTAAGAGTGTCCCATAACCTCATGCCATTATCTGTTATGAAGAAGCTTAACCTATAGATTACAAAACCTTATATGGATATATATTCATTCAATTCCAAAAGGGTGGAATGTGTTGGGTTGATTAAAGATGTAGTAGTTTTGTTGTCAAAAATCCCAACAAAGAGTATAGTCATGGATGTAGTGGTTGCAGACATCCCAGCTAGGTTTGGAATGCTCCTGTGAAGGTCCTAGGGAGCTCAGTTGGGGGGTGTACTAAATTTAGATTTCACTTATGCCATAATTCTAATTTTTAATGGGGAAGAAAGTAGATTTTACATGGAAACAAGATTTGTGAAGACCACCTCTAAGAAAGATGTAAGAAATTCCCCCATTTATAGTCAAGAAGCAGAAGATATTTCTTGTTTCATGCTACATGAGGATGCATACTTTTTTGAAGACATAGGGAAGCAGCTCTTTTCAGTAGTTGTAAAAAATGAGCTGCACTCAAAGGAGATTTGGAATTGATACTTTGATGGCACCTACTCCAAGGAAGGCGTAGGTGCCAGATTCTTTCTAATATCACCAGAAGGTAACCTCATGCCATTCTATTTTAAACTATAATTTGATTCGACAAACAATGTGGTTGAATATGAGGCCTTAATCTCAAGCCTTCAAGTTTCTAAATAGATGGGGGTTCAATGTATTTCAATTTATGGTGACTTTGAGTTGATAATAAGGTAGATAAAGAATAATTGTCAAACAAAGCATCCGAGATTAAGATCGTACAAGAATGAAGTTTGGGATCTGGTAGAAAACTATTTTGAAGCCTTCAATCTTCAATATATTCCAAGGGAAGAGAATATATTGGCCAATTATTTAGCAGTTGCAGCCAGCACCTTCAAACCTCCCATAAGTCCCAAGCTAAGGTACGAAATTGAAGTTACGCATAGACCTTCTATCCCTGACAATGTGAAATGTTGGTACGTGTTTGATGATGATGAATAGATAAATTAGTTCTTAACAATGATTGGAAACTTTGAAGGTGTTGAGATAGACCAAGAGGAAGAAAAAACAAAGCATAGAGTAGAAATAAGAAACCTCAATAAGTCAATAGGTTAATAGAATATTATCCAATTGAAAGATAATGTGCTCCCTAGAGGGTTTGTTCCCCTTGAAAGATTATTCGATGCTAATGATGTTGTTGTTGATTCAAAGAAAACACATCAAGAAGAAGAGATGGAAGATTTTAATTTTGGAACTCAGAAAGAGCCCAAAATAGTGAAATTTTTCAAAGGGGTTCCCAAAAACTACAAAGAAAGATACATTGATCTCTTTAAGAAATATATAGATGTCTTTGCCTGGTCATATGAAGAGATGAAAACATATGAAAAAGTTATAATTCAGCATAAGATTCCCTTGAAGAAGGACCCGAACCACAAAGAAAAAAGCTCAAAAACATCAATCCATTGTTCCTAGCTCCAATCGAAAAGGAAGTGAAGAAACTGTTGCAGGAAAATTATAGTTCCTCTCCTATATTTAGACTGGGTTTCTAATCTGGTCCCTGTAAGAAAGAAGAATGGAGAGATAAGATTGTGTGTAGACTTCAAGAATCTGAACCGAGCATCTCTAAAAGATAATTATCCTCAGCCAAAAATGGATTACGTCTTACAGAAGGTGACAGGAGTTCACAAGTTGTCTATGGTTGACAGATTTTCTGGGTACAATCAGGTAGTGGTAGAAATAGAATATCAGAAGAATATTTCTTTAACGACGCCCTGGGGCACCTTCATGTATGCAAGGATGCCATTTGGCCTTATGAACACGGGTGCAAAATTCTAGAGGGCCATGGACATAGCCTTCATGGGTGACAAGTTTGTATTTATATACTTCGATGATGTAACTATTTTATCAGGGTCAGATGATGAACACTTGGATCATTTGCAAAAAAAAATTCAAAAGTGAAAAAATTTTGGTTTGTCATTCAATCCCAAGAAATATTTATTTTACTTAGAGGAAGGTAAATTATTGGGTCACATAGTTTCTAAACAAGGAGTAAATATTGACTCAACAAGGGTGGAAGCCATTCAGGTGATTCCTTTACCCAAAAGCAAGAAAGATATCCAGAGATTCCTAGAAAAAATAAACTTTCTAAGGAGATTTGTGCCCAATTATGCTGAGATTGTGAGGAGTATAATAGATATGTTGAAGAAAACTACAGAGGTGAAATGGGATAGGGAAGCAAGAGATGCATTTGCTAGAATAAAGGAAGTGCTACAGGAAGCCCTAGTTCTGATTATTCCATACTATAAAAAAGCCTTTCAAGTATTCTCATTTGCATCCCCCACTACTATTGCAGCTATGTTGTTGCACAAAAATGAAAATTTTAAAGAGAAGCCAGTTGCATTTTTCAGTAAAGTCCTCCGAGATGCTGAGATCAAATATAATATTATGGAGAAAAAAGTATACACCTTGGTCAAAGTACTGAAATAGTTTAGGACTTATGTGTTACAATCCCAAATAACTACTTATGTCCCTCATTTTGATGTGAAATATGTGCTGGTCCAAAGTGATGTCGAAGGAAAGAGGGGGAAGTGGATAGTGAAAATCCAAGAGTATGATTTGGACATCAAACCCACCAAGTTGATCAAGGGACAAGGGCTAGAAAATTTATTGATAGAGACAAATTTTCAAGCCTCGGGAATTAATCTGTTGGCACGAATGGATGGAGTTGTTAGTCGATAAGGTCAGAGAAATTCCAAAACAAGTATTCAATATAAATTTTTGTGCTCTGATTGGTATAAAGATATTTTACATTACATGTGTTTATTTTCCTACCCGAATTCACTAAATAGAACAAAGTAGATAGCTCTCAAGCTCAAATATTTGCCATATGTTATCGTAGAAGCGGAGCTATAGTGGAAAGATCTTGCTGGTATTTTGTTGTTATGTTTGACCAAAGCAGAATCTGTAAAAGTCACAAAACATTATCATGAAACTCTGTGTGGAGGACACTATAGCTGGAAGGTCACTGCTCATAGAATTCTCAAGTCAAGTTTTTATTGGCCAACCCTATTTTCAAATGATTACAGACTGGTCAGAAGTGTCAGTTGTTTGCTGAAAAGAAAAAAATTACTCCATTACCTTTCATCCCTGTATTTATTGAAGAACCTTTAAGGCAATGGGGATTGGATTTTATTGGAGAGATAAATCCACCATCAATTGGATAGTTCAAGTGGATTCTGACTGCCTCTGATTATTTTACAAAATCGGTGGAAGCAATACCCATGAAGAAGGAAAATGAGCAAGTAGTGATTAAGTTTCTGGAGGAAAACAACAGATTCGGATGTCCAGTCAAAATTGTGACTGATAATGCCTAAGTATTCAACTCTTCACGTTTCATTGATTTCTGTGAAACATATAATGTAATATTATCACATTCCACAACATATCACCTTCAAGGAAATAGATTGGCAGAGTCCTCAAACAAGACATTGGTCGGGATCTTGAAGAAGACAATCGCTGAAAATAAGAAGGACTGGGATATGAAGTTGAAGCTTTCCCTCTAGGCATTTCGAGTCATTACCAAGAGATCTACTGGGAAGTACCCCTATGAACTGGTTTATGGAACTCAAGCATTGTTTCCTACTCAGCTAGCCAAACCAATAATTTCTTTCCTTCAAGAGGCTCAGGAAGAGCCTAATACTCTGGTAAGGATATTGAACAAAATAATTGAGTCCAGGGAAAATATAAGTAGAGTCAGGGTTAATTTTATGACTTATTAGGAATATATGAATTCTATATTCAACAGGAAAGCAAAATAAGTTCTCTTTCAATCAGGTTATCTGGTACTGAGATGGGACACTAGATGAGAAGACAAGGGAAAGCATCGTAAATTTGATCGTCTATGATACGGACCATTCAAAATATCTAAGGCAAGGTCAAATAACACATTCATTTTAGAAGATCTAGATGGAGAGCCACTACAGGTGCTTGTGAACAGGTAGTATCTGAAGCATTACTTCCAGCATTAAAATTCAGCACTCTACCATTGTAAATACCGAATTGCTCATTGTTCATATGTCACCAAGAAATATTTGAATCCAAGCCCAATGGATAAGGCATTAGTTTATGGTTCTTAGTGCTTTCGTGGAAGAAAGCACTATCCCGAGGTGGAGCCAGATGTTGTGGCTCATTGTCATTTACCTTTGAAATATTTTTCAAAACACCAAAAAAATCATATATGTTAGAAAATGTAAAGGTTTGTGTGTCATAGAATAATTTTGATTATATGTTGGTACATTTAACGTTACGTGATGAGATGTGAAGGTGGGTCGCGTTAGGCTAGGTCACGTGTATAATAGTTCAAGAGCTAGACCGATGGGCTTGTACAAGACATTTCATACTGGAAAAGGTTGATTCGGGTTCATTCACAAGCTCAGGAGGGACTAGCATGACAGAACACCGAATAAGTTCGAGAGGGTTAAGCCATGGAGTAGATGATCTAATTTCCCAAAGGAAAAGAAATGGTACATTTCCCTTAAAAACTTAAGAATTTTGAAGGATGCGCAAAGGGGAAAACAGATGATCGGGATCAAAATGCGAAACTAGAGCAGAGAGATGGATGACGGAGATTAAATCAGAAGTCGCGAACCGCAAGTTTCAAAATACAGGCGCAGGAGGTAAATGATAAAGTGGTTGAAGTGAGATGTGCGATACCTGGTGGGACCCGACAGCATAGCGCACATCTCTAGTTTTAATAGTTAAGTGCTAAGGTAAATGTTATACTCGTTGAATCATGATGTGGGATGTGGTGGGGCCCAATCAAAAAATTGCAAGTAGAAAATTTTAAATGGTAACCGTAGGAGATAATTGCTAAAGTCTCAGAAGTGTGATGTGTGATGCCTGGTGGGACTCGACCACATAGCGCCCATCGTAAGACTTAGAAGGTAAGTTTCAAAGACAAGATAAAAGCATCAAAATGTGATGTGCAGGTGGATGCGACATGGTTTCAAAGGTGAATTCAAAAGGTTTTCAGATCCAGAAGTAAGGCATTTTCATGTGCTAAACCGTGTCAGAGGAAGAAAAGAGCGTTGTAACGTGAAACTAATGAAATTCCTTGGAAATGAATAAATAGGCATAACGTGGCAGGAAAACTCAAGTAAGTGACCCAACATAGAAAAAAGGAGAAGAGGTAGAGTCGAGTAGTAGGTGATATGAGTGACAACATTTGAAAACATAGGGGCATAGGAAGAGTAGGGCAGAAAATCTTTTAGCGGCACCGTTAGGAGCACAAAAACTGTATCAATTCGGGCGTGGAGGCATCATTACAGAGTGGTGCAGCCACTGCATCATGGCCCGAAAGGCCACCTCGAAAATTTGGGAGGACAAGTCAGCAACATCAGATTCAGTAAAATGAAGCATATTTACGAGTTTCAATTTGTTTTATTGTTATAATTGCATGAGTAATATTAACAGTTTAGGAAGCTGAATAGTTCAAGAATTTCAATAGTTACGAACTACTTTGATGTATTTAAGGATATAGAAATAAATAAAAGGGGTTCTGAGTTTTGGACCTTTGGAGGACTATTATTTCAGAACTGAATTATTTGAGAAATTAATGAAAGAAGATCAAGTTTCCTACACCTGTTGATGTTGATTCGTCTTTCCTGTTTCGCTCTATGTTTATTCCTCTTTGAATGAAGTGAAGTAATGTAGCATATGGTCTCTTAATTACATCTATGAATAAGAGTTAAATCACCTTAATTTGCGCTCCTTCACCTCATCTCTTCTCTCTTCACAAAATCCCGATCAAACTTTAAAGTATTAGATTCTGTGATTGCAATGTATTATTTCGAGTTTCTTCTTTCTCCATGAATTTCCTCTGAAACATAGAAGTGGTAGATTATGTGTTTTCAAAATATCATTTAGAGTTTCCTTTACATTTATTCTTTTCATTCCATTCAAATATCAACATTTTATGGCATTGTGAAGGCTTTCATTCTATCATATTATTGAGGGTATTAAGTAATTTAATTCTAAGGGTGTTAAACAAAGGCCATTTGATATAGTAATTGTGACGTGCATCTATAAAATTTCTTAAGCATTGGTTCCTTACCACAACCAAGGGATTTTTTCTTGAGACACAACAAGACCCTCTAAGGAAAAGCATCATGTGGCCATGCTACACTTCTGTACATCCAAAATTACAAAAATTTCCAAAAATCCAAAAATTTTCCATTTTTTTTTATTTCTGCAAAATTAGGGCTCAAAGATGGATCAATATCTCTCTAACCATAACATTTTTTCGAAAAATGAGAGCGGTTTTTGTTCTTTGGTATGTTATGAACAAAACCTCCTCTAGTTTTTCAAAATAACTTCCATTTTCTCATCATCCAAGTTTGAAATGTGTCACAAAAATTTGCAGAAGCGTAGCGTGCTCTCAGAAGAAGCGTAGTGTGGTCTTGGAGAGGGAATGTAGAGGAGTTACCATAGTAATTTTTTGGCTACAGGTTGTATGGTTGGAAATATCAAGATTTATGATACACAATGGAGTCATCAAGCACTGTAAAACCTTGCTCCAAACCCCTACAAAATTTACATGAAGACAACTTGTCTAAAAATGGAGAAAATGACCTAAAGAAACTGTATTTTGGGAATTTATTTCAAATCATAAAACCTGTGCATAAACTGAAGTAAATTTTTGTGATTTGTTCTATTATTGACAAAATACTCTTTCTCTTTTGTCAAATTCATCTTCGTTACTTCAGAAAGTAAATTTGAAGTATGATTGTCCCTGTGTGCAATGTAAACCATAGAAAATTATCACAAAACTCTAAAAATGATGCCATGGGTATGGGTTGGCTCAAACCTAGAAACTTGCCCTCCTTTGTTGTACTTTTTTTTTCTCATTATCCATGGTGTTTGTTTGTATGATATAAACCCTAGCTCGATGGGAAGGAAGGAAAGGGTGGAATCTAGGAATATAGGGGAAAATGGGGTAGCAAGTTTAGGGAGGGAAATGGTGGGGATAGGAGTTAGGGGAAAATATTAAATAATTAGGGGATATAGGGGATTTTTTAGGAACATATCTCAAGTGGAATTCCTTGAAATGGATAAGGGAAAGAAGGGGTAGATTCTAAAACAAAGTATTGACCTGGTATCTCTACAAAAACGTAGCGAGGATTAGGGTTTGCATGAAAATGGGAGAAGTGAGAGATATGAATGATAAGGAATGATTTCGGGAAATTTATGAAGTATGTATGAAGGTTATTAGGTGATTAAACTGAGGGTTTTCTTACTGAATCAATCCAAACATCAATACAATTCAAAAATGTAGTTAAAAACCCTAAAAGAGTGAATCCACCTTTCACTGAAGAAATTGGATTGAAAGAGAGGTGCGGAATGTTCACTTACTAGCTTTGGAAAATTTGAAACTCGTTCAATGCTCACTAGAATCCCTGTGATGCTTGCTCGACCTACAATTTCAAAAGTGCAGCAAGTGAGATAGAAGTGCATCATAGGAGGTAAACTTGTGCTTTGATGATGAATTTTTAATGCTCTGGTGGCTGGGATGATGTTCAATTAAGGTGAAATTAGCAACTAGAATTCTTGGATGGTATTTTTATAAGATAGAGGTCGGTTTTTGTTGTAATTCATGGAGGTGACATCATTGATATTTTTGAAAAACTAAATGATGGGACTACAACATAGTTAGCATAATATTTTTTGAAATGAAAATATTACCTTTACCTTTATTGCTTTATTTTCCTAAGTTGATAACTCCCTTTAATGGTGAATCAAGTGATGGACATGACTCTTTTTTGTTTTTAATGACAATATAATGACATGTTAAGAGAAAACCTATACCATGACCTAAATGATGACATATTAACTCCTCAATGACCCAAGACACCTGAATGATGACATGACCATGATGAATGTTGATAACCATGAGAAAGTGGAGGGAGTAGCATGAACTAGACAACAACCAATGATCAAATTTTATTTAAAAACTTATTTGAAACTATAAAATTTAACCTAGGACCCTATAAACTAACCTTGCAAGAGTACATTTTATCATTGGTGACTGACAGACACTAACAAGTCTGATAAGCGATTTCTCTTGTGAGAAGTTTCTGAAGATTCTGACATAAGTAAACAATTCTTCACGAAACCATTTTCCAATGGAGGTGAAGTCTACTTGAGCTTCCTTGAATAATCTTGGGGCCTTTTCATTAAATACAACTTGAAATAATGGGAGTATCACTCCATGAAACATTTTGTAGAAATGAGTTTCATATCTTGATTCCCATAGAATACTATGATAGACATGAAGGTGGGTAGGATTAGGTAGTCCATTTCCAACACATTTTCGGAAAATATGAGGTAAAACATGCAATTTCCATAATATAGGAACTCATGTAAAATGGGGGAAATATTTTAGATGAAATGGAATGATTGTTTCGATATTCAAGAATCTGAGTAGCAATATTATTGGACAAAATAGTTCCCCGATCCATGATATAATAATTTGTAACCTCTTCCATAAGGGGAACCCATTCAACTGAGAATTTAATGGTATTAGGTTGGCCGAAGTGTCTAAACATCATTGCACAAATATAGCAATAGGGACTACAAAGTGAATTAGTGGAACACATACCCTTATCATCATTTTTCTGCTTGTTTGGGTTGTTCCTCCATTACTTTATGGGGTTCGACTTTAGTTCATTCTCCTTGGAAAATTGTGCTGGAAATTATTTATCGTATACCTTCTCCGAGTTTGTAATGTGGTTCATTTTATTCAAATCTCTAGCTATGAAAGATCCTATCATTTTTCCTTTGCTTGTCAGGAATGTTATGCCTCCAATATTGAGATTTTCAATTATCCATTTTACCATATCAGTGTATGGTAAAATTTTTGGGTGTGTAGCAATCCGATGTACAAAAGAGTTGGCGACCTCTTCTATAGTAGTTTTTGAAGAATCAGAGGCATCTGTAGTAGCTTTGCTTTCAACCCTGTGGGGTTTCTCGTCTTCAAATAATCTAAAAATTTCTTCCGAAGAGGAAGAACCACTCTCTGACACACATTTCATGTCTATGAATAAGGGGACCCTCTTTGTTACTTCACTAGAAAAATCTGTACGACTAACGGGAGCCATGGGTTTTTTGGATTTATTTGAAACCTTTGACATTTCTAAAGAGCTCTACTTGTTTTGACTTGCCTGTGAACAATCTAGAATGATAAGTAAAAAATGGGAATCTTGTTACAATAAGGAAGTACTCTAATAATGGAAATAATGGGCGAATGAAACTTGGCACATCAATACTCCAAAAATTCAATAGTCTTGCGGTTAAATCATTTTTGGAGGCATGAGATGTTAAACTGTTTAAGTTATGACATTAATGGAAAGCATGGGTCGATGTGTCTGCACAATGATTTAAGAATTTAAACAAGATCTTTTCGCATTGCATATGTTATTCATTCGTGAACTCCTTAAAATGATGTATAGCCTTATTTTTCCGATTATGATATCACAATCACAATTTTGGCGGAATTGGACAATTGGTAGAAGTGGTCATGTAGCGAGAGTGAGATGTGATGGAGCACATTGTATCAGACAAATGTGAAGGACAGATTAGATTTTTTCATGGAAAAAATGCGATATGCGATTTGCAATTGATTACAAGGCGATAGTGGGTCCCATAGTTTTATTTCCATGGAATATTGTTTGGGAAAAAGTCATTTTTCCTTTATTAAATCTCTCTATTGTTTTCGCATCACAAATTGTTTAGAGTGGATTTTTAGAAGCCATATGCCTGTTCATGCAACATTGTGATTGCGATTTACTGAATTTTTTTTTAGTATTCTCCACTTAAGTGTCCTTTAAACAATAACTTAACTTTTTAAACCCATCTAATTCATATTTCTATTTGAATTAATCACATACTAGATTTATTCATTCTAGTCTAAATTTTAATAGGGTCCCCATTATTTTTCTAAGGTAACTATTCTAAATAATGGGGGTTGTTGAATAGCACAACAAGTACCTTTGCTTTTATAGTCCTACCATTTTGGTTGTGCAATGCCCCAAGTACCTTCCAAAGAGTTGTCTTGAGCATTTTCTCTGAGCTAGTCCATGACTCGGTTGAAATCTACATGGATGATTTCACAGCCTATGGGGATGAATTCCAAGAAGCTCTCTCCAATTTCGGAAAAGTGTTGAGAAGGTGCATTGAAATGCATCTCTCCTTGAGCTCAGAAAAGTGTGAATTCTTGAAAATAGAAGGAGTAGTATTGGGCCACTCAATCTTCGAAGCATAATTACAGGTGGACCTAAAGAAAATCACCATCATCAAAAGGGTACCTTCTCCTTAAAAGAATATATATGTCAGGATTTTCTTAGGTTTAGCTGGCTACTATAGAAATTTTATCAAATATTTCAGCAAGTCAGCTTCACCACTATTTGGTTTGTTGGCCAAATACTATGAGTTTACCTGGTCCAGTCTCTGTCAAGAAGCTTTTGAGCTCATCTAGGGAAAGTTAACTACCTCATTCTCCAAGGTCCAAATTGTGCTCTTCCTTTCCACATCCACACAAATGCATCAAAAAAATTTGTGGGGGGCGTAGCCTTGGGGAAGTTATAAGACAAATTACCTTATGCAATCTACTTCATTAGTAAGAACGTGTCCAAGGTTGAACTCAATTATACTGTCATAGAGAAGGAAATGTTAGCCATTTTCCATGCATTAAAAAAATTTCAACATTATATCACTGGTTATCAAACCTTTGTACACACTGACCATGAAACCATAAAATATTTAATGAATAAACCTAATGTTAATTCTAGAATAATTAGATGGTTGCTATTATTACAATAGTTTGAACTAACCATTGTCGATAAACCTAGAAAGGAGAATGTTGTCGCATATTTTTTGTCATAGATTTTTTTATCTAAGTTATCTCTACCTATAGATGAAGAAGGAATGGTGTATGACTAGCTCCCAGATGAACACCTCTTTTCTATCTCAAGACTCTCTCCATGGCTTGCTGACATAGTTAACTACTTGGTTTCTAAAAATTTCCCTCTGAACCTCTCAACCAAGGAGAAGAGAAAGATCATCAGAAAAAGTGCCCCTTTCACCTGGATCAGGGGAGATATATTCAAGTTGGGCCTTGACCAAATTCTCAGGAGATGTGTGAGGGAGGAAGAATTTTTTGACATCCTCTATGCATGTCATGATAACCCTTGTGGGGGCCACTTTGTTTCAAAATGGACAGCATTCAAATCTTTATAGGCAGGTTACTATTGGCCTACCCTTCACTGGAATTCCATAAGATACAATAGCAAGTGTGACTAGTGCCAAAGGATGGGGAAACCTACACAGAGGGATGAGATGAATTTTCACCCTCAGGTGGTTCTAGAGCCATTTGAAAAGTGGGGCATGGACTTCATTGGACCCATTGATCCACCATCTAGGCATAAAAAGTATATCATAATCTACACTGACTATCTAACAAAGAGGGCTGAAACAAAGGTTGTAAAGGTAGAAACCAAGGAGAAGGTAGCAAAATTTTTGAGAGAGAATTTTTTCTAAAAATTTGGATACCCCATAGAGTTAGTCACTGATCAAGGGGCACAATTCTCATCTCATCTCATTGAGAATATTCTGAGGAGGCACAAGATAAATCATGATATTTCCATTTCCTACCACCCTCAATAAAATGGCCAAGTGGAAGTGACAAACAAAGCCTTGGAGAATATCCTCGCCAAGGTTGTGAGCATCAACACAAAATATTGTCTGCATAGATTGGTAGGAGATACTTGGGCCTACAACACTACTTGGAAAACAACAACAAGGTTCACTCCTTATGAATTTTTCTATGGGAAGAAATTTTTGCTTTCAATTGAGTTGAGTTCAACACCTTGAGGATGGAAGTTGAGTTAGACTTGGATATAACAAAGGCCCAACAAGAATTTTTTATACAACAAAATGGGTTGGATGATTTGAGGATGCAAGAAATTATTCAAACATAAGTGATTCAACTGCAATGGAATTTCTTGCATGAAAAGCACATTAAGGATAAGACCTTTCAAGAAGGATATTGGCCGATGTTGTAAGACTCAAGGTTCAAGGATTTAAAAGGAAAATCAATGAAAAGATGGATGGGACCTTACAAAGTCGAAAAATTATATGATAATGGTGCAGTTCAGATGAGGACCATAGATGAGGAGGGGATTCTCCTGATTGTCAATGGTTACAGGTTGGAAGGTTACAAAAAGCCTATGTCTAATGCTGAATTTATAAATTCCATAAATAGGGAGGTGTATATCATTGGAGACTCCATTGTTTCTAGCACCTCCCACTCCTAGAAAAAAATAAAAAATAAAAAATTAAGAGGCATGGGTGAATACCTCTTTGAGGCCCCCAAGGCCAACTCGAGGGTTGAAAACCTCCATGAGGCAATCCTCGAGCAAAAAAAAACAAAATAGAATAAAATATCCTTGGGTAAAAACCTCCTAGAGGCACCCAAGGCAGGCTTGTGGGTTTAAAACCTCTGTGGATGTAGCCCACCTGCCTTCAAAAAAAAGAAGACAAAATAAAGAAAAAAAAGAGAAATATTATACCTATGCACTCAGTTGTTTTTTGTTTTGCAGGTCCTTGCTCAAAGATGGTTTTTAGATCCAAAGGAACAATTTTTCCTCAATTATCCCTCTCCTCTACTTACACACTCCATGTTAGTATGAATCCTTCGTCGAAGTGTACGAAAAAGGACCACTTTAGCTACGCATAACTAATAGCCCTAACAACAATAGTGGCTGCCAAATATCTTCAAATCTGCGGTTAGTGATAAAAATGATGCAACAACCAGATCTATAAATGGAAAGACATTAAGCAGTAAAGTAAAGGGTTTGCTCCATGCATCCAACAGACAAGACAAGAACACAATTTTTTGAAAGAATTTTTATATTACAGGGCACCTGGGAGGAAAAAAAGAAGGTGTATCCAGCTCTCCTCAATGGGATGGGTTCTTTGTAGTCCTCAGCACTTTAGATCTAAGCTTTCTCTCTCTTGTAGGTGTAGAAAACCCAATGCAAAAATGAAGCTCAATGGGAGCAAATGATGAAAAATGAGACCAAGTGTATAGATCCAGAGTGATCTAGTAGGCAACAAAAGGTGAAGAATGATGGAAAAAACCCTCCTATTTATAACAAAATATTGGGTCATTCTAGATCTTGGTGCATGATTAAAATAATGTTAACCAAATCTAGATCCACCTTTTATGGAATATTTTATTATATTTGTTGGAGGAAAAAGTATTTGACTTGGGTCAAATCCCTTTATTTGTTAATAATAAATAAATAAATGATTTATTTATCTTTTTAAGGAAGTGGTTGAAGGATAATCAAATAAATATTGATTTATTTAATTATTTGTGGGTGATTTGGTCATATTTAACAAGGAATATTATCTAAATAAGATTTAAATAATTATTCCTAGAAAATAATAAGATAAATAAAGGTTTATCTAATTAATTTCTTTAATTTTGGGTTAAACATGACTGGGAATAATAATTAAATTATGGTTTTAATTAATTATTCCATAAGGAAAATCAAACAAATATGGGTTTGTTTAATATTTCCTTTTGGGGTTTCCTGTTTTAACATAGTGAAAGCAGTTTTACTTAGGGTAAAAATGGTCTTACATGGTGTACTTGGGTCCATCTAATGATAATAAGTTAGATGACCAAAAAATGGTGTAACAGATTGCCCCCCAGCGTGCGAGTGTCAGGAGCAAATCGTATGACCGAAGTACGTTGTAAGAACACAATCACTAGACAACAAAAGGGATGTCAGAGAGAGAAATGTGAGGTAGATAGTGTGCTGAAGGACTAGACCTTGAGGAGACGAGACTCGCAGGTGCAACAAGTCTCTTTTTATGAGAGGGTACCTGTGCTGAAGGCGGCGGGGGAGGCATACCTATGCCCGCCGAGACAAAGTACAAAAGAATAGTGTGTCCGGTAAACAAGGGACCGAACCATAAAGTACAACTGGCATAAGCAGGAGCCAGATAAGAATACAATGAAGAGTCTCACATACATGCTGTGCCTGGGATAACAGCCAGGACTAGTACAATAATATCTGAGTACATGAGATAAATACAACCCAAATGCCCCCTGTAAATGGGCAAGGGCTCACAAAATCTGACTGATACATGCAAATCATAGAGGTGTTGCAAGTGGCTAAGGCCAACATCATCAAAATCTGGAGCTGCATCAAAGGCTGCAAAGAAGAGGTCATCCGGGCATGTGGGGGGCTACCTGCAGGGCCACCCCCTCATGAGGGTTGAGACATCTCACACACACCCGGGAATCATCAAGAGCTGCTGCTGGATCACGGGCCCGTCAAGTATACGAATCTCGATCATGCTGAAAAGGAGCTGGAGAGACAATCAAGTCAAGGGGAAATGAGAGATCCCCTTGCCTAATCTGAGGCACCGAACAAGAGTGGAAGCTGGAACCAAGGTACACCGCCCTCTAGACCTGGCTTTTGGAATGAATGTGTTGATGTCGACAGAAGGAGGTCCGCCATAGGTGAGGCAATGAGAGATCCTCAACTAAGGCACGAGAGAAAATAGTAGAGCGACGAACAGACTGACACTAATGACGATAGTGGAAATGGGAAGGACTGAGTAGCGAATGGACGACTTCCCTTGTTAGAGCATAAAGAGCATGGATGACATGGCAGCGACTGACACAAGATCATAAGGGATAGGGGACAGTGAGACTGAAGGTCATAATGTGCGACACAAGAGAGAGACCAAGCAATGAAGGATGGAGGGCTATAGTGGGGTGCAAAGGGACGTGGTATAGACTCCATGGATGCAATGATGACTCAACTTGGATGCTCTAAACAGGGGCGACTCGATGGAGCTGCCACACAGTAAAGGCCCCAATGGGGGACCATGGAAACATGAGTACATGATGGGAACTCATGACGAAAATCAACACGAACGAAGACAAGTAAGGTGGCAAGATGGTGCCCCAAGTACAAGTGTCGTAAGTGAGGAAATTCGATTTTGAGGAGGGGTAAAGTGACCCTTCGTGGACAAAATGTGTCCTGGTGGAGTGTCAGATCTTAAAAAACTAACAGATACCCATTTGAGAGCTCGGTGAGAGCTTTCCAACTGTGCAGACGGCTCGTCAAACGGGGCTACGGTGTGGTCACGGCGGTCGAAAGAAAAACCAGGGGTTCTCTTTTAATAAGGCGGTTTTCCCTCCAAAATCACTCATTTTCTATTGTTGCTATGGTGAATGTAGAGAGGAGAGAAGGCCCTAAATCTTGCGGCGAACGTAGCGGACAAACCGACCGTTGGAATTGCGATCCGTCAGTTGCAGGTAGGAGGTCTAACTTTTCTCTTGCATTTTGATGGATTACTTTTTCAGTTTAGGGCCCAGAAATCTAGAAACAGTCCCTCCTTCATCTCTACGGCCGGGTCGCACTTTTTGGGGCAAAAAGTGCGACCTAGGACGCAGGTATCAGGGCAAAAAGTGCGACTTGGTCCAGAAAAGAGCAGAAAACTGCGACCTGGGAGATGAGGGGGTTTTGGTGCTATTTTATGGCTGGAAGTTGGGTTTTGGTGTTTGGTTATGGTTTTCCCGATCTGTACGCTGACAAAAATGATGTGTTTGTGCAGGTATGGCAGAGTTATGGGTCAACTGGAGAGAGAGAGATCTGGGGACACTTTGGACAGAGATCCAGGCGGATCAGGGCATCCGCCGTGTATTGGCCAGATTTGGGGTTCTCAAGTTTTTGGAGAACCCGTTGATGAGAGCAGGGGAACCGTTACTGGCCCGGATTATCAGTTATTTGGATCCAGATTAGGAGATCTTTGTGGTGCAGGGGCACAGGATCGAACTGAAGGTCCAAGACGTGTACTTCCTGACTGGTCTCCCGCCACTGGGGATGGTGGGAAACACACAGCCAGTGTTACCGTGGGGGCGACATATCATGGAGTTCGTGGAACGTCATTGTCGACCGGGTCTCCAAGTCAAGGGGACTCGAATACCGATCGGGGATCTAGAGAGGCTAGAAACCCGTGCGGTGGCCGCAGCTGTGTTGCGAATCCTGGGCATCCAAGCGTTCCATCACATCACTGGGGGGCAGATGATGATAGTGGAAAGTGTGTTGGGTGGGACCTACTATGGGTGGGCCCAGATGTTATTGGTGTCGCTAAAGCGACAGTTGTCACTATGCAGGCGGCAGGTGAACCATGACTGCTCATATGGGACTTTGTTGTGCGCCTTCTTCTTTGAGAAGATCCCGACCTTGAGGCCTCGTGTACAGCTTCCAGATGGGGGCCCGAGGGAGCCCAGGATGCGCCGTTGGGGACGGCTACTGTGCAGAGGAGGAGGAGGGGCGGTTGGGCGGGTGTTTCGACCGGAGTTTTTTGCCCATTGGGATCAGATGCCGCTGTACATAGATGACTACCCCTATAGTGGGATGAGCTACTGTGGGGATCCGGATCTGCCACTTCCGCCTGGTCGAGTCTGGGGGCCCGATGGTAAGTGAAAAATTGCTATTCTTGTGTGGGCATGTTAAAGTTTTTGAATAGTAATTGATGATAATGATTCATGTACTTTTGGTATGCAGATATAGCACCGGTAAAACCGGCTGGATATATGGGACGACCGGCAGCGTCTGGGGCTACAGGTCCAAGTGGGTCGAGAGCGGCGCAGGATGAGGATGCAGCTGCCCTGCTGGAGGACATCCGCCGTAGATGCGAAAGGTTGTTGACCAGAATATCAGAGCGCGGGTGGCAGGACTTAGACGACCAATACATAGAGCCATGTGTTGGTCTCCCCTCGGAGTGGCGAGGTATCATGCAGCGCATGGCGATGGCCGGTCAGGCTATGCGTGATCTACATGCTGCAGGGGTAGAGCCATTGGCTCGGGAGCCTCCAGATAGTGATTAGGGGTAGGGGCATGTGGTGCCCTTTATGATGTATGTAGGGGCAGGTGGTGCCCCCAGTTTTGGGTTTTTGTTTGTAACATGCTATGGGCATGTCGTATGTATCAGAGTAGATGGACTCTAAACATATGCTTTGCGACACATATTATGGATATGCATCATCTTTTGATGGTTGATTTAATGTTATTTTCTTGTATGAAATGTGTGTGATAAATGCCAATCTAGAACTTGGTTTGCAATACTATCTACATAGTGATTCTGTTCTCGAGGTACATGGTTGAAAGTTATGGTTTCAAACACACGTATTAAGATTTTCACTCGTAAATAGCGTCTAAATAGCACAAGGTTATGCACATGATAAACACCATTTAGTTGCATTACAAGAAGCAGGGAATCCAAACGAACGTGCAGATGGAGGATGCGATGAAAGAGGGCATCGGCTAACAGACCACGCACTGCATCATATTCGGCCTGATTTTTGGTGGCAGAACCAATGCATACCCCGTTAGAAAGAACAAGGGCGTGCAAGGGGGTGAAGATGGCCCAACCTGCCGAGGCTAGATTCCTGGAGTAGCGACTTGCACCATCGGCGTAGCCGATAAAGGGTGTGGACGGGGGGTCCTGCAGAATGGTGTGACAAGACAATAAATGAGGGGATGTAAGGAAATGACGGCAGCGTGAGTGTACAGAAGTCATCGAGTGACAACCATAGGAGGGAGTGTAAGGGGCGGGATGACTAAGACTCAGACAAGGTGGTGTATGAGGACTATCGGAAACATGGTGAGGACTCGGGCTGCGGAGGTCAACAGAGACACAAGTGGAGTGATCTCGGGTATGAGGAGGAATAGGGTGATCAAGGGACACAACAGGGGAGGATGCAGACGGGCTAGGCTACGAGTGTCTCGCAGAGGAAGATAGATAAAGGATGGTTACAGTAGACTCCATCATCTGAACATCAGGGGGGGGAATGTCGATGGGAGCGGGGGGATCCTCAGGTTGACCTGAAGCGTACTGCGCGAGGATAGGAGAGGCGGATTGATTTTGTTCAACCTCATACTCTCGGATTACCTCTAAAGAGGCACGGTAGTGCGTCAGGTGAGGACAATGGTGGGAGTAATGGCCATGAACGCCGCACAAAGCACAGGGCTTGTTGGTGCGAAGAGTCTTGGGGTTCTTGGTGACGGACGACGAAGGAACGGGGGCTTCAGGGGCCGTAGACTCGGGGAACGCGACTTTAACCATGGGCTGGATACGAGGCAACTCAGGACAAGCATGGGTGGCATGACCAGTGACATCACACAAAGCACAAGGCTTTGCGGGAGGGGGAGGGACTGGGTCAGTCATGGTAGTCTTGTCTTTGGGTGCCCCCTTGCGGGCTTTGCCTTTCTTCCCAGGTGCCGTCACAACAGGAGGAGGGTCCTGTGGAGGTGCTGGGGGCGCGGCGGCAACGGAGGAAGCTAGGGGGACCGTTTGAACCGGTGTCAAAGCCATATAGGGCTTGGGGTGACCAGGAGGGGTGGCGGCTGGGGGATCAAGGTACCAGACCGGTATGCCCAAGGTCAAGTTAGGGAGAGAGAGGGTGGCCATGACGGGGACAGAATATACTCCGGGAGGGGGAGCTAGGAAAGGGATCTGCCCAGCAGGGAAATGACCAGGAGGGACGACTTCGAGATGGTTGAGGCCAGGAGGAACCGGTCCGGGAGGATAAAGAGGTTCTGGGATACCAGCTTTAGGGGGAGGGCCAGGAGGAGGAGGTCCGGCTGACTGAGATGAATGGCTAGAAGCGGGTTGTGGAGGGCGAGGGGGAGGTTGCTGACTAGCCGAGGCAGGCCGTTTACGGGCAGCTTGAGACGATTGCATCATGCAAACATTCGAGGAGCTGGGATTAGTGATGGGAGGGGGAGGAAGGTTAGGGAAAGTTCCAAGCAGGGAGGAATCTTTGTAAACGCCGGGGGAGACACTGGTCAAAGAATCAACGGTTTTCTTGTTGGCTACAGAAGAGATAGTTGTCTCAGGGGAGGTTTGAGATTTTGGCTCATGATATGTCAACTGGTCAATGGTGGCTATCTTTCCATTATGGGGGAAAGACATCTTGCGAAATACCGCAGATGGGACAGCAGACATAGAATAGGTGTAGCTTCGCCCCAATAGAATATTGTAATCTAGCGGGGCGTCGATGACTTCGACGTCAACGCAAACAGTCTTACCGGCGAGGGTGATAGGAAAATTACAAAACAGGCCAATGGGCTGGGAGGCATGACCATCCCACGCTCAAAGGGTGATCGTGGAAGGGGCCAGCTCAGGAGATCCGAGTTGCTTCCAAACTGAAGCAGACATCACGCATGTGGATGCCCCCTCATCAATGATACACCGGGACACGTTGGCGTTCCGGATTTTGACTGGGATTTGGAAGGCGACGGAGGGAGGGAGAGGAGGATGGTCCGATTGAGTGGCGTCGAAAACAATCATTTGGTCATCAGCAGGATCTACAGCACCCACGGCAGATAGTAGAGCCTTCTTTTGGGAAGGGCACGATTGGAGGAGTTCCAATGTGGAAATGGCGGCAGAGGATTGCGCCAAATCATCTACTATGTTGTATGAATGGGTAGCTCGACTGGGAGCAGCGTTTCGACGTAGTGGGCCCTTAGATATCTTGGTAGGGACCTCAACTTTTGGTTGAGGGATATGTAAGGGGCCACTGGGTGACGAAAGAGGCTCTGGAGAACCTGAAGAAGGAGGCTCGGGAGCAGACTGAGCAGGAGGCTTGGAGTACTAGCGAGACCGAGTTTGAAGGTGAAGATCGACGGGCAGGTTAGGATCGGAGTGCATCATAAGGATCTGGTAATCAGAGGAACCAGAAAGGGAAGGGGGGGCGGCTACCTGGCTTTCGGGCGGTTGGGTAGCTACGAATCCTTGCTGAGGGAAAGGATCAGTAAACACAGCTGGCTGGGTAGTGGCCACATTAGGAGGAGCATGAGGGGAGGCGTGTTGTCCGCGCAATGTGGCTTGAGACTCCCACATCTGCCGCATTTGGGGTAAGAGGGGACAATCGTGGGTGTAATGACCATAAACACCGCAACACGAACAGGGCTTGTTTGTGCGAAGCGGCCTGTCCGGCTTGGGCTGAATGCCCTGTTGCTGGTTGCCAGTGTTAGGGTCCACACCAGAATTGGGTCCTCGAGTACCAGGGGCAGATTGGTTTTGGTTGCCTCTCCGCCTTCTTTGGGAAGAAGGGGGATTAGTCGCGCCCTGCTGTGCAAATACTTGCCCTGGAGGGGGCTGTAGGTGTTGGTGCTGGGGTTGAGGAGGCAAGGGAGGAGGAAGCGCATATGCTGGAGGAGCTGGCGCACCAGGCTGCGGATAAGGGTAATGAGTGGGTTGGGAAACATTGGGGTAAGCAGGAGGTTGGGCAAAAGGAGGAGGCATGCCGTATCCTGGATACATGCTACCGGGAGGGGGAAGAGTGCTGGAGGAGCTGGCCCCTCCCTGAGGGAGACCATAGCCCATAGGAGGTTGAGCGTATGGATGGGAAAGGGATCCAACGATACCGTCGGCGGAATGAGATGCCCCCGGGGCGTTAGCGCCACCGGGCCTGGGGAGGTCAGGAAGAACGGTATAAACATAACCAGATTGAGCGTAGATCAAGTCATATTTCAAGGCTATTTGGAGGGCGACTTCTTCAGTTTGAGGAAAATGAGAGGCGACATCTTTGCCGATGGGAGCGGGAAGGGTGCGAAGGAACCAGTCCATGTAAACCCGATCTTCGAAGGGAGGGGCTCGACATAAGCTCCATCTTCTTCGCCATTCCTGAACATGGGCGGAAAGGCGTGTTGAAGAGGCTTGCTTAAAGGAAGTCAAGAGCTCCGTGCCAGTATCGTATCGGAGAGGGAGCTAGAAGTACGACAGAAAGGCTTGGGCAAGAGTCTCAAAGGTGGTATGGGTAGAGGTGGCTTGTTCAACATACCATTTAGAGGCTTCGCCGGTAAGCGTGTGTTGGAACAAACGAAGACGTATGGAGTCATCGGTAATGGAATTGGAGGAACACCACATATGGAAAGATCGGACATGATTGGTTGGATCTTCTCCATTAAGGCCCTCAAACTTAGGGATGTCTGAGGGGAGCTTGGTTGGCATAGCGGGCCAGTTAGCATTGTGTTGAATGGGGTCATTGATCAACTGATGGAAATCGGGGAGGCTGAGGCCTGCAATGTACGGCAGCACAGGGGTGGCCGGGGTAGTTCCTGTGGCGGTTCCGCTAGTAGTAGGGCCGTCATTGGGGCCAGGAGAACCGCCAGCGTTAGGCCCTGGACCAGACATAGTGAAGGTGACAGGGGGAGAACCAGGAGGAGAAGGAGGACCCGATGAATCAGGGGAGGAGTCGGAGTGCGGACTCGGAGGTGGATTGGCTCGACGACGGCGGTGAAGAGCAGGTCGATCAACCGGAAACTGAGGGTGAAGGCCAAGAAGTCTCCGGGAAAGGCGCCTTGGGGCCTCAATGATGACAGGGAGAAGGAAACCGACAGGGACAGAAAGGGACAGAATCAAGTAATGTCAAGGGCAGATAAGGTGCAGTGACAATTGATTTTAGAGTCTTTGCTAGGCGGTGTTAACCAGGTGCTTCTTCGCTTAGGGTCAGTGTGTGGCGTGCATTAATTTTAATTTTTAAAACCCTTTCCGTTTTGAGAGCAAGAAAAAAGTGTGCTGTGTAGCTGAAAATAAACCTATAGAGAACAGAAAATAATGCTGAAATAACAGAAAAATAACAGCTACTTGTGCATCTATCTAACCCAAGAAGGAGGGTCTCTCAAAACTATGCCGAAAAGAAAGGGAAAAACTATTGAAAACGCACGAAAAAGGGGTCAATAGATCTAAGGTCAAAGGGGATAGGGATCTAGAGGATAAAGCTGCTGAAAAGAGGTGCAGATCACAGCCAAGAGACAGAGGCAAGGTGGCTGGAAAAGGGAAGGAAATCAGCAAAAAACCGAAGGGGCAAGGCGGAGGCATTCAAAGGAGGTCCAAAAAAAACGACAGGAGGTGATTTGAAAGGAAGAAAGGCTAATTTCAAAGGATTTGAAAGGGAGGTAACAGATCTAGAAAAAGAGGGCTGAAGCTCTGAAAAACAGACGGCTAAAACAGCTTAAAACTCTTCCACAAAATGTGGAGGGTACTAAAGCCCTATGGGGCTAGGTTCCCACTTAGATGAGTAAAAAAATATCAGAACTTGGTCAGAACGGCAACCAACGAGTTTGGGGGACACGATTGAATCGAGAAAACCCGGAAAAATTGCGGAAAAATCAACGCTGAAAAGCTGGCGAGGTCACTAGGTTTCGACTTGTTTCTAGTGCGGTCGCGAGAAAAGAGACGAAAAGTCTCATTTTGGAGTCAGTCAGAGTTTATGGGCCAAAAAGTGCGACCCCCCGTTCCGGTTGTCTCGGCGGCAGATTTTCAGAAAAGTTGTCGTCTCTGGTGCGGCTGGTGTCGGTTACCTGCGCAATAGGGCCAGAAACACACGGAAGTTAGAAATTTTAACGTTTTAGGGTTTTATGTGAGAAAAATGACATAAAAAGAGGAAAACTAAGCAGCTGAAAAGAAGCCCTAGGGCCTGAAGTAGCTGGATATGTAGGAAAATGAAAAACGACAGCGGTCGTAATTTAAAACCCGTGTGGAGTCGCCATTTGTTAGTATGAATTCTTCGTCGAAGTGTACGAAAAAGAACCACTTTAGCTACGCATAAATAATAGCCCTAACAACAATAGAGGCTGCCAAACATCTTCAGATCTGCGATTAGTAATAAAAATGCTGCAACAAACAGATCTATAAATGGAAAGACATTAAGCAGTAAAATAGAGGGGTTTGCTCCATGCATCCAACAGACAAGACAAGAACACAATTTTTGAAAGAATTTTATATTACAGGGCACCTGGGAGGAAAACAAGAAGGTGTATCCAACTCTCCTCAATGGGATGGGTTCTTTGTAGTCCTCAGCACTTCAGATCTAAGCTTTCTCTCTCTTGTAGGTGTAGAAAACCCAATGCAAAAAGTAGAGCTCAAAGGGAGCAAAATGGCAGAAAATGGTGACCAAGTGTATAGATCCAGAGTGATCTAATAGGCAACAAAAGGTGAAGAATGGTAGGAAAAACCCTCCTATTTATAACAAAATATTGGGTCATTCTAGATCTTGGTGCATGATTTAAATAATGTTAACCAAATCTAGATCCACCTTTTATGGAATATTTTATTATATTTGTTGGAGGGAAAGGGTCTTTGACTTGGGTCAAATCCCTTGATTAGTCAAAAATAAATAAATAAATGATTTATTTATCTTTTTAAGGAAGTGGTTGGAAGATAATCAAATAAATAATGATTTATTTAATTATTTGTGGGTGATTTGGTCATATTTAACACGGAATATTATCTAAACAAGATTTAAATAATTATTCCTAGAAATTAATAAGATAAATAAAGGTTTATCTAATTAATTTCTTTGGTTTTGGGTTAAACATGACTGGGAATAATAATTAAATTTTGGTTTAATTAATTATTCCATGAGGAAAATCAAACAAATATGGGTTTGTTTAATATTTCCTGTTGGGGTTTCCTGTTTTAACATAGTGAAAGTGGTTTTACTTAGGGTAAAACTAGTCTTACATGGTGTACTTGGGTCCATCTAATGATAATAAGTTAGATGACCAAAAAATGGTGTAACACTCCATGTAAAACTCCAACATGAACCCATGCACCCATTCATTAATTTCACCTCACAGGTAGTCATAAACTCCAATTTTCCCTTGTGACTATAATTGCTACAAGAAAGTCTACCCACTACAGGATTCTTGTAGCACTATAGGATACCCTATAAATGCATCAGGAAAATTATTTATGAGAAAATAAGCTCTCTCAAAGGTTTCTAAACTTCAAAAAGAGCATGATAATTTTATTTTTTTTCCTATACCTACCACTCCTAACCCTCACTTCACTCCATAAGCAAGGATTCACTCTCTAAACCCTATGTTGCGCCACTAGCAGCTAGATCATTTATAACTTGGCATGAGATCTCTCCCCTTACTTCTCCATCACTCCAATCATTCCATCACTCCATCCCTAACCTAAATAAACCACTTCACTTCATCTCTAAGAAATATGGAGCCCCAAGAAGCAGATAGAAGATTTATATAGGAAGTTGGAAAGTTTCATGTAACAATTCTTTGTATGGCATATCAAGGTCAAAATATGAAGATAAGTTGACGAATATGGCTTCAAGGGACCACTAGAATACTCCAAGAGAGTGAACACACCATCCAAGGAACATGAGAACCTCCATGCAACACTTGCAAGAAGAAAAGACAAATAAAAAGTTTAAGTAGCTCACTCAGAAAACAAGTTGCTCACTCAGAAAATAAAAAAAAATTAATTAAAAGCACAACAAGAGATATATAGCCATGGATGTCACCAAACTCCATCTCCATGCACTATATCATGTATGCAACACACCAGTGCTAGGTAGGCTCAAGTATGACCCTTAACCTCTTTTTATGCACTCGTAATGATCAAAATCATTTAATGTCGAGGTTTAGAGATTTAAAAGGAAAAAAATTGGCCAATTAACTTGGCCACCATCATAGAATAAATTGGATGAAAAATTAAGTGTAAATTCCACCTGGGAAAGTAAAATTAGTCAAGGGAGACTTAAAAAGGACAAGGAGGTGATTCTGAGGCTGGGGAAATGATTAAATAGAGTGGGACCAACAGTCCCAAAAATGAAAACTTGTGCCCAGTACAAGTCAGCACTCCTCTCCAAATTTGATTAAAAGGTCATAAAGGTATGTTCTGGCTCATTATACCCACTCAATTGAGAATTTATAGAGAAGTAGGAATAAAAGAAACCAGAAGAGCCATCATAGAGAAGAGCATCAAGTCTGATCTGCGGCATGCACCCTTGTGCTATGGGAAACTACATAGGAAGATTAGCAGGGATGAAAAGAGAAAAAAAGTCACTCTTGGGTGATATTACCTCCTAAGGCCACCATATCCTACGAAAAAACACTCGAGGAAAAATTTAAGTGGTTTCCACACTCCAGAATTTCAATTTATCCATGAAATTTACACACAATTGATTATAATTTGTGAATAAATGGTGAAATATGAATTTGTTTGAGACCATAATCTCCAATACCTCTTCAAAAGTAACTCTCAAACAAAATAACATATTACCACCTACCTATTATAGCCAAAAAAATGGGAGTGGGATTTAACATAAGGGAGCTCATAGATATCAAAATAATAAGACTGCACCCTCAAGTAATGGAGATTTTCAAGAGCCACCAATGGCTAGGTTCATTCGAGCTTCTCAAGTGTTTTTATGAGGAGATATCTCAATATTTTGGAGTGTCTATGCAATCACACTTAGAGGAGAGGGGCACCATTGTGGTTAGAGGCCTAGCCATCACACTTTCACCTGAACTAATTAGAAGAATCATCAATTTTCCCTTACGAGTCAAGTGGATTAAGGAAGATAGGATGCCAAGCACTGTAGCCAAGAAAGGCTTCTTTATGTGAGGAGAATACTTCATTGAGGACAAGAATGGAGTGAGGAGATAAATCCTTCCATACCCCTAGGATGAAGTAGTATTCCACATCATGAAATTCATTTCCTGTGAGGGCAGACTTAGTATAGTCTATGTATACCATTTTAGGTTGTTGAATGAACTTAGGTTTCAAGGATAACTCCCTCTAGAACAAAGATTTAGCATCCCGCATTTCCTCTTGAAATAAATAACATACATGAGAAAAAAGGTGCGGGAAACTAAGTACCAGCATTTGTCTCATAATGGCCTCATCAAACTGATAGTGAGTGATGTGCTGAGCAGATTAAACCTCCCTGTTTCTTGGTCCTCATTCATAGACATGGATAGGGAAGCCTTCATAGCCACCCAAATAGGACAAACCTTTTCCTCTAGTCTTAGAGTGAGGGAGATAGAATAAGAAAAGAGGGGGAGGCTGAAGATGAGGAAGAAGAAAAAGAGATGGAGATTGAAACAAAAAACATAGAGATATTAGAACTAGAGAAAGGGAAATAAAAATAAAATATGGAAATGAAACAAAGAAGGAAGAGACTGAGGAGAAGAATGAACAGAAGACATAGGAGAAGGAAATATTGGACCCTATGCTATGCACTGATACCTCTCCTCAAGAGATCATTATATATACATATATAATATAGAAGGAAATGGCTGATACCCTAGCCACTTTGAGCACAGTAGTGAAAGCAAAGAGGAAGAGACAAACACTCATGTACTTCAAGACTAGGAAGAGCCAAAGGGTGAGGTAGGGGAAACCATAGAATCCAACTAAAATCCATATTACCATTGATGAGTCACCTAAGAAGGATGATGAAATAAGGTTAACAGAATGAAAGGTTCAAGAGGTCACTTCACCTCTAAGGGCCCCTGTGACCTACATAAGAATAAATTCATCAAGTTTGGCATCCCCTACACATCTACCAACCCCCACAAACCCTCAAAAGACAGAAAAAATGGAAAAACAAGCAAGAGAGGGTTTTGCACAAGAAAAATAGAGTTTTCTACAAGAAACTATTTCTTTGCCACAGGAAACTCCAACAGGCCTAGAATCAAAGAAAGAATCCTTGGATGAAGGAGAAAAGACAACCAGGGTTGGAAAGAGGCCCAAGAAGTTGTGGAAAAAAACACAAAATGAAGGGAAATATGCCAAAGGGGAGGAAGAGAAAGATGAAAAGTAGGAACCTACCTCATAAAAAGTTGTCCCCAAAGATATATCAATAGTGTCACACACCAGCCCTCGGCCAAATATCAGTTCCTACTATACATTTATTGAAGGGGGCAGATTGATTCCTCGTAAGTTTACAGTACATTTATTCTATCATTTGGCACAGGAGAAGGCACATACTCATCATTGGATGAATATTTATACAACCAAAAGTGTGCATGACATAGGGTTCATGGAGGAAAAAGTCACTGAGTTGGGAATGGATTTGTCCAATGTTAGACTTAGAGAATCCATGTTGAAAGAGTATCTGTTTGGTCAATTTAGTGTGTCATAAATTGCTACATTAATTTATCAATCCATTATTCGTAAGCTGATGAAGTGTGGCGCACTATATGTGCAAGATAACCTATTTCTTATCTTTTTGTCGTTTTTAGTTTTCTAATGTGAGATGGAAATTCTAAAATAAAAACAAGTATGGTTATGATTGTTCAAGGCAATGATATCCTTTATAATGATTTACCAACTTGATACTTCAAAAGGAATTTGAAACATACAATGACAAAACTTGAAAGGAAATGAAAATGTGCTGCTAACCTAGTAAATCAAAACAGTGAACTATTGAGCATGAAAACCAAACTATCCTTGTTGCTGTCTAAACACAAAAGAAACTATGCTTAAAGAAATCCAAGAATTGCAACAAAGTAAATCTAAATCAAATTACATCAACTTATATTCTGATCCCTCGCCATTAGTCCAGCTATGGCTTTCGTAGGTAACCATAAACAACTTGAGCAATCTGATATCTAATTTGCAGAAAAAGAAACTAATATCAAACTACACACTCATACTTCAATCCCTCACCATCAGTCCAGCTGTGGATTTCGGAGGTAACTGAAAATGACATGAGCAATTTAACATATCTAACTTGCAGAAAGTAAACTAATATCAAACTACACATTCATACTTCAATCCCTCACCATCAGTCCAGCTGTGGCTTTCGGAGGTAACTGAAAATGACATGAGCAATTTAATATATCTAACTTGCATAAAGTAAACTAATATCAAACTACACACTCATACTTCAATCCCTCACCATCAGTCCAGCTGTGGCTTTCGGAGGTAACTGAAAATGACATGAGCAGTTTAATATATTTAAATCTAACTACTGAAACAAATGTGCAAGACCGAAATAAACAAAGCAGTACTGGAATTAAACAAAAACTAAGAAAAATAAATTAGCAGCAGAACAATATTGATTCCATGTCATTAGTCAAAAGATATGCAAATGCCTGGGCTGCCTATTTGTAATCTGAAACAAGAACACTGATCAGTTAACAATAACATAAAACATGAAAGACAGAAGTAAAATGTAAAGCATGAAAGATTATGGACAATGATGAAACATAAATACCATGAAAGATGTAATGTATAAACATATGAATGACTTATGGCACAATGAACTTAAAGAAATAAACAAGAAACTATACAATAATGTACAAAACCTCAGCGTGTGTAGGGGCCCTCTGAACCAGCCTTGGCAATAGCCTTCAAGTACAAATTACGCTTGGAAACATAGTCTTCTTATATATTAAAATGCAGTCATAACAGAGAGGTGATATTACGACATAGTGGCAACATAATTACATTACAGAGCTATCTGGAGGCTAATGGAGACTAATCTAATATGCATATGCAAACGCATTATTTATAACAAAGGAAATATAACTAATTCCCTAAAGTTTATGCTGATAGAAAACACGTAAACCATTACGTCCAGAGATCTAGGATCATGGCCGCGTTGAGGAGTAAATATATGAAGAGTGGATGTTGGATTCGGCTTATGGAGCCGTGTACAGGTGTTGATGTGTCTCCCGTAAGTTAGAAACAATCATGCAAATCCTCACGTGATGAGAAACAGAGTCCTGTCACCGTGGGACTCTACGGTTGACTTCCACTTGGCCACCTTTGACCGCAGCCTCCTTAGGTGATTTTGCTCGAGCCAATAGGACACGATCCATGTCCACATCATTTCTGACTTGCCCATGTGGCTCGTTTTTCCTGAAGACACCTGTAACATAGACTTTCACAAAATGGCTGCGGAAAGTTGCAATAGCTGCGGAAAGTGGCAATATTCCGCAGCTAAATGAGCAAAAATCTATATCAAACAGCACACACAAAATATAGTTAAAAACCATTTTAGATGCTCTTTTGCAATTAATATACAATGATATTGACAACTTGGAAGGTTCAGGTGAGTGAAAAAGGTCTAGGAAGATGTATAAGAAAGATGCAGATTAACATCTGGCTGATAATGGGATGGACTATGTTCAATGTCTGACTGAGAATGAAATGAACCAGGTTCACTGACTGACTGAGAGTGAGATGGACTATAGTCAGCTGGGGACTGTTCAGATGTTTCTTCTCCCAAATCGATAAAATGAGGTCCCTTCATTTGTGTTTTCCTTAACTTCCCCTTAAGCCTGGAACTTCTTCTCACACGCTGTGGACCACTATCTTTTTGCTTTTGTTTCCCTTTCTCTTTCTTCTTGGCTATAGATAACTGTTCTTGAAGATGAACCAATCTCTCAGATAACACTTGATGATCTTCTTCGGAAGAAGGGGTTTGATGCATAGCCTCAATACTTTTTCTCTCTTTTGATGTTATTGGCTTTTTACCCTTGGTTTCTTTCTTCTTCCTTTTTGACAGTCTCTCTTCCCTACTATTTCTTTCAATTGTAGTAGTAGGAGTACTTTGAGTTTCATCATTTGTTCTTTTTCTCCTACTCCTTCTTGATGTGCTACCTTCAGGAATTTCTTGAGGTTCCTAAAAGAAATTTCTAATCAAAAATTGTTCCCATGTGTCCTTCTTCTCCTTTAACTCTTTTTCAATCAAAATTTTTACAAGACCATGGTGATATAGTTGTGGTTCTACATCCCCTAAATGTTTCTGAACAGTCACAAACATCTTCTTCAAACTATTTAGTAGAAAATATGGGAGATTGAGAGTTTGATTATCTAGAAAATTCATCAGCAATCTAGTATGGTACATATACATGGACCCAAAACGGCCTTCACAGGTGATGAATTTTTGAACAACTAGCAGCAAAGTAGCCCATTCCTTTTTCAAAGCATGAACAGGAATTCCTCTTTTAAAAATAGTTATGTCCATACCTTGGTTTCGTAAGATTATTCTCCAGGCTTCATCACTAATGCTTTTATTCTTAAACCATCGTTCACCCTCTTGAAGAAGTTCTGTGGCAGATGCTATAGATGCCTCATTCACCGTGAACTTAAGGTCTCCAATCTCTACCTCCAGGCCATTAAACGACCTTGCAAAAGCTTTTGTCACTTCTTTATGGTAGCCTCTAAAGTTTGGATAAACCGCAGCCACTTTGCCTTCTTCAATATATCCCTGACTTGCAGATATCATTCCATGAATTTAGGTCCTTCTGGTTCTGCTCTCAACAATTTACCCATCTTTCTTTCTACTCTTTAAAAACTTGCCTGCGTGAGGAGGGTTCAATGGAAGTAGGACGGCTGAATGAACAGAAATGAGCACGATGACTGTAGGTAGATATCAGAGAGTGGGTATACAGACTGTAGCGTAACAGAGAATGAAATGGAGAGAAGCAGAACAGAGAAGGGTTTCGTGAGCACGGCAGAGATACGGCTGTGAGATTAATAGAACAATAGGAAGAGTATAACACATCCGGCAGTGTTTGAAATTTGGTGGCTGCAAAATAAATGTAAGCACGTTTAAACAACGGCTATGGATTTTATGCGGCTGAAAGAAGCCGTAGTCAAATCAACTACGTCTCATTGTCACCGGTGGAATATCGGAGTATGAGTGAAGATCGGGGGTTTAATTATGGGACCGTTTGAGAATGAATGCGAGAAGATCATATGGAGATCGTGAAAGGGTTACGGAGTTTGTAAATATAATCATTGCACATAATGGATGGAGCTTATGGTTTAGAACTATATAAAAATGTGTTTTAAATGCCATTTGAAATGAATTTTTACTCATACCTTGGAATCTTTGCCTTTTTTTTCCTTGGTCTTCAATTTGTTGCTTCTCATTGATATCTTGAATGCTCCATGTCTTCATTTTTGGTCCTCATACCTGCATTTTATTTAAAGATTATGGAAATAACATCTGGCTATACATTCTTTTGAAAACAGAGTGGTAGCTGCGGAATCTGCTTCTGGCTGTGGAAACTGGTGTCAGCTGCGGAAACAGATGTCAGCTGCGGAAACTGACACAGCTATTATTTGGGTGAATGGAAATGAACGGATGACAAATGAATAAATGGAAATGGTCATGAAAGAGAATTTTATTGGTAAAATGGAATGAAAAATGAAGTGAAATGGAATGAAGTGGAGTGAAATGAAGTGGAATGAAGTGGAATGGAATGGAGTGGGTGGTCACAAAACTTGTGAAATGAAAGAGAGATTTTTTTTTTTTGGAAAATATAGGGTGTTAGGTGTTCCTGATTTTCACCCAATATTTTCTGTATAAGACTGCCAATCAGTGATTGGTTTTCAGGCTTATACAATTTATTTATTTATTTATTTTTATTATTTTTAAACTAAAAAGAACAAAAGCTAGGCTGGTGGAGAAGAAGAATTCTTCTGTACCAGCCTGATTGCAGAATTTTCTTGAAACATTTTGACAAATTCCTCTTTTGAGAGTGGCTTATGATAAATTTTCAATCTGTGGCCATTCACAATAAGAGGAGTTTTAAACTCATCAATGGTCTTGATTCTTACCGCCCCATTGCTAAAGATCTTGTCAATCTCATATGGCCCAAGCCAATGAGTCTGAAATTTTCCTTGAAAATCTTTAAAATTGGAATCAAATAACAATGCCCAATCTCCTTCTTGAAACTTCTTTTCTTTGATGTACTTTTCATGCCATTTAGCTCTTTGATATTGAACTAGATCAGTTCTTAGAATTGCCTCTTGTCTGATCTCATCTAGCTCGTTCAACTGCTCCATTCTATGCTTTTGGACTTCTGATAAGTCCATCCCCAACTGAACTGCTATCTTGAAGGTCTTGATTTGGAACTCAATGGGGAGTATGACTTCTTTCCCATAAACAATTTCATAGGGAGAATGTCCTGTTGTATTTCTCCATGTAGTTATGTAGGCCCACAAGGCTTTAGGAAGCCTTTCTACCCAATCTCTTCTATGTAGATGAACAGTTTTGGTGATGATACTTTCAAGAACTTTGTTTGTAGACTTCACTTGACCATTTTCTTGCAGATGGTAAGGAGTAGATCTTTTGTGCTTGATTTTGTATTCTTCCATCAACTTCTCCACCAAGTTGGATGTGAATTGGCTTCCCTGATCTGTCACAATTTCTCTTGGAACACCAAAGCGAGTAAAAATATCCTCATAAAGAAAATGAACAACTGAATTTTCAGTAGCATATACTAATGCTTTAGCTTCTACCCATTTAGTAACATAATCAGTACAAACCAATATATACTTCTTTTGCTTAGATGGTGGATTAATAGGTCCAATGAAATCTAAAGCTCATTTTTCAAAGGGTTCAATGAGTACCTGTGGTTGCAATGGCATTTCACTTGAAAGGGTAGGTTTCCCTACTCTTTGGCAGTTGTCACACCTTTTGACATATTGTTTTGCATCTTTGAAGAGGGAAGGCCAATAATATCCTAAAGAGAGGATTTTATAGGCCGTCCTTTTGTCTACAAAGTGTCCGCCGCATGGTTCATCATGACATGCCTTAAGAATATCAGGCATTTCATCTTCCCTGACACATCTTCTGATCACAAGATCTGGCCCTGTTTTAAACAATTCGTTAGAAATCCATGAATATTTTGAACTCTCCTAAATAATTTTTCGTTTTTCACTTGGAAATAAATGTGAAGGCAGTTTCCCTGTAACCAAATACTTAGCAATATCTGCATACCAAGGAGTCTTAATAGTTACTGCAAAAAAAGTATTCATCAGGAAACTTATCTTCGACAGGAGAATCTTCTTTAGTATTCTGAATCCTAGACAAGAAATCAACTATTGTATTTTGTTTTCCTGGTCTATCCAACACAGTAATATTGAATTCTTGCAAAATTAAGAGTCATCTTGTCACTCTGCCATTAGTAACAGGTTTGTTCATTAAATATCTAATTGCAGAATGGTCAGTATGAATAAAAGTTTCATAGCCTGTTATGTAATGTCTAAACTTATTAATTGCATGAACAACATCTAAAAACTCTTTTTCAGTCACAGTATAGTTCAACTCTGTGGGAGTCAAATTTTTACTGGTATAATAAATGGCATAAGGAACTAAATATTTTTGACCCAACACAGCTCCTAGAGCTGTATCTGAAGCATCCGTAGAAATATGGAAAGGGAGTTTCCAATTTTGTACTCTCAAGATAGGTGCTTCAGATATTCTTGTTTTCAAAGTTTCAAAAGCTGATTGACAATCAGGATCCCATTTAAATTCACAGTCTTTTGTAAGCAATTTGAAGAGTGGAGATGCTATTTTAGTGAAGTTTTCGATAAATCTTCTATAGTAACCAGTAAATCCTAGAAAACTTCTAACATCCCTTTGACAATTTAGAATAGGTAACTTGGAGATGACTTCAACTTTTGATCTATCAACCTTAATCCCATCTCCTGAAATATGATACCCCAAAACAATCCCTTCAGTAAACATCATAAAGCATTTTTCATGGCTTAATGAAAGGTTTGTTTCTTTACATCTTATAAGAACTTTTTCCAAATTTTCTAATGCCTCTTCAAATGAATTACCATAAACTGTAAAATCATCCATATAAACCTCTACACAATCATGGATTAGATCAAAAAAAAATTCCTAGTACTGCTCTTTGGAATGTTGCTGGTGCATTACATAACCCAAAAGGAAGCACTCGGTAGGCAAAAGTTCCCCATGGACAAGTAAATGTGGTCTTATCTTGATCTTCGGGTGCTACCTGAATTTGATTATAGCCACTAAAACCATCCAAAAATGAAAAGTACTTTTTACCTGCTAATGTATCTAATACCTGATCAATAAAAGGAAAAGGAAAGTGATCCTTCAAAGTTGCTTTGTTCAATTCCCTGTAATCAATGCATACCCTCCATTTACCATTCTTTTTAGGTACTATAACCAAAGGAGAAACCCATCGGCTATCTTAAATTGGATAAATGAAGTTTACATTGAGAAGTTTTTGGAGCTCTTCTTTCACTATCTCCCTAAGATTTGGATTCATCCTTCTTTGAGGTTGTCTGATTGGTCTACTGTTTTCCTCAATATAGATCTGATGGATGCAAGTCTTAGGATCAATACCTTTCATGTCAGTATACTCCCATGCAAATGCGGTAGAATGTTTTTGCAAGATTTTGGTTAGTTCTTCTTGTTGTGACTTTTCCAAATGTTTGTTGATATTCAATGTTTTTCCTGGAAAAATCTCAATGGTAGAACTACCAAACTCTTCCATAGAGTAAAGAGACATTTGTCTTGATGATAAATATTCTATGTTAGATTCCAATTGAAATTGTGTGGGGTCATATTCTGAAGATGTCTCAAAATTTTCTAATGTGTTCAGAATTTGACTATCCTCACTGATTTCAGAAATGGTAAAGACAGGTTGTATAGTGTCCTCATCATCAACCCATTCATTATCTCCTACTTCTGTGATTGCTTTTGCTGGAGGATACAAATTGAATTTCTTTGTTGAATTACCATTATAAATGTACATATCCCCAGATATACAACTAATAAAAGCATCAGCTGTGGCTATCCAAGGTCTTCCTAAGATAAGTGGGTGTCCTCCTAGATTACTCTTGGGAGTCAAAATCATAAAATCTACCGGATATTCCCAAGAATCTAAGGAGACTGAAATATATTCTAATACACCATCTGGTTTAATAATTGATCGATCTGCAAGTTGCAGTAAAGTAGGTGTAAAAATAAGGTTAGGAATTTTTAGCTGGTCCATAGTCTGTCTACTCATAATGTTAATAGCAGCCCCTAAGTCAATCAATGTGTTTGGAATTTCTATCCCATTTATATGTGTCTTGACAATTGTACTTCCTGGATCTACATACTTCTGCATGGTAATTTTTCCCATCATGATATCTGCAATTTTTCCTACTAGGTGGATTCTTCTTGTGTCTTTTAGTTTCCTTCCTGGTCTTTTGAAACTCAACTCCTTTATTGTTTTTTCTAGAATAGGAATCTCTCGAATGGTTTGTAGCAAGGGAATCTTGATACAAACATTCTTCAATTCATCTAGAAAATCATAGTTAGGCAACAAGATTTATTTTTCCACCCCCTTGTCAATTTGTAGTCTTTCAGGAAAAGGAGGTGTAGATGAAGATGCAGGTTGCTCAACTATAGGAGTTGTGGGTGTTAACTTTTATTTTTCTTTTTGAATGTTTGAATTTTGAAGAGATGCTTCCTCAGAGTCCTCATTGATTTTAAGAGAGTCCTCCTCAGAAGTATCTTGTTCTTGAATATCTATAGAAGGTTTTTCTAAAAATCTACCAGATCTGAGTTGTACATCATTGAGAGGAACAATCATATAGGTAGGAAATTGTTGTCCTTCTATCATGTAAGTATTCTAAGGATTTTTATTGTTAGGATTTGGCAATGGCTGAGCTGGAAGTTGATTTGTCTTTTGTTGATATGGGAGCATGAGTTGAGGATTTGGATTTTGTTGAGAAGGTTGTTGTTGTGGAAATGGAAATGAAAGTTGTGGATTTGGGTTTGGAAGTTGCGAAGCTTGTTGATTTTGAAAATATGGAGGATATTGATAAAATTGAGCAAATCTCCCATAAGGATTTTGCATCCCTTGTACCCATGGCTGATATGGATTTTGATGTTGGAGCCAAGGTTGTTGCCAAGGATTCCAATTTGGTGGGGTTTGAAGATTCATAGGGTTGTTAAACCCTTGAGTTTGTTGTCCCTACCAAGGTCTTCTTGCAACAAAACAGAGAGATTCTACTGAATTTGGATCTTCTTGAAAGACAGCTTTGAGTCTAGGAATTGAAGGACAATCCTTGATCTCATGATTCTCTGAGAAAATCATACATGTTTCTAAGACTTTTGCATCCAAGGGACATTCCATTAAAGCATGTTTCTTCCTACATTTCGGACAAAAGATGGCTAAAGCATCTGTTTCTGCTTTCTGCTTGTTTTGGATTTTAAGGGTGTCTAGTTGTTCACTAAGGCTCCCTAAGATATCAGTTTTGAATTCATCAAGCATATTACCAATCTCTGCCCTACTTACTGATCCGGTTGCAGATTTGTTAGCCCTAATAAGAGAAGGATCCCTAGGCCCTTTTCCTGTTTTAGATTTTCCTCTTGAGAGATGGACACATAGTTCTGTTATGTCACGAAGTGGAAGTTGAGAAATGTCTCCTTTCCCCATCATGTTTAAAATATCTATCCATTCATCTCTAATGGCTTTTAATATAAGGGATTTCAAGGTTTCATCATCTAAGTTGCTCATATTTTCTCTTTTCAAGTTGTATTGAAATCTTTCAAGTAAGTCTTCCAAATTTTCATCTTCTTTTTGCATCATTTTGAATACCTCATCCTTGTGATTGGTGGGCACAAAATAGTCCAAGTATCTATCCAAAAATGTTTGTTTCATATCATTCCAAGTCCTAATAGATTGAGTATCTAATCCCATGAACCATTTCAAAGCAGCTCCCTTCAAAGTTGAAGGAAACAATTTGAGTTTTTGAAAGTCTTCCATATAGTCATAGGTTCGGCACATGACTTCAAACTCAAACAAAAATGTTTCAGGATCCTCATTTCGCAATCCATAAAAGTTGGGGAGGACAGATGGCGAGACATTTTTCATTTTTGTATGAGTTTCCTCATCAAATATAGGGAATCCAAACAAGTTATCTCCTTCCCTATTTCTTCCATTATTATCTTCACCATTGTTGTCTCCATTGTTTCCTCCTCCTCTACCTCCAAATCCATCTATTATTTCCTCTGCCATGATATTTTCTTTAGAGTCCTTAAATTCCTATGGTTCTTCTATCAAGGGAGGATGAGAGAGAGTCTCTTTGTTTTCTAAATGGGATTTAGTAGGTGGTATAGGAGAATCCTCTAATTCAGCTGTTCCTTGAATTCCAAAAATCTTAAGGCTAGGGGTAGATGGTGGTGATTCTTGTCTATGCCTTGAAGAAGATGGAGTTGTAAAAATTGAACTCTTGGCTTTAGCTATAAACCTTCCCCTACAATCTCTTGCTCTATGCAAGTCATTTTTATATATTTTTTATATATTTTTTTTAAAGTTGGGCTAATAATTCTCTTTATGATCTTCCAGGTCACACTAGGTGCAAGAAGATAGCATACTTAAGAAATTACTAAACCAATAACTCTCTTTTCTGATTCTCCAGATCACACTAGGTGCAAGAGGAGAGCATACTTCAAGAAGTTATCAAGTTTTCCCTTCTTTTATTATTATTATTATTATTATTTTTTTAAGAAATTGGCTACCTAGTTACACTTCCCCGGAAATGGCGCCAAAATGTTTGGTCAACTTAGTGTGTCCTAAATTGCTACATTAATTTATCAATCCGGGATTCGTAAGCTGATGAAGTGTGGTGCACTATATGTGCAAGATAACATATTTCTTATCTTTTTGTCGTTTTTAGTTTTCTAATGTGAGATGGAAATTCTAAAATAAAAACAAGTATGGTTATGATTGTTCAAGGCAATGGTATCCTTTATAATGATTTACCAACTTGATACTTCAAAAGGAATTTGAAACATACAATGACAAAACTTGAAAGGAAATGAAAATGTGCTGCTAACCTAGTAAATAAAAACAGTGAACTATTGAGCATGAAAACCAAACTATCCTTGTTGCTGTCTAAACACAAAAGAAACTATGCTTAAAGAAATCCAGGAATTGCAACAAAGTAAATCTAAATCAAATTACATCAACTTATATTCTGATCCATCGCCATTAGTCCAGCTATGGCTTTCGGAGGTAACCATAAACAACTTGAGCAACATGATATCTAATTTGCAGAAAAAGAAACTAATATCAAACTACACATTCATACTTCAATCCCTCACCATCAGTCCAGCTGTGGCTTTCGGAGGTAACTGAAAATGTCATGAGCAATTTAATATATCTAACTTGCAGAAATTAAACTAATATCAAACTACACATTCATACTTCAATCCCTCACCATCAGTCCAGCTGTGGCTTTCGGAGGTAACTGAAAATGTCATGAGCATTTTAATATATCTAACTTGCAGAAAGTAAACTAATATCAAACTACACATTCATACTTCAATCCCTCACGATCAGTTCAGCTGTGGCTTTCGGAGGTAACTGAAAATGTCATGAGCAATTTAATATATCTAACTTATAGAAATTAAACTAATATAAAACTACACATTCATACTTCAATCCCTCACCATCAGTCCAGCTGTGGCTTTCGGAGGTAACTGAAAATGACATGAGCAATTTAATATATCTAAATCTGACTACTGAAGCAAATGAGCAAGACTGAAATAAACAAAGCAGTATTGAAATTAAACAGAAAATAAGAAAAGTAAATTAGCAGCAGAACAATATTGATTCCATGTCATTAGTCAAAAGATATGCAAATGCCCGGGCTTCCTATTTGAAATCTGAAACAAGAACACTGATCAGTTAACATAAAACATGAAATATTATGGACAGAAGTAAAGTGTAAAGCATGAAAGATTATAAACAGAGATGAAGCATAAATACCATGAAAGATGCAATGTATAAACACATGAATGACTTATGGCACAATGAACTTAAAGAAATAAAACAAGAACTATACAATAATGCACAAAACCTCAGCGTGTGCAGGGGCCCTCTGCACCAGCCTTGGCAACAGCCTTCAAGTACGAATTACGCTTGGAAACAGAGTCTTCTTATATATTAAAATGCAGTCATAACAAAGAGGTGATATTACGGCACAGTGGCAACGTAATTACATTACAGAGCTATCTGGAGGCTAATGGATACTAATCTAATATGCGTATGCAAACGCATTATTTATAACAAAGGAAATATAACTAATTCCCTAAAGTTTATGCTGATAGAAAACACGTAAACCATTACGTCCAGAGATCTAGGATCATGGCCGCGTTGAGGAGTAAATCTATGAAGAGTGGATGTTGGATTTGGCTTATGGAGCCATGTACAGGTGTTGATGTGTCTCCCGTAAGTTAGAAACGGTCATGCAAATCCTCACGTGATGAGAAACAGAGTCCTGTCACCGTGGGACTCTACGGTTGACTTCCACTTGGCCACCTTTGACCGCAGCCTCCTTAGGTGATTTTTCTCGAGCCAATAGGACACGATCCATGTCCACATCATTTCTGACTTGCCCATGTGGCTTGTTTTTCCTGAAGACACCTGTAACATAGATTTTCACAAAATGGCTGCAGAAAGTGGCAAGATTCCGCAACTAAATGAACAAAAATCTAAATCAAACAGCAGACACAAAATATAGTTAAAAACCATTTTAGATGCTCTTTTGCAATTAATATACAATGATATTGACAACTTGGAAGGTTCAGGTGAGTGAAAAAGGTCTAGGAAGATGTATAAGAAAGATGCAGATTTGAGACTCAACAGTAGCTTCAGGAAGCCCGGGCAGAGGATGCAATATTTCAAGGTCAAATTCAGCAAAAAGACAAAAAAAATAGCCACCATGGAAGATTTTTTCATGGAGGCCATTCAACACATATACACATCATATTCCTATGTAGTATACCTTAAAGAATAGTGGCTCCTATTTCAAATTAGGACACTAGGCTCTCATGGGTACTTACCCTTTCAGAACTGAAAAAAATTCATTGAATTTTGCAACCATTCAAGCATGGCAGACAAGGAAAATATGGAAAAATTCTACATGCACAATATTGTGTTAATAGAATTGAACATTTGCGACCCTAACCCTGGAATGGGAGACATGTAGTTTATGGAATTAGACTCTTTGATAATTAATGAGGAAGAAAGAGTACAAGAAGTAAGGAGGGTAATGAGGAGAGAAAAAAAGGAGCCTCTACACATTAGGGCAGAACTATTCAGCCCTAGGAGAGTCATCAACAACCTTATCAATATAGAAATGGATGTTGCACTTACTCAAAAATACCTCTGCACACAAGCACAAGCCATTGCTCATTTTGATGATGTTTCTAGGTTTTTGGGAGATGAATGCATAATGGCTAGTCAAAGGATATGGAATGACCTCCCTCTCAGTCTCAGAAACATGGAATACCACACCCTAGAGAGATTGAGAAGTTCTTTAGAAAGGGTACCACTATACAAGAGGGCCATTCATGCTAGGAAGATTCACTAGCTTGGTTTGAAACTCAGTCCACCTTTGTTGTTGGGACTTAGTGATGGGAAAGACCAAGATGAGAAAAACATAGAATGGGAGGAAGAAAAAAAAAATGATGGGTTTTACCCTCCTAAAGGGACTCCCACACTTCTTCCTTGGGAATTCATAGGGTCCATTAAAGCTTTGAAAGAGATGCAGAAGGAGGACTAAGTTTCTCAGAGGATGAGAAACCATTTGGTAGGGGGGTGATGATGAGCTCCATCATTAGGTATAATTGGAGGGGTTAATTGTTACCTTTTAGACTTATTAGTCTCTCTTTCTCACATTTAATTATATTATGGTCTTATGTTGCTAGTGTAGATGGTCATTAAGGATTTTCATCCTTCAAATGCATAATATAGGTTAAATGCATGATAATAATTAAGATATTGCACTTCTGATGAAGATTTTCAATTAAATCTTGGAGTAGACATAAATGAGATATTATAGGAGGATTTTCCACCTCCCTAACTCCCAAATTCAACCAAAGGATCCTCTATATTCCCTCCAACATCTCAAAATCAAAGGCAACCAATCAAGTGGGAGATCAAGTGCACCAAAGCTCCACTTCTCTTGTAGTCAAAGGGGACACATCACCTACTTTTTAGGGAGATTTTGGTAGCTACTCTCTAGGTTAAATAGGGTTGATCAAGAGCTCATTAGGGTTCAAACATTGAAGGAAGCTAATAGACTCTTAGCTCTTGTAATAGGTTTATGAGACTTTTATGATTATGTAATGATACTATTTTCTACAATAAGATGAGTATTGTTATTTTACTTCATTGATTTAGTTTCAGAGGGTTACACTTGTGCATTGGGGCACAACCCATTGGTCTTAGTCTCTCTTGTGTATTCATGCTTATTTTTATGACATTGCAGCTAGTTTTCTTTATGATTTTTAGCTAGATTGCTTACATTTCAATTCATTGTTTTTAGTTTTCTTCCATTTTTTCTTTGTCTTAGTTAAGCTTGCATAAATGTCAGTAGAATATCATATAAACTTAGAAAGTTGCGTGTCAAGCCTCCGTCTCTCATCTCTTTCCTTGGAGCTTGAGGAGGGAAAATCTTCACCACAGGTCCAAATTCTCTCTTTAATTTATGATTTCTTGGAAATAATAATTAGGTTCTTGGAGTGTCATTAATATGCCGAAAATACTGAGTTATATTTCTTTTTGAATACTTTAGTAGGTTTTCTTTTCAAATTCAACTCATCTTTTCCATGTTCTTCATCATAAAGTTGCCAATGTTTGTTGCATGAACAGGTAGTTTGCTTGCAGGTTCAAGTATCACAACAAAGGGGTACTTCACCAACACCCTTAGCTTCATTTCTCACGCATTATTAGCCTTCTTTCCATCAAATTTCCTTCACCCCTATTTTTGAGATTTTCACCTTCACACCGTGACTAACCCTCGAAGTGCAAGACGAGCTCCTTAAGAGGTTCTGAGCTTGGCCAAGGGGTTAAAAACCTTCTATTCGTCGAATTACACCTTCATTCCAACTCCCCTACACTTTTCTTTGTATTTTTTTCTACATATTTCCCTCAGATTGTTCCATATAGAAATCCAGGACTTCTTGTAGCACTATAGGAATCCTATAATAGAGCATGTAGTAGCACCAGTGGGCCTCTCCTTAAGCCCATAAAACATCATCAACCCCATCTAGACCTGCAAAAACCATCAATACTCCTTCAGCCTTGCATCCATGGGTTCAAAAACTTCTTAAGCCACCTTAGCGCCTTCTCATCCTTATTGCAAAACAATGCATTTACAAGCATAATTAGGTCATGATTAGATGCATGATTAAAAGCATGATAGTTAAAACATGAGGTAGCCAAAGTGTGTTTATCCATTTTTCCAAACAATGTGTGAGTAGATTAGCCTTATTTCTGCAATTTAAATTCAACCATTTACTTCATGAAGATACCCAATTTGCTTCTATTTCTTGCCATAGTTTAAATTGCATATTTCTTTCCTTGCAGAATAGCTAGAGGTATTTTATTACTTCATAATATTCCTTTGATTTTTAATATAGTAATGGTTTTGAGTCACTTTTAGTTCTATGTCTAAATCAAAAGTGTGATAGAATTCACCCAAAAATCCTAACAATAGCACCCTTTCGTATGACCCAGAAGAGGATGACATAAGTAGAATGCATATGTTGTGTCTATAGCATTGTCACCTCCAATTTTTTAAGAACCATGGGTTGATAAATTAAAGTAGAGTAGCCTCTAGGAGTTTCAACATTGTTGATGAAATACTAGGGCTTACTAGTATCTATGTCCTAATAGATGATAATACAACTAATGATGTAAGCGAACAATGCTTCTTAGCGATTCTCATATAAGTATGATACCCTTATGCTCAAATCTTTTTCTTAAACCTATAGATTACATATTTGTGAAATGTTTGATGAAATGATTTTCATGGATAGTAGGGGTCCATTCTAGACATTCTCAATGTTTTTGCAAATGTATCATTTTTCTATTGCTTAAATTCATTTATGAACTTGTCATTGAGTTCTAGGAAGTGATCTAGGCTTTGGGCCTGAAAAGTGGGATAAATTCTGGGGACGCAAGCATAGGTCTGAGGAAAAAATTCCCTTGACGCATGCATGTCGATGTTGTGGGAGCGTCCAAAGCCTTCAAGGCAGACCCTCTTCCATATCAAGAGAGCTTCTAGGGGTTTAATGGTCTAAAAAATCAGTGGGACCCAAGGGTTGGTTACCTAAGTACTAGTTGGGATGGCTCCTGGGACTTTTGTTCCTGATGTGGAAGGTATTTTTGATTTTTTTCCATCGATTCCACTTCCATGAGGTCACCTAGGAGGTTGAATTCCATTATAGTGTCCTCTCATTGCATATTTACCCCAGTTGGCCAGTTAATTTGATAGATGTGGGATGAGGGTGTTACAAAAAATTATTCGTTATGGTACAAATATCACTTATATATATCTGTAATAATTCCCAACTCAAAAAAAATATTCTTTTGGAATTGCACATCTCCCCCTTAGGAGGGAACTCAAGCTTTTTAAAAACTTACCAGAGGTTCAAGAAGAATATTTTTTGGGATGGCCTTCAATTGTATATTCATAGTTTGTGGCGGAATGTTTGGTTTTTGAGACAATTAAGACACTGGGTCTGTTACAACCTTTAACCATTCCAAGTCAATGTTGGGAGGAGTTCTCAATGGAATTTATTATAGGTTTACCCAAGTCTAAAGGAAAGAGTGTCATCATGGATGTAGTTGATAAACTGACCAAGTGTGCACACTTTTTAAAATATATCATCATATTAATGCAAGTAAAATTGCTACTGCATTTATGGAAACAATTCAAAAGCTACATGGAAACCCAAAGATTATTGTAAGTGAAAAGGATCCCATTTTCACTAGAAATTTTTGGACAAAATTATTTTCTCCTCTTGGCACTCAATTAGCTCATCGTTGATATTATTATCCTCAATCTAATGGGAAAACTGAGATAGTGAACAAATTTTTGGAAGGATATATTCTTTTCTTTGTATTAAATTAAAAAACACAATGGGTAAAGTGGTTACCTGTGTTTGAATGGTGGTATAACACTTCCTTCCATACTGCAGCAAAAATGACCCCATTTATTGCAATTTATGGATACCATTCTCCTTCCATAACATCATCTTTAAGAGAAAATTATAAGGTTCAATCGTTGGAAGATCACATCGAGCATAAAAAACAAGTTCTCCAACTCTTAAAGGATAACCTCATTATGGTGCAAAATCAAATGAAACAATAGGTTGATCAAAATTGTAGTGATAGAAGTTTTTATGTAGGCGACTGGGTATTTTTACAGCTACAACAATACAAACAAATGTCCCTCAAGCAAGTGAAGAGGGATAATAAATTTTCACCCAAATACTACGGTACTTACAAGAAGCTACAAAATATTGGTACTCTGGCCTACAAATTGGAGTTGCATACATCTTCCCACATATACCCATTTTTCCATGTTTCATGCTTAAATAAGGTTCTCAGTGACAAGCTTCGAGTTCAAATAGTATCTACGAAACTTGAAAAATAAGGAAAAATAATATTGGAGCCTAAAGCAGTCATCTAAATAAGAACCTGATAGCTACGAAATTGATCAATTTCATAGTATCTCATTAAGTGCAAGAACTTATCCGCTGAAAATTCCACATGGGGGATGATAATTTTATACAGAAGAATCCATAACTACCCAAGCATTGATGAAAACACTTTTTTTAAGGAGAGGGGAATGTTAGGTCCCTATAATATTAGTGTAGTATGTTTATTGTAGTTGTTAGTGCAGCTCCCTATTGCTAATTTTGTGTCCATGTAAATGAACAATTCTTGGATGATACAAATGACAAAACATACCTTCTACATAAATAAGTCTAAGGGGTCACAATATAACAATATGGGGACCACATGGGCACAACAATAAAAATAATCGGGCTACACCTATGGGGCAAAATAATAACAATATGGTAACTACATGGGCACAACAATAACAATAATGGGGCTAAACTAACAATAATAAGGGGCTACAATAGTATTATAGGGACCTAACATGCCCCTCTCCTTCAAACAAGTGTTGTCCTCAATGCTTGATTAGTTCTGAATGCTTGATTTTGTAGCTTTCAAGTTCTCATTTCTGTGACTGCTTGAGGTTCCAATATGATTTTTCCTTCCTCGTCAAGTTTTGTAAACATTGTTTGAACTGGGAGTTCTATAACCTTATTTAAGCATGAAACATGGAAAATTAGTTGTTGATGCAGGAGCATCAAGGGAATTTTTTTATTTGTAAATATGTTATAAAAGGGGGTGTGACAGTTTTCAATATTTTATTTAATTAATTTGTTATTTTAAATAAAATAGGAGAAAGTGAGGATTTTGTAAATATCCTTTTATTAATTAAAAGGATATGAGAGAAATTGGGGTAATTAAGGATATAAAGGGATAAGATTCTAGATAATAGGGTTTGTTGAGATATTTTAGTGGTATTTAGATATTAAGGGGATTGAGCATTAAATTAGATTACTTTTAAAAATTGTATAAATTCATCATTCCTCAAAGGCATGAGGAGAGATTGTGAGTGAGTGTGAGTAGAGAGTGAGAATTTTTTTGCTTGAAAGCCTTCGGGAAGTTTGTAAGGGGCCATAGAATACGAATATCAGGCCAAACAAGAATTGTAAGTATTTTTTATTAACATGATAAGTGTGTTTAGAACTTTATTGGTGGATTTGTGTTTATTTTCTGTAGTTGGAATTAAACCGAAGTTCGGTGCAGTTTAAGATTTTAATACCAGTTTGGAAGAAGTCAATTCACTGTGCATATAGAGCATTGGCAGATTGTATATATAAAAATATCTACAGTGTTGAAAAGCTATATACTCGAAGGTATGAAAGCGTACCATGAATTGTATGATGGAGCATTGTTGTCATTAAATGTTAAGGGTATTCTGCCTGCAAATAAGAATTGAATTGTGAATGAATTGCTGAATTCATGTTAAGAATTGAAAGCGTGTTAAACTGTGTGAACTGTGGTGAATTCTATTTTTCTGGAGAGATGCCAGTCATGACATAGGTTGGATTTAAGGGTGAATCAGTTTGTTGATGGGCATAAGGCGCACTATTTGATTTAATTCAACGAATCTCAGATCCGATTGGGATCGATTTTATCTTCCAATATTAAAACAGCGTTTTCAAATCTGGTTGAATAACGAGTTCTGGTTGATACTTAGACCTGCGTTGCAAATCGATGGGGCGTATGTCGATCTACAGGATGTTAGACGTGTTGAATAGGGCGCAGGTTTGATTTAGTGGCAACGTGTGCAGCGGAACCATCAAGTTAATTCGATTTTGAATTCACTTATTCTATGATATTTGTTTGACTAAAATCGTGTGGTAGCTTGCCAGAAGTTTTGAATCAGTTGTATGGTGGAATCGATTGATAAATTGGAGCTGGGAAAATGTTATTTGAATTGATGTTTCCAGGCTGAAAGCATCCGATGTTTTGTTGAAGAAAATTTTAAATGCAGAACGTTGAAAATACGGATGCAGGTTTGAAAAGGTCGACTTTATAGTCGTAGTGTTTTGAGTTTATGTGGAAGTTTTAAATTAAGATTTTCACACATATGAAAGCATTAAAATGGTATACTAGACGTGGAATATAAAATGCAGCGTTTGAGTTAAAAGGCCACGTAGGCACAGCAGTGGCAATTGGTTAAGAGATTCAATTGATCAACGCAGGAAGCAAGGGAAGGTAACTTATCCAGTGTTCAAGTTAAGACGTGAATGTGTCCAGGAAAGTCAATTTGCAGGGGCAAGTCATGTGTGGTAAGTTTAATTGTTATTAATTAAAAACCTGAATGTGTATACAAGTATGCATGAGACAAGTTGAATGGGAGAAGGGCGCATTTTTATATATGTTTGATATTTGTGTTGAATGGGAAAACACATTAATGTTAAGGTGTGGCATATTTCTGAGTTTGTTCACCGAAATGGGAACGTTGTTAATCCAGTGATCAACCAGTAACATGTGTGGGTTGATGTCAATTGCGCAAAGGTTGGATGGATTATAATTGCTTATGATTTGGATTGAGTAAGAGCGCATTCTTTTAATTGATTCCAGTCATATATAAATGAGAGTTACGGGTTTTATTTGTGGGAGCATTCAAATGTTTGGCTGCGTTGAGGTAATGAATTCCGTGAGCATAAATTCAAGGTATCTGTGGGTGATTATTCTTGCACAGATTTGAAGTTTAAACATTAGGCTGCAAATACCTTTTGTTGAAATACATATATGTTTGTGGTGATGGCTCATGCCATTGGAAAGAAATGATAATGTGAGTTTGAATTTTATTTGGGATTGTGGAAAACAATTTGAACATTGTCATTAAATAGTGAATGATTTATTTCGTTGGGTTTGATTGAAGATTTCAAAAGTTATGAATTTGTCATGAAGGAGGAAACTCTCATATACAGAGATTGATTGATTGTGAAATGGTTTTATAACCATAAATTGAAAGATAGCTTCCGTAATTGGGAAATGATGAAATTTCCCAAGATTGGATTCTTAATTGGGCAGTAATTGCAATGTATGCACTGAAATGTTTGAAGATCCTGGTTATTGCAGGCTCTGCCTGCATCAGGTGCGCTTAGGAATATGCAGGAAGCTCCAATTTGTATTCCATATACCAATATTTTTCAATACCATGTAAGGACCATAATACATTGGTGATTATTTATTATCCTTCTTAGATTTCTTGAGGGACATTTGTTTGTATGGTTGTAGCCGTAAAAATACCTGGTCGCCTACATCAAAACTTCTTTCGCTGCGATGTTGATCTTCTTGCTGTTTGATTTGATTCTGCACCAAAGTTAGGTTATCATTTAAGAGTTGGAAAACTTGTTTTTGATGCTCTATGTGATCTTCCACTGCAAGAACCTTAGAATTTTCTCTTAAAGATGATTTCAATGTTTGCATCTCTAGTGAGCATAATTGTGAAAATACGCCTCATTGTTATTTCTTTAGAATCTGTGTCATGCCATTAGATCTGATTATCTTTCCTGTTTTCAATTCAATACCCCTTTATTAAACTTTCTTTCCTTCCTAAAAAAATTCAAGAAAAGTTCTTGAAAATTAAAAGCTATCGTACCCAAAGATTGTAACCAATGAACTCCTAACAGAACATTAGCACCACCCATTTGAATGGAAATAATCGAGATATTCAATACATATTCCCCCATGGTTATCTTGATATTATGGCACTTTCTAGAGAAATTTATATTTCCTCCATTTGCAACAATCACTTGATACTCTGGTGTTGGATATAGGAATAAAGTCCATTCCTTGGCTATCTTACAATGAATAAAATTATGGGTACTACCTGAATCAATCAACACTATTAAATTTTTCTTCTTGATTTGTACTTCTATATTGAGAGTTTTAGGAGTGGTAATTCCTTATAATGCATTAAAAGATATGGACAGATTCATTTATTCTTTCTCTAAGGTTGGTTCCTGGCGTACATCCTCTTCTTTTGAAGTTTATTGTTCATTTTATTCCTCCTCTTCACAATCTATATAAACTAATTTCTTCCCATAACACTTATGAACTTTAGTGTATTTTATATCACAACTGTATCATATCCATTTTTCTCTTTTTTCTTCCAATTTTTTTGTAGCAACACTTCCATTTTTATAGATGTGATTGGTTGGCTTCCTTGTCGCCATAATTTTTATTTAAATTTTTATTGCAAACCTGAATGCCTTCTCTAATGAATCAAGTTCCCAAAGGTGAACCTCATGTTGGATGCTATCCTTTAAAGTCCCTATGAAGACATCAATCCCATGTTCCTCTAGAATATCATTTACCCTTATATTCAATTTTTGGAAGTCCTCAATGTGCTCCACCATTGAACCCTTTTGTTTGAGATTTATCAATTGGATAAAGAAGGTGTTTCTATTTTTATCCTCATAGTGTGCTATCATTTCCTCCGTAAAAATTGAGCAAGTGACTAGTGGTTTAAGAGAAAAAATCCATTGATACCATAAAAACTAATTTTGTTCTAAATATAAAGTTGCAATGCATACCTTTTGTGTGTGTTGCACATATGGAGCTCAAAGTTTTGCTCCATTTTTAGTATCCATGTTATCGGATCCTTTCCATAAAAATTCCTCATATAGATATTTGGAATATGGTGGGTCTTCAATCAAGCACTAGAGGCTATGGAATCATGATTAAAAAAAAATTTATTCTCATCATGAGTTTCATCTAATACCTTTTCGCCATTCGGAAGCATTTCTTGTAGCAACTTTGTCAAATATGCTTTTAAACCATTCTTAAAATATTCCATGTTTCCTTTTATTTTTCCTTCTATACCATCCATATTATCTTATTTTTATGCTTTTAAATCATCTATGTCATCTTTTGTTTCTCTTTGTGAGATCGAAATTTGTTGCACTTGGTCCTGTCATTTTGATATATTATGTTGCAATTATTCCTCTTCATGCATCATGGTAGAGATTTATGAGAGATTAATGGGTGTAGAATTATTATTTTGAGGAATTTTAGAACCAAATACAGATATATATGCTTCAATATGCCCTTGGAATCACTTCAACTTATTTTTTAAACAAACTATATGCAATTTGTTTTAAAAAAAATATGCCTTTTTCTTTCTTTTAGGAGCTCGATCTTGAAACAATTGTAACTCTGTAATTTGGGATCTTCAAGATCTGGACTTTAGTCCTATTTTATCCCTCTTAGTCTTATTTATAATTCCACATGTAAGACCTAATTTTGATTCTTCAAGATAAATTTATGTGCGATCTCCCATAATGGCCTAATTATGGAATAGTTCAGTAGAGCGAACTTGTATAATGTGCCACATGTCACTATTTTGACCTTCGGCTCTGAAATCTATACACAAGAAACTAAAGTCCATGCAATTTCGGAAACTTTTTATAGAATTCAAATCCGATGCCTGAAACGAAAGATATGCCAATTTTCCCTTGGTCACCTGTTTCATATGAAATTCTGGAGCCTCCATAAACCCTTACTTCCTCAGATCATATCTCTGAAAATATAGTGAACCAAGATCTAATATTTTTACACGAAGTTCCTCAATATTTCGATTTCTTGTGGTAATTTTTTTAGCTTATGAACCTTCATAGAAAATTTTTTATTGCGAAAATTAAAATATGACCTATTTGCAATAGTGAAACCCTAGAATCCAAAGCTATGATACCAAATGTTATGAAACGAACTCACTAAATAGAAGAAATGATAGATCAACGACTTAGAAATCTACTTGAGGGGGAAAACCTTTTAAAATTACATAAATGATTAATTCTTGGATGATACAAACGACAAAAACTACCTTCTATATATAAGAGTCTAAGGGTTCACAATATAACAATATGGGGACCACATGGGAACAACAATAATAGTAATGGGGGTGCACCTACAGGTCACAATAATAAAAATATGGGGACTACATGGGAACAACAATAACAATAATGGGGCTACACTAACAATAATAAGGGGCTGCACTAGTATTATAGGGACTTAACATTGATCATCCAATAATTATTCATTTATGTGAAGTAATTGAGGCTTCTCCCTAGAAGAGGTTATTTCTCAAGTTGTTGATCTATATTTTCTTCCTTTTTATGAGTTGGTTGCATAAAATTTTCCATCAATGAAAAGGGGGGGGGGTTTGAATAATGAGTTGTCATTGATTTCAAAGATAAGGGGATCCAAAGATGGACACATTTTATTAATACATATTAAATCTTAGACAATTCCCAAATATAAGGGGAATCCAGGGTCTAATGGACTTGAATTAAAGGAATATTAAACCTGTGTCAGGGTTAGCCCATGTCAATAGGACTAACATTCAAGTTGGATCCTTAAAGCAAGCATCAAATACAAGAGCCACAATTGAGGAAAATTTCTAACAATATCACACTGAATAAGATTGGTGAGTGCATTAGGGAGGATCAATATGTGGATTAAGATATCAAGAATATATGATCCAAGGTGCATATCAAAAGGAATAGGGAGGTAAGGAATTTTAGGCTCGAATGCAGTCAAAGTATCTATAATTGTAAAATTAAGTGCTAGAGTATAAATGAGATCTAAGGTTTCAGTAATAAAGTAACAAGAAGGGACAGTAAGCTAGTTCAAGTTATAAAATAAACCGTAACTTAAGATTTTTGAAAATCATCAAATTTTATTATAACATGAATTACCATAGAAAATATTTGTTATTGGGTCACTATCATTAGTTGACAGATGTAATATTTGTTGAAAGTAAACGATATATCTATTAAACCCTTGCCTTATCAATAATTCTTCCTATTCCTTGGATTGTAGAATATCTAATATCATGATATAAATAAGCCCTTGTGTTATTATCTAGTCACAATGCACTTAATGTTAATCACTTGAGGGCTCAGGCCCCTTGACATATCAGAATATCATTATTTTATAAAAAGGCATAACCCTTGAAAATTTTCCAATATTTTGGTAAAATAGCTCCCAGTCACAACCCCTAGTCACATGGGTGCTTAATTTTAGCACCCTAGGGATAAAAAACCTTGAAATATTTCCATATCAGTGTATTAAACAAAAAGGTGTAGATCCATTGAACCTATATTATGTTGATATAGAAAATCACTTGGTCATCACTTTGGTCATGTGGTGCTAAGATGTAGCACCTAAGACTTATACCCTCAATGCATCACAACATCGACACACTAAAGAGATTCACAAATTTCATAATATTCCAAGCACTTATAACACGTGGTCATAGCCCCAAACATAAGGGGACTTAAATCTTACCACCTGAGGGATAATAAGCCTCTAAATATCGCAATTTAAATGAAAGGTGAAGGATAAATGAACCTCTACTATTCTAATATATTATCTCGTAGTCACTTCCCTAGTCATGAAGTGATAAGTAATTTCACCTAGGGCCTAGAGCCCTCAATATATAAGAGAATATGGAATCCTTCGATAGTTTGATATGTTGGTACATAGGCTCGTTAAATAACAAAGAATGCACTAGCATTTGGTAGAAACAATTTTTTTCATCCATACCTTCAAGGTCTTGGTTTTGTGAATATTTCTATTGTTAAAGGATTTAAGGTATATTCTCGATAGATAAGTATAAATCAATATGTTGAGGTTTTATCCCTAGTGCCCCATAAAAGAAAAAATTCGTGTTTGGTATAATTTTATGAGGACCCGATAAATAATGTTGAATGGAGTATTGTGAGAACTAATCCTTGAATATTTAAGCGCATATTTGAAGCTTAAGATGATTTCGACATGCAATTATAAGCACTTGATAATAAGGTGAAATATTCTTAGTATTTTGATTGAAGCGAGTTGTTAAGAGTTTTAGTCACTTTGAGATCATGATGGAAACCAAAAAGCCTTTGTAATGTTCCTAAATTAGCTTCAGCTAATTTGGAACATTAATTTTGCCTTATTTATTTTGTATTTCATGATTAATGAATAAATTGTAAAGGAGGATGTCTAATCCTCTCTAATCATCTTGAAAATCAAGAATAAATCAAAGCCTATGTGAAAAGAGACATATTTAGGCCATTGGAATAAAATCTTGTAGGTGTGAAAGGGCCAAGACCACCAAAGGAGATCCTATTTGACCAATTCAACAACGCTGTCTAGGTTCATTGAACCTCCTTGATGGACTGCACAGTTCTAGAAGGGGTTTCCAAGTGTGAAAGGAACCAAAAGATGAAAGTGGTTTAGGGTTTTCCAAGAGACTCAAATGTTATAAAAGGAGGATGAAGGCTCATGAGGAGGTTTTTGATCATATTTCATTTTCTGAGCTTGCTAAGGCAACTCCATTTCTCTTTGCTGCTTAGCAAGAGAAAGAGAGGATCTCCTGTTTAGGAATCCTCTATCCTTCTTTGAGTAGATCTTGGAGGGTAATGTGATGCATTTCTCCACTATCTAGCATTTTAGCCAAGCTTCATTTCCATTAGCAGCATTGGTCTTTTTGATGGTTTTGCAGCTGCAGTGAAGTTGCAGCAAGTGATGATTTAGATCTGCAAGGATATAGATGTTTTGAGGTATTTCTCTCAGGGAGGGTGTCTTGTGACCACACGGAAGAGGATATCTATTGTATTTTGATTTTAGATCTGTATATTTCATCTGTTGTACTATTATTCTCAAGCTATTGCGTAGTATCCTTGGATAATTGCGTTATTTCCTATGTATTGCTTCATTATTGCCTAGATCTTTCATTATACGTGTTCGTGGTGGTTTAGGCTTGCCTCTCACCTTGAAGATTTATGAAGTAGATTGCTGATATATCATGCTTAGATCTGATGTATATTATGAATAAATTCATCTTCAGAAATTACTGAAGCTTTCTACAGTTTTGTGTACAAAAAGTTAGATCTACACTTTCTAGTGCATTATTTTGTAAAAACCCTAAGGGGATCTTGATTAGAAGGCTGAGTAGTTTCCAGATCTGATATGGATCTGATGTTTCAGCCATGAATTTTCTGTATATCTGTAATCTAACATTATATGCTGAAGCACACTTAGAGGGATGTTGTTCATTTATTTCTGCAACTTTTACATACATTGCAGCTCCTATTTCTGAAGATTTCTTGCTTATTTCCTCATGCAATTCACTGTACTTCTTAAGGAACTCCATTCAAAGTATTATTTTCTGTTGCTATACTATAATATATTTCTGATGGATAATTTTCAATGACTCTCTACTAAAACGGCGCAATTCTGAAGTGGGTTTTGTTTCATTCCATCAGCTCTTCTCTTTAGCTGGTTTTAAACTAGTCAGCTTCGTGGGAGATCTGTTTAAGGCCCTTAAACTTATTTGTTTTTCCTTAAATTCATCATGGAGTTCCCAAACAGCCAATATTAAGGGAAACCGGCCCTTTTAAACATTATTATTACACCATTTTTCTTATACAGTGTTCTCCTTGAGCCTCTTGCAGTTTTTCTTTGAAGTGGAACTTCTCGCTCCTTGTTTGTTTGGTTTTTTCTGCTCTTTTGGATCCATTATTTAGATATGAATATCTAAGGATACAAATGGTTTTAAAATATAAGAGGAGTGTGTTTCTCCCACACTTGTGGTGTTTCATCAGTTTTCTATAGACAGAGTCTGGAACGGTCTAGGAAGCCTCTTGTTTTCACCCTCTCTCTAGAGGTGATATAACCAATAAATGCCCTACTATTCTATCTCTGGTTTATAATTTCTGGTGATTTTCCATACTACTGTGAATCCATAGTGGAATATCTCAAGTTATTCCCTATTGTGCCTATTTTTCCCCATTTGGAATATTACAGTGGTATCAGAGCATGATCTCTAGCACAACCTGTGAGATCAAGCTATCAGTGAAATCAAGAGCAAGGGAAACATGAAGAATATGAGTTTAATATCATTTATTTTCATATTTAAGAAGAGCCTCCCCAAGGAGGATGTGCAAGAATAAAATATAAGTAGCAGTGAAGCTCCCAAGGAATTTCAAAGAGAAGATCTGCCAATCAGATCTACAAGATCTGTGCATGAGGAACATTTTGAATCCTCATCTCATGGTTATGTGCATTTAGCCATATCAACATAGCTTCAACATTTTTCCAATGATTCCTTCATGAAGGGAGAAAAAGAATATGTGAGCTTGATTGATGCATTTCCAAGGGCAAGATCTCCATTTGGTGAAGAGTCCTCATCTCAAGAGGAAAGCATGAAGGTTTCTCCTTCAATAGTTGATCAAGATATATTGTCCCTCATTGATGATTGGAAAATTTCAGTTATTGAAGAGGAGGAGTAGGAAGTGGGAGATGAGAATGCAGTCACCTCAAGGGCACCTCAAGAAATTCATGAGGCAGAGGTTGGAGCACTTTCTACAAGAGAAGAGACTCTTGCACCCTTGCAAAGAGTCCCGCAAGATCTCATGCATGAGGAGCATGTACTATCATTGATCAATGCTGAGGTCTTGGATATAGGGGAGGTAGAAGAGGAGGAAGGAAATCACAAGGTGGAGAGCATGAACCCTTCTCTACTTCAGAGCTTGGAAGCACAAATAAGCCAAGAGGACTTATGCATTGAAGGTAGGGACAGGTCTATCTGCCTACATCCACATTCTGCTCTATGCCTTGACACCTTTTTGCAAGGAGGTCCTCTACTAGGAGCACCTCTTGATAGGAGGAAATATAAAGTGTTCTCTCAACTATGGGATACATATGCATACTAGGCCAAGGACGGAGCCTTGGGAGAAGCTAGCACACTGCAGAGAATATCTCAAGCAATCATGAGAGAGATGAGCAGTTTCCTGAAAGGGACATTGCAAACTCCCACTCAGATATCTGTGTTGAGAAAGGAGAAATCAGAGATCTATGATGGCATTAGCATGAGGGCACATGGCAACTCCATACCTTTGGGGTAGCCCATGATCTCTTCATTCACAAAAGATATTTCTGAAGATGGCAAGGGGATCCTAACCCTCTTGTATACATGAGCCAAAAAGAGGAGGTTTTGGAAAACAAGGACTTTCCAAGACGAAGTTGATTTCCATATGCTCCAATATTGTCTTGTGCAAGAAAAACTGCAAATGTGGTAGAAAAAGGAATATTATGATGCTCCAACATGTGATCGTGATATCAAGGATGTCAAAGAAGGGAGCCATGAGAAGACAAGGGCTGCATTTCAGACCTCTACAATGTTGTCATTCTTGGAGAGCTTGGATCCTTGTTGGGATTCCCAACTCAAGATGGAATACTCCAAGGACCTTTTCACATGGGGGGTTCTTGAAGGGGAAGTTAAGGATGAAAGGTTCAACGTGGTAGATGGAGTTATCTATTTCTATAATCTTATTCTTTTGGCTAGTGACTCCAAAATCAAGAAGGGACTATTTGATGCCATCTATGAAATCCTGCTTTCCAAACCCACTGGTTTTGTCAAAGCATATCATACTCTCTTGGGTGGATTCATATGGGAAGGATACAAAGAATATGTGTACTATAATATGAAGAAGTGCATGGAATACTTGGTAGAGGAAGAGGAACATAGCTCTTGGGAGGAGCCACCATTCACACCTCCTTATTCTTTGAGTGTGAGAGGGAACTCATCCATGAGTTACCCCACTGATGTAAAACAAGTATATAGAGAGGCTCATCCTCTTGAAAATTATTTAGTATCTCCTATATGCTTATATTTTTCTGACACTCATTTGCAGGGCATGGTGCCAAGATGGGGCACTAAGTATGAGGGGTTTCATGGGCCATCTAAGGCCATGAACTATGTTGATGTAGGCCATTCCTTGGAGAACCTTGGAAATATATTATATTCCTCATGGTGTGATTCTTCTACACCAACCATGATGTACATTCTCCAAGAATTCCAAAGACATGAGGCAACAAACAAGTGTTGGGGGAGGCACTTGTCATATATTATTCTATGGAAGTTAAGAATAAAATTGCTCTGGTTGCACATAAGGGAACATCTTCCTTCTCATCTATCACACATGGTAGCTAGCATGATTCTAATCATGATCCCACAAACTAGAGATGTGCTTATCCTTGTTGGGGGCATAGTTGGAGGAAAGGCACACTTGTTGAATGTGCCCTTGGGGGAAGGAGTTCCCCATTATTTTTGCATTGCATTCTTCCATGGGAGCATGAGATTTTGTATGGCCACTATGATAAATAATTTGTCTCTTTGTAAGGTGAGCCATATGTTGGTTGGTGACATGCCTCTCACATGTATTGGGGAGGAGATCTTCTATGGATTGCCAAGTTGGGAGGTGATCCAATTAATTTTGATGATAGCATGGGGATGGTGTTGAGATTGCAACAAGATGATGAGCTTAGTGGAAAGAATTCTCCTTCACTAAGTGGGCCCACAGGCTATTTTTGGCACAAAGTATATTTTTAGACATGTCGATCATATTCTATGAGTTGCAGGATGCTATTTGTGGATGGCTCATCAAGTTGGAAAAATAGATGGACTTCTATTTTTAGACATATTGGGTAGAATCTATTTTTATATTACCAGTCTAAAAATAGATATGTCGAATATTATTAGCTCTTAATAATATTTGGACTCTAAACATTATCTTATTCTCTTGGAGCACTTCAGTTAAGTGCACATATGTGGCATAGGAGCTGACATAAGGAATTACACTACTCCTGAGGGTTAAGTGGAGCTATTGCATGAATACTTCAGTTAGAACTCATGTGACAGAGTTTGGTGGAGTTGTAGAAGTAGTTGATGGAGTTGTGTTCAGTTTAACTCAATTAGACACAGTTGAGTTAGTTGTATCTAGTCTAACTGATTGATACACTAGTGAGAGTGGTGTGAATTAATTAATAATTAATTCACTAAATATTAACTCATTAATCAACTGAAGAATACATTAGTTAACTACAGTGCATGGATGTCAGCAAGAGACCATTGAAGAAGTAGGAAAGAGCAAGGTGACTATCAACAGACTATACCGTTGCATGATTTGCAACAACCAAAGGATCGGAGATGCCAATGAGGATTGTGCAGTACAAGCCAGGTGGTTATGAGTTCATTCAGTAGCCATTCTTCGCAGGGTGATTGCACAAAAGAGAGGCTATCCAAAGTAGATTGGAGCATGTGATTTGCTAGATCTAGCTTACTAGTGTGTAGAAATTGGAGATTGTACCTAGAGCTTGTGAGGAGCTTTAGTAAGGGATTATTGTTACATGATCTCTATGACATATAATATACAGATAGTTGGGGTTTTCAGCTTTAAGATTTCCCATGAAATACTGTGTTCATATGTGTGATTGTTTATGGTTTTAATGTGTGCATGCGATTGTTTTTATTTTTGCAATTAATGATCAATGGTAGAAGAGATTCTGTATTGTGCATGAAGTTAAATGGTGTGTGATCAGGACAATCTCGGTGAATAATATATCAATTATTCAAATTTCTACATGGTATCAGAGCGATATTGATCATTGGAGCAATTGCAAAACATTGAAGCAGTTGAGTTTTGAGCTAGTGGAATTCGAATTTGCAGCAGTGTTTTCTTGGTGTCGAATTTGAGATTTCTTTCAACGGATTGTGATTGGAGTATGCCCTTGAGGGTAGCTCAAATTATATTGCATGGAAGGATAGGATGGAGGCGGTGCTGGATGACAATGGGTTGAAGGAGTTCATAGATGCAGAAATTCCAAAACCTACTTAGCGATGTCACCACTTGACGATGGAAAAGAAGACAACAAAGTGTCAAAGGATTCTCGTTGGAAGGTGTGAAGGATCACATAGTGTCTAGCCTTCATGGTAAGGCTTCTCCATTCTTGATGTGGAAAGCTTTGACAGATTTATTCCAAAGCAAGAGCGACCATAGGAAGTTGGCACTCAAGGACAAACTCAGGAACATAAAGATGGAGAAAGGCGACAGTATGCCCAAGTACCTCACGAAGTTCATCCAATGCAGGGATGAGTTGGGAAGTGTGGGGGTGACTGTTGATGATGAGGACTTGGTGAGCTTGGCTCTCCTTGGGCTTCCGAAGATTTGGCATTCCTATCAGGACTCTGTCAATGGTCGAGAGAAATTGCCAGGATGGGAGCAACTTTGGTCAGATCTCATGCAAGAGGAGATAAGGTGGAGTACCAGGGACAGACCTTCATCAAAAGCATCTGATGAAGAAAATGGCGCTTTGGTTGCCAAAGAAAAGAAGGGGAAGAGCAAGAAAGCTTCTCATTCCGGTGTGAAAGGAAAGAAGCAGGACATGTCCAAGGTGAAGTGCTTTCACTGTCACCAGCACAGACATTATGCCACAAATTGTCCGCAGAAGAAGAACAAGCAGGTCGCTAGATCCTGTGCCTGCAGAGCTCTGAAGGCCGGCACTGAGCTGGATTTTTCATTGATCACATGCTTGGTCTCAAGTATGGCGGGATCATTGTGGTTTCTTGACAGTGGCGTGTCTTTTCACATGACAGGAGATCGAGATTTGTTTACTGATCTGGATGAGAAAGATCTTGGAGTGCACATCGAGATGGGCGACGATCGTAGATACAGTGCGACCGGTATCGATACCATTTCCTTTGAGAGGGAGTCTGGTAAACCCTTCGTATTGAAGTGCGATGCATCTTTCGTAATTGAAGAAGAATCTTACTTCGTGGCGATGCCAGAAGACAAGGGATATGATGTTGTCTTTAGTGAGGAAAGGCTTTCCGTTATAATGAACTGTGAAACCCGAATGATGGGGTTCGAGTTAAGCACCTTTATCAAATTGGTGTGGTAGATGGCTACGCAATAATGGCAGCATGCTGCGAAGGAGTGGTGAGCCGGGATGAGGGCGAGTTGTGGCACAGGAGATTGGGCTACCTTCACCATGGAGCTTTGAAAATTTTGTAGCATATTTCTACCGGGCTTCCCAAAGGTACACTTGTGCAATCAGATCAGTGCAAGGGATGTACTTTGGGAAAATTTGTGAAAGCCACCTTTCACGAGAAGGATAGTCGCACCATGATGATCCTTGAGAGAATTCACACAGACGTGTGTGGACCTTTCTCAGTAGCTTCGACAGCAAAGCACAGGTACTATGTGATATTTGTTGATGATTTCTCTCGGAAGTGTTGGATCTTCTTCATGCAAAAGAAGAGCGAGACATACTCAAAGTTCTGTGAGTTCAAGGCGCTGGTTGAGAAGGAATCAGGGAAGCATGTGAAGGCTCTTAGGAGCGACAATGGTGGTGAGTTCATCTCTGCTGAATTCAAGGAATTTTGCAGTGCAGAAGGAATTCAAAGAGAGATCATAGCGCCTCATAACCCACAGCAGAATGGGGTCGTTGAGCAGAAGAACAGAACGATCATGGGTGTTGCACGGGAAATGTTGCATGATCAGGGCCTTCCAATACACTTGTGGGCTGAGGCATGCAATATTGCGGTTTATGTGCAAAACTGTTGTCCTCATAGGATACTTGGCATGAGTACACCCGAGGAGGCGTTTTCTGGTAAGAGGCCTGATATTTCCCATTTGAGGATTTTTGGTTCACCTGTTTACATTCATGTGACTAAGGATGCCAGGAAGAAGCCGGAGCTAACCCAGAGAGGTTGGGATATTTGTGGGGTACACCGATACACCCCACAACCATCATGGTCCTGGAAAGAAAATCTGCAACATCACAGCGTCAAGATATCAAATTTCATGAGGAGAAAGCCATGAAGTGTTCGCTTGAGAGGGAGCCACACTTGCATGCAGATGAGGAGCTATTAGTCCCTAAGGATGAGTCTCAGGATGTGGATCAGCCACAAGATGAGGTTCATGGAGTGGAAGAGACCACTCATGCAGCGCCAACCATCAGAGGGCGGAAGCGCACTACAGAAGCTGAGCGACTGGCTCAAGATGCAGAGAGGATTGTAGGAGCACCTACATCACAGCGCAGACAGAGACAGTCACCTGACCGGTATACTGGATACATGGCTCTTATGAGCAAGTGTATCGTGACAGAGCCATCCTATTTCGAGGAAGCTGTGGAGGACCCCGCATGGGTAGATGCCATGGTGGAAGAGTATGATTCGATTGTCAGAAACAGTGCATGGGAGATTGTCCTGAGACCAGAGGGGAAATCAGTGGTGGGTTCGAGATGGATCTACAAAGTGAAGCAGGCAACTGACGGGAGTGTGGAGAAGTATAAGGCAAGATTTTTTGCTCGAGGCTTCTCACAGATAGAGGGGATCGATTATGAGGAGACCTTTGCACCTGTCGCAAGGTATTCTTCCATACGGACGATTCTTGCTCTCTCAGCACAGATGGGGTGGCACATTCATCAGATGGATGTGAAGATGCTGCTCCTCAATGGGGGGGATTGATGAGGAGGCACAGCAGAGCAGTTCGAAGGTTTTGAGATCTTCAGCACGAGTCGCAGATGTGTGGCGTGCTCAAGAGGAGCGATGTGGGCTGAAACAAGCACCTCGTGCTTAGTACACACGGATAGACAGTTATTTCACCGGTCTTGGTTTCGCCAAGAGTGAGGCGAATCCGAACCTATTCCAGATTGTGGCGGAGGGTAAGTTGTTGATCATTGTACTCTATGTAGATGATTTAATACCAACGGGTGATGAAATGTTGATACACTCATGCAAGGCTGATCTTGTAAAGGAGTTTGAGATGAAGGACTTGGGCCTCCTTCATTATTTCTTCGGATTGGAAATTTGGCAGCGCAGTGATGGACTGTTTGTTTCTTAGGGTAAGTATGCCCAGGAGATACTAGAGAAGTTCAACATGCATGGCTGCAAGCCTGTTGATACTCCTCTTCCTGGTGGATGGAGGAAGGAGGATGCTACTTCGGCGGAGGTAGTGGATGCCACTGTTTATCGACAGTTGGTGGGGTCGCTTATGTATCTGGTCAATACACGACCCGACATATTATATGCTATTAAATAGCTTTCACAAGCTATGGTTAAGCCTACCAAGCTCTTTTGGAAGGCGGGGAAGCATGTATTGAGATATCTCAGAGGCACATCGGGATATGGATTGTGGTACAAACAGTCGGATGAGGTGAAGCTGTGTGGCTTCACGGATGCAGATTGGGCAGGGAGCCCAACGGACAGAAATAGCACATCTGGAGGGATTTTCGCATCGATTCATCAGCTTTTGCACAGCGCAGAAGCAGAGATCCATGAAACTCGCCTGGGGAGAGGCCGAGTATATGGCAGCAAGTTTGGCCGCATGCGAGGGCTACATGGATGAGGAAGATCCCGTGTCGTTGCTCTTGCCCACACTTATCCTCGTGATATTTTGACACCGCAGTTACATCAAACTCTCAATTAATCCGTATTTCATGATAGATCTAAACACATTGACATCCGGTATCATCATATCATAGAGTGTGTGTAGCGGAAGATCATGTTACTTTCATATATTCCCATGGAGGATCGGGATGTTGATATCTTGAAGAAGGCGCTCACCAGGAGCAAATTCGAATACCACAAGGGCAGGATAGGGGTGGAAGATAATCCTTATCTTGTTGAGGGGAAGTGTTGAGATTGCAACAAGATGATGAGCTTAGTGGAAAGAAGTTGCCTTCACTAAGTGGGCCCGCAGGCTATTTTTGGCGCAAGTCCATTTTTAGACTATGTCTACTTTTAGACATGTCGATCATATTCTATGAGTTGCAGGATGCTATTTTTGGATGGTTGGTCAAGTTGGGAAAAATAGATGGACTTCTATTTTTAGACATATTGGGCAGAATCTATTTTTAGATTGCCAGTCTAAAAGCATATATGTTGAATATTATTAGTTCTTAATAATATTTGGACTATAAACATTATCTTATTCTCTTGGAGCACTTCAGTTAAGTGCACAAATGTGGCACAGGAGCTGACAGGAGGAATTACACTATTCCTGAGGGTTAATTGTGAGCCATTTCATGGATACTTCAGCTTAGAACTCGTGAGAGAGTTTGGTGGAGTTGATTGAGGAAGTTAATGGAGTCGTGTTCGCTTTACCGAGTTAAACATAGTTACTGAAGTTGTATCGGTCTAACCGATTGATACACTAGTGAGAGTGGTGTGAATTAATTATTAATTAATTCACTAATTATAAACTCATTAATCAACTAAAGAATACATTAGTTAACTTCGAAAGGGTACGTGACAATGGGTGAGCACTGTTAACATAGGTGAAAGATAGTGTGACTACTGGCCAGGACTACACTGCTGTATAATTTGCAACAACCAGTGATAGGAGATGCCAATGAGGATTGCACAGTACAAGATAGGTGGTTTGAAGTTCATTCAGAGCCATTCTTCAGCAGTTATTTCACAGTAGAGGCAGGCTATCAGGTGGCAAAGATTGGAGCATGTGATTTGCTAGATCTAGCTTGATTAGTGTGTAGCAATTGGAGATTGTACTAAGAGCTTGTGAGGAGCTTTGTATGATGATTGTTACACAATATCTATGACATATAATATATAGATAGTTTGGGGTTTTGAGCTTTAAGCTTTCCCATAAAATATTGTGTTCATATGTGTGATTGTTTATGGTTTTAATGTGCGCATGCGATTGTTTTTATTTCCACAATTAATGATCAATGTTAGAAGAGATTATGTATTGTGCATGAAGTTAAAATAGTGTGTGATCAAGAGAATCTCAGTGGATAACATATCAGTTATTCAAATTTCTACAGATGGGAGTCTTTCATGGATCATGAAAAACACATGATGGACATCACTTCTATCTTGAGGAGGCCATGGATCAGCAATAAGGTTTCCACAACAACCTTCCATTTCATCACGATGAGAGCCTTTGAGTTTATTCATCAAGGGAAAACTTGCATCTTAAGGAAGGACCATTGGGAAGACAAAGATATTGCAGAAAATTTAGAGAAATGGAGGAGACTATTTGATGAGGAGGCCAGAAGAGAAGAAGGAGGAGTTTTATAGCACCCTTGCAGTTGCTTGAGGACAAGCAACATTTGGGAGGGGGAGACTGTAATGTTCCTAAATTATCTTCATCTAATTTGTAACATTAATTTTGCCTTATTTACTTTGTATTTCATGATTAATGAATAAATTGTAAAGGAGGATGTCTAATCCTCTCTAATCCTCTTGAAAATAAAGAATAAATCAGAGCCTCTGTGAAAAGAGACATATTTAGGCCATTGTAATGAAATCTTGCTAGTGTGAAAGGGCCAAGACCACCAAAGGAGATCCTATTTGACCAAGTCAACAACATTGTCTAGGTTCATTGAACCTCCTTGATGGACTATGTAGTTCTAGAAAGGGTTTCCAAGTGTGAAAGGAACCAAAAGATGAAAGTGGTTTAGTATTTGCCAAGAGACTCAAATGTTATAAAAGGAGGATGAAGGCTCATGAAGAGGTTGTTGATCATACTTCATTTTCTGAGCTTGCTAAGGCAACTCCATTTCTCTTTACTGCTTAGCAAGAGAAAGAGAGGATCTCCTGTTTAGGAATCCTCTATCCTTCTTTGAGTAGCTCTTGGAGGGTAATGTGATTCATTTCTCCACTATCCGGCATTTTTGACAAGCTTCATCTCCATTAGTAGCACTAGTCTTGTTGAGGGTTTTGCAGCTACAGTGAAGTTGCAGCAAGTGGTGATTCAGATCTGTAATCTAGATGTTTTGAGGGATTTCTCTCAGGGAGGGCATCTTGTGACCACCTGGAAGAGTATATCTATTTTATTTTTATTTTAGATCTGTATATTTCATTTTTTGTACTATTCTACTCAAGCTACTGCGTATTCTCCTTGGATAAATGCGTTATTTCCTATGTATTGCTTCACTATTGCCTAGATCTTTCATTGTACTTGTTCTTGGTGATTGAGGCTTGTCTCTCACCTTGAAGATTTCTGAAGTAGATTTCTGATAGCTCATGCTCAGATCTGATGTATATTATGAATAAATTCATCTTCATAATTTATTGAAGCTTTCTACAGTTCTATGTACAAAAAGTTAGATCTACACTTTCTAGTGCATTATTTTGTAAAAACCATAAGGGGATCTTGATTAGAAGGCTGAGTAGTTTCCAGATATGATATGGATCTGATGTTTCAGCCATGAATTTTTTGTAGATCTTTAATCTAACATTATACTACTGAAGCACACTTAGAGGGACGTTTTTCATTTATTTCTGCAACATTTACATACATTGCAACTCCTATTTCTGAAGATTTCTTGCTTATTTCCTCATGCAATTCACTGTAATTCTTAAGGAACTCCATTCAAAGTCTGATTTTCTATTGCTATACTATAATATATGTCTAATTTCAGATTCCCAATGACTCTCTGCTAAAACTGTGCAATTCTGAAGTGGGTTTTCTTTCATTCCATCAGCTCTTCTCTTTAGCTGGTTTTTAACTAGTCATCTTCGTGGGAGATCTTTTTAAGGCCCATAAACTTATTTTTTTTCATGAAACTCAGCATGGAGGTCCAAAAAACCCAATAATAAGGGAACCTAGCCCTGGTCAGCATTATTCTTTCACCATTTTTCTTATATAGCGTTCTACTTGAGCCTCTTGTAGTTTTTCCTAGAAGTGGAACTTCCCGCTCCTTGCTTGTTTGGTTTTTGTTGCTATTTTGGATCCATTATTTAGATCTAAAAATCTAAGGATCCCAAGGGTTTTAAAATCCAAGAGGAGTGTGTTTCTCCCACAGTTTTTATGTTTCATCATTTTTCTATAGACAAAGTCTGGAACGGGACAGGAAGCCTCTGGTTTTCACCCTCTCTCTAGAGGTGATATAATCAGTAAATGCCCTACCAGTCTATATTTAGTTTAGAATTGCTGGTGTGTTTCCATACTACTATGAATCCATAGTGTAATATCTCAAGATATTCCCTACTGTGCCTATTTTCCCCATTTGGAATATTACAGCCTTTGGGCGCTACATTGTCTCTGGGGGTTTTTTAGCTTCAAGATTATACCATTTGTTTGAATATCCCTCATTGTGTCACAATCATTGTAGATTTATTAAACCATGAGGAATTTTTTTGTAATATTTTTATTCCCTCCTTCAAGGTGATGCATCACTTCAGATCACTAGAGAATTTTGGTCTTCTTGAGGCCGATCTCAAGGGGTACACTCTATCTCCAGTGGGAGCCATCAAATTTGTGTCTACACTTGTAGCTATAATTCAATATCAAATAGGAATCCTTTTCATCTCAATGTGGCCTACATATGGTTAAGATTCTTCAGGAATGGATTTTGCTAAAATATTATGCCATATCTAAGTATTCCTTAATCCTCTTAGTCTCAAGACTGAATGGAGGAGAAACATTCTAGGGTCTGCCCTCTTCCTCTCATTCGTGATCATTTAAGGATGCTCTAAATCTAGGGCTCTTGCAACTGAATCCCAAATATCTCTTAGGGATAGAATTAATTATAGAAAAACTGAAAGATATTCGAAATATAGATATGGAAGATCACCATATTTGATATTATAAGCTTATCCCTTGATTAAAATACCATAATCTATCATATTAGTGGGATCTAGACATCAATAACTACACTATGCAAATGGGTGCATCAAAGCTAGTTCCAAAATACAAATATGTATTTTTGTTCAAAGGGATTGCTAGTTTATTTCAAAAATTAAAAGGACTATCAAAGACTTTTTTTATCAAGAACCATTGTTTTATGGATATTTTGGGCTTTCCTTTCAAAAATGGTTTCATTAATTAGACCATTTATCCATGACACCGTTGGAAACTCTCATTTGGGTAAGAAATCCTAATATGACCATCCATGTGTTAAGTTTAAATGTCTTAACTTCTGTAGGAAACTCTCTAGGACATTTTTTTAAGACAAATACATAGAATATTGAGAAGGGTTTTGTAAAATTTGCATGAATATGAGTCAAAATAGATATAGCAAAGGAAAATCAGATATGATCCTTATTAATTGGAATGACATAACATTTTTGAACATGGTGGATTATGAAAAACTGTATTTATGTTGTAGGTCCTATCAATAACCAGGTCATATTTATAATGATTTACCTTCTTCCCAGGGGAATTCTTATCCCCTTGATTCCAATAAAAATATTCCAGGATGGAAATACCCAAAAGTATATAAGAACTACTTATCCCACAAGACATATAACATGCAACAACAAAAATCAACTATAGGAAAATATAATCCTTCAACATTAAGTTAGCTTAGCCTCCCACAATACCAACTCATCCCACAAACTCTGCAATCCTGCCTCATCCTCTTCCATCTCCCCACTCTTTTCCAAATCCCTCAGATGGAGAAGAGAGAGATGCAACCATGATCTTGGTTTCATCTACTAGTGGACATAAACATTTTTAGGTCCCTATATTACTAGTGTAGTCCCTTATTGTTATTAGTGTAGGCCCCCTATTGTTATTGTTGTACCCTTGTAGCCCCCATAGTGTTATTATTGTGCCACATAAAAGCCACTATTGTTACTTTGTGCCCTTACATTATTATTGTTAGGTCAGCTAGGATTATATTGTGACCCCATGGACTCCTATATATATAAAGAGGTTTTTTCATTTTTATCATCCAAGAATTGTTCATTTATGTAGGAGGCTTCCCCTACGACATGGCTGATTTCTAAGGCATTAATCTCTCTTTTCTTTAATTTTTGGAGCTAGTTTCATAACATTTGGTATCAGAGCTTTGGATTCTAGGGTTTTGCTGCTTCAAATTATTCATCGTGGAATTTTCACTATAACCTTGTTTCTACAAAGGTTTGGAAGCTAAAAAAAGCCAATTGCGAAGAAATCCCAAGGAAATTCGTGTAAAAAATTTAGATCTTGGTTTGAAAAATTTTCAAAGATATGATTTGTGGAAGTTACGGTTTTTGCAGGCTCCTGAATTTCATCTCAAATAGGTGACCTTGGGAAAATATTCATAAGTCTCTCTCTTTGAGCATCAGATTGGAATTCTGTAAGAAGTGGCAAAAAACACATGGACTTTAGTTTCCTATGTATCAATTTAGGAGATGAAAGAGGAAACAACGACATGTGGCAAGTCGTACAAGTCCTCTCTACTGAACCAGTCCATAATTAGATCATTGTGGGAGATTGGGCATAACTGCTTCTTGAAGAATCAAACTCAGGTCAGACATGTGGCATTGGAAAGAATATTATGAAGGATACTAAAGCATTGAAGATAAAATCTTGGGGATAAAAAATTACATAGATACATCAGTTTCAATATTGAGCTCCTCAAAAGTAAGAAAAAGGTGTGTATTTTTTTTTGAAATCTCATAATTCTTTTTTGAAATATTAGTTTGAAGTGATTCCAAGGGCATATTGAAGCATATATATCAGTATTGGGTTATAAAATCCCCCCTAAAAATAATTCAACACCCACTAATCCCTCAGAAGGCTCCACTATGACTCATGAAGAGGAAGAAGTGCAACATGATATAACAAAATTACAAGATCAAGTGCAACAACTTTCGCTCTCGCAAAGAGAAAAAAAAAATGAAATGGAAGTTTTGAAGAAAGGCATGGAAGATAAGATGGATGGTTTGAAGAATGGCATGGAAGCTAATATGGATGACATGGTATAAAAAATGAAATACAACATGGAATACATGACGAATGATCTAAAATCAGACATGGAAGGTTTGAAGGAAGGTTTGAAAAAGTTGATACAAGAAATGATTCCTAATGGCAAAAAGATAGTAGAGGAAACTCATGATGAGAACATAATAAATGTTAATCGTGATTTCATAAAATATAATGTTTGATTGAAGACCCACCATATTCCAAAGATCAATATGAGACAATTTGATGGCAAGGATCCCGTAACATGGATACTATAGATGGAGCAATATTTTTATCTCAATAATGTGAAAAACACAAAAAAGGTATGCATTGAAACTTTATATTTAGAATAAAAAACATTTGTATGGTATCAATGGCTTTTCTCCCATAAAATAATTATCACTTGGTCAATTATTATGGAGGAAATGATAACACATTATGAGGACATAAAGAGAAACACCTTCTTTATCCAATTGATAAATCTCAAACAAAAGGGTTCAATGGCGGAGCACATTGAGGACTTCAAAAAATTGAATATAAGGGTAACTAATATTCCAGAAGAACACAAGATTGATGCCTTCATAGGGACTTTAATGGATAAAATCCAACATGAGGTTTGCCTTTGGGAACCTGATTCATTAGAGAAGGCATTCATGTTGGCAAGAAAAATTGAATGTAAAATTATGGCGACAAGGAAGCCTATCACTCACATCCATAAAGATGGAAGTTTTTCTACTCCTAGACTTCCACAAACTTAAAGGTTGACACCACAAAAATTGGAAGAAAAAAGAGAAAACTGGCTTTGCTACACTTGTGATAGAAAATACACTAAAGGTCGTAAGTGTGTTGAGAAGAAATTATTTTACATAGATTGAAAAGAGGAGGAAGAAAGTGAACAAGAAACTTTAAAAGAAGAAGATATACACTAGGAACCAACCCTAGAGAAAGAATAAATGAGTCTAACAATATCTTGTAATGCATTGGAAGGAATTACCACTCCTCAGACTCTCAAGATAGAAGGAGGTATCAAGAAGAAAAAGGTAATAATGTTGATTTATTTGGGTAGTACCCATAATTTTATTCATTGTAAGGTAGCCAAGGAATTGAATTGCTTCCTATACCCAGCACCAGGGTGTCAAGTGATGTTTGCAAATGGAGGAAATATGAATTTATTTGGAAAATTCCATAAAATCAAGCTAACCATGGGGGAATATGTATTGAATATTCCAATGCTTTCCGTTCCAATGGGAGGTGTTGATGTTGTACTAGGAGTACAATGGTTACAATATTTGGGGATAGTAGCCTTTAATTTTCAACAAAATTTCTTGAATTTTTTTTCAGAAGGAAAATAAGTTGAATTACAGGATATCATAGGGAAGTCGAGAAATATAATAAGCTATAATGTCATGAAAAAGCTTTTGAATAAACAAAAACTAGGCGTAATTTCACAATTATGCTTACTAGAATTTCCAAGATCAAAATCATCTATTTCTCCAGATCTCTAAAAAGACTTGGACAATCATTCCAAGGTGTTTGAAACTCCCAAAGAAATCCCACCTATTCGTGATCATTATCATGTTATTCAATTGATTACAAGAATTCTTCCTCCAAACATCAGGCCTTACATATATCCTTATGTACAAAATAGAGAAATTGAACGTATGATTGCATAAATGTTAGAGGGTGGTATAATTCAACATAGTCAAAGTTATTTTTCTGCTCTAGTAGTATTGGTGCACAAGAAGGATGGAACATGGCGCATGTGTTCAGATTATAGGGAGCTCAATAATCTCACAATTAGAGATAAATTTCCCATTCTTGTGATTGATGAATTATTGGATGAATTACATGGAGAAATTTATTTTACCAAGTTGGAACTTCATTCAAGATATCATCAAATTAGAATAAAGACTGAAGATATTCTGAAAACATCATTTCGAACTCATGAGGGTCATTATTAATTTTTGGTCATGCCTTTTTTCCTTACCAACGCACCTTATACATTTCAGAGGTTTATGAATTCCATTTTCAAACCATTCCTTAGAAAATTTGTGTTAGTATTTTTTGATGATATACTAATCTACAATAGGTCTTGGAAGAATCATGTTCAACATGTTGATAGGGTGCTCAAACTATTGGAGGAGAAACAATTATATGCAAAAACCTCCAAATGTTTCTTTGGAGTACAAGAGGTGGAATATATCGGTCATATTGTATCTCAGGAGGGTGTTAAGCTAGACCCTAACAAAACTAAATCCATTAAGGAATGGGAAGTTCCCATAACCATAAAACAGTTGTGAGGATTTCTTGTATTAACTGGATATTATCACAAGTTTGTTAAGAATTATGGGAGAATAGTAGCACCTCTAACAAAATTATTGAAGAAAGATGCATTTTCATGGACTCCTAAAGAAACTAAGGCCTTTGAACACCTTAAATAGGAAATGTGCCTAGCAGTAATCTTAGCTACACCAGACTTCACAATAACGTTTATTGTGGAATGTGATGCCTCTGGAAATCGAATTGGTGTTTTTTTAATGCAATAAGGAAGACCCATTTATTTTGAAAGTCGTCTAATCAAAATAAAATATTTACAAAAAGCTATTTATGAGAGGGAGTTGTTGGCAATACTACATGCACTAAAGAAATGGTGACCTTACCTAATGGGAAGACACTTCAAGGTAAAAGCTGATCATGATAGTCTTAAATAATTTTTGGAAAAAATACTATCTTCAAAAGAGTAGCAAAAATGGGTATAAAATATGTTGGGTTATGACTTTGAAATAATCTACAAAAAATGGAAGCTAAATGTTGTTGCAGATGCACTCTCAAGAAAGGATGAAGAGGTGGACGCATTTCTTTGTGCCGTCTCTATTATCAAACTAGATTGGATAACTGAGGAAAGGGATGAATGGAAGAATGACAAAGAAGTGTGGACACCCATTCAAAATTTACAGCAAGATCCTAGTACATTTGACACATTATTTGGAAAAATGATTCTTTATAGTACAAATATCACTTATATCTTTGTAAAAATTCCAAACTAAAACAAAATATTCTTTTGGATTTGCACAACTCTCCCTTAGGACACTTGGGATTTTTAAAAACTTACCACAGGGTGAAGAAATAAATTTTTTTGGATGGCCTTAAATCTAAGATTTAAAATTTTCTGGCAGAATTTTTCGATTTCCAGCAAAATAAAGTTGAGACAATTAAGTCCTTGGGTCTTCTACAACCTTTATCCATTCCAAGCCAATGTTGGGAGGAGGTTTCAGTGGATTTTATCACAGGTTTACCTAAGTCTGAAGGTAAGAGTGTCATCATTGTGGTAGTTGATAGACTTGCCAAGTATGCACACTTATGTGCATTATCTCATCCATTTAAAGAAAGTACAATTTCTACTGCATTTATGGAAACAATTAAAAAGCTACACGGAAACCCAAAGATTATTGTAAGCGGCAGAGATCTCATTTTTACTGGAAATTTTTGGAAGGAATTTTTTTCTTGTTTGGGTACTCAACTAGCTCATAGCTCATCTTATTATCCTCAATCCGATGGGCAAACTGAAATAGTGAACAAATGTTTGGAAGGATATATTCATTGTTTTGTATCTGATAAAAAAACACAATGGGTCGAATGGTTACCTCTAGCTGAATGGTGGTATAACACTTCCTCCTATACTGCAACAAAAATGACCCCATTTATGGCACTTAATGTATATCATCCACCATCCATCACATCATCTTTGAGAGAAAATTCTAAGGTTCAAGCAGTGGAAGATCATATCAAGCATCAAAAACAAGTTCTCCAACTCTTAAAGGATAACCTAAATTTGGCATCACAGCGAGAGAATTTTGATGTAGGAGACAAGGTATTTTTACAGCTCCAACCATACAAACAAATGTCCCTCAAGCAAGCTAAGAAGGATAATAAATTATCGCCAAAGTACTATGATCCTTACAAGGTGTTGCAAAATATTGATACTGTGACATTCAAATTGGAGCATTAGAGGAAATTTCAACCTAAAATTGCCCACAAAATTTTCATGTCATAATATGTAAACCAATCAATATGCTTTAAATTTAAAAATAGCTACATATAAATTTTTTGGAGGGAAAAGAAGAAAATATACTTTCTGTAATTGTATTTTTGGCTTATCTCCTTATGGGTTTACTCAAATTTCAAGTTTAGACACTCATTAGATGTGGAATTAAATTTCACATCCCATGAGTACCCATTATGCATATTTTTTAGAGGACACAAATTGATATAAATTGCAGATACATTAAAAAATATATTAAAACATGTTTTTTAATGTATCTGCAAATTATATCAAGGTGGGTCTTCTCAAAAGTATGCATAATGGGTACTTATTTGATGTGGAATTTAATTCTGCATCTAATGAGTGTCTAATATTGAAATTTGAGTAAACCAATAAGGAGATAAGTCGAAAATACAATTCAAAAATAATATTTTCTTTTGTTTTCCCTCCAAAATTCATAACTCCTATTTTATTATTTTAACTATTATTTTATTATTTTTTCTTAGGAGGCCACTTTTAGGCTGAAATTTCCTCTAATTCTTCCTGCTTCTTCTCGAGCGCACCCAGTTTTCGATGTTTCATTCATAAAGAAGGTTATAGGTGAAATGCTTCTTATTCAAACAATATTGCTAGAACTTGATGAGGAAGGAAAAATCATATTGGAACCTAAAAAAGACACGGAAACAAAAACTCAACATCTACGAAATTGATCAATTTAAAAGTCTCATCAAGTGGAAGAACTTACCCACTAAAGATTCCACATGGGAAGATGACAATTTTATACAGAAGCATCCAGAGCTACTCAAGCGTTGTAGACAACACTTTTTTGAAAGAGAGGTGCATGTTAGGTCCCTATATTACTAGTGTATTCCCTTCTTGTTGTTAGTGTAGCCCCCTTATTTTTATTTTAGCACCCTATTGAGGCCTCAAAATTCACTACAACAACATAGCGGATGACCACCCGGTCCGAACCTTAAAGAAGTTCATTTCCGCTTAGAATGGTGGCTCCAACTAGTTTAACTAGGTCCAGTTACCTTCTCTCAATCTCCATTGGCTTAAAATATTACTTTTAACCATCAATGGGAAAGAGACATCAGATAATTTGTCTTGCCGATCAGACAAGAAAAGTGATCCTTAAGCTAATTTGGGTTTAGCCAGACTACAACTAAATTTTCTGCCTCTTCAGAAAGAGGACCTTTTAAGGATGTAAAATTTAATCTAAATGCAATATTATTCTAAGATGCAAGCAAAAGAATCTATTTTAATCCTATCTTAATTAGGCAGATATAGATCTATCCCAACTGAGAGAAAGATGTTTTAAAATAATTGAGATTTAAATATGTTTGTTTTAAATGAATATCAATCTAACGAAGTAGTTCAATTAACTGATATTGTGAATACCAAACACCTTCTTATCTAGATACCTCTTAACTGAAATAATCAATCAACAACACTAAGGAAGTAGTTCTCAAAATGATATTGATAATTTAATCAATAACTTGAATAATTAAACAATAACATGCGAAAATAGTTCACAACATATCACTACTCAAAAAATCAGTTTTATAAGAAAGATTTCTGAGTAAATAGTTACTCGAAAATAAGAATTCAGCCCATAAGAGTAGAGATAAATAATAACATAAATTAAAGCAAATTACTCATACCGACAGAAGTGCACAAGTATGCGAGTAAATTGACACATTTATATTGTCATAAAATGGAACCAGCATTTAAAATAATAGTATTATAAATACCAATTTATTAATTTCATTTCTCCAGCTGCAGTCTCTAATAGTCTTTTACAATCCCTGAACTTCTGCTTTCAAAATCAGAGTTACAGTAGTGCAAGATTTTTTTCATTATACATAACTCATAATGTAAAAGAAAAACCTAAATAATATCCAGATTTGAGATTCCTCTCCTCTCACCCTACACTTCTAAATCTTTTAGACAATAGTGCCATCAATAATTCCATAATTGCAGAGGAGAGAAGCCCTTATTACATTTTGCAATCTTCTATTTATAATATCTGCAAAGGAATTCTTCATAAGAAAGTTTGTTGAAGAGTGGTTTTTCTCAATCAAGTTTCATTGGTTCAAAACATATCCTTCAATTGTTGGAGCCTTCTCATTAATTGAGAGCTTCTTCTTCTCATCTCTTCAACTGCTTTCCTGCAAAAAAAAATCAAAACAAAATTAAAATGTAAAAATAAAATAAAAAATGAAAAATCTAGAAATTAAAATAAATCCAATCAAAATTTAATTAAATAAATAATTGAAAAAAAAAATATAAGCTTTCTTTTGATTTCTGTGTTGATATAATTAGATAAGGATATCATTGACAAATGGATTTGCATTTAGAAGAAGTTGTGGGCAAATTAAAATGTAGAAAACAAAACTCAAAAAATTTATTTTGTTAAAAATTCGGAGCATGATCTTTTGCTGAATTTTAGACCCAATAAATGATCAAATCTGAAAAAGAAACAACTTCATAAATGTTTTCCATGATTTTATCTATCTAATGAGCCATCCTGGGCCTCATTTGGCCAAGTAAAACTCCATTTAGGAGCTTCTAACGTTGGCGTATTATAATTGCAAGGAATCTGGAATTTTCTGTTGCTTGAGCTAAAAATAAAAAAATTTAAATTAAATTCCAATCTTAAATTAGATTATGATTATTAAAAAATTAATACTAATTAATTACAATTATTCTATTAGAATAAATTTACTATAAACAGAAATGAATTAATAAAAATAAATGATTTAAAATTTATTTAAAATATAATTATATTGTATTAATATTATAATTTATTTATATTAAAATTATAATAATATATTATAATTAAAATATAAAAATTATAATAAAAATATAATATTTATTATATATTAAATAATTAAAAACCAAACATCCAACATCCACGTGAGAGAGTGAAGGGAGGAGAGGTGAGTACAAGTAATAAGGGATGAGGAGAGGTGAGTGAGTGGGAGTTATAAGGTGGAGGGTGATGTGAGGTAAGCATGAGGTAGGAGTGGTGAGGTGGAGGGTGAGTGACATGAGGGAGAATGGAGTGGTAAGGTGATGTGAGGGTGCGGTAAGGTAAACGAGTTGGTAGGTGTAAGGATGCCAATCCAACCTTACGTTAAAAATATAACCCTTCGAATAAAAGCCAAATCTCACATCACAATATTTTTAAAGGACGTGCTTTGAAATCTTAAATAATTTGCGATATGCGATATGCAATGTATTGCATCTTATGTTTTTTTTTCGGATTTTTAAAATATATATATTGTGAAGTGGGGTCCATAAGGGATTAACCATTCTACAAATTAGACTTAAGCCATTTTGCAAATTCGGGGTTTTGGGTTCGGCAATCTGTTTTAAAATAACAAGTTGGAGTATATTATCAATATTCCGAAATGTAATTTCATCTATTGTTCAATTTAGCTGGGTAATTTTGTAGGACCGTTAGTAAAAAATGATAAATTATTAAAAATGAGCTAAAATTTAATATTTACAATGATGACTATTTTAACTACGAGAATTAAAATATTGGTACACTTTATACACTTTTTTAACCCAAGCGAGAAAATGATCGAAACTTCAAAGGATTTCCATTTACAAACTGGCTGACCAAATGGAGTGAAACAAGTATCATTGGAAAGCTTGTGAAAAAATGGATTCAATAAAGCAATCAAAATAAAATTTCGAGGAAGATGAAAAAATGACAAAAATGTAGGATAATTAACTTAATGAAATTCCTAAAAGGTGTTTAGCCAAAAATTTTGCAGGAAGGGTCCCCATTATTTGAAGTACATAAGTAAAAAATGGGGAGGTTTTGTTTTACCACAACAATGGCAACATATGGGAGAAGAACTAGTTATCTCTGATTAAAGATAATGAACTTAAATTTACCTAAAGGTTAAAAATAATGGAAATTACGAAATCATCTAACAGTAAAAAAATTTCCATAGGTCCCACATGAATAGATCAAGCAATATGAATTTGTAAAAATAAGTACTTAAAACGAACTTGAGTAAAAGTGATGAATCCAAATTTAGGGAAATATGTTTTTTAAATTTTCCTCATGTGAAAAATAGAAGAAGGTAGAGATAGGAGTTTTTGATAAAGCATATTTTCATTTTAAGATTGTCTTTGACATTGTTTCGCTACCAGTGAGCTTGAACAGTACCCCAACCAAGTTGTCTTTTATTCCATACAAGCCTAGTCCCACTGCTAGCGAGCCTCCAGAGCCTCGACGGGTTTTTTTGTATTTCCCATGCTTACTCTTTTTATCACTGTTTTGATAAGTGCATTTGCAAGCTTTTTATTTATGATGTATTTGATTGAAAGAAGTGGGATGGTAATAGAGATTTTATGTTTAATGGACATAATACTTTCATAATATTTGCTCCAAATTCTTTCCCTGCAACTATCAATCAGAGGATTTTATGTGGAGGGGTGGGAGGGATTCATTGAATTAAACTCAAATCAGTTATTTTCTTGAAAAAGTAAACTCAATCACTTAGAAAGGATGTGTGTTCCTCTATGAAAAATATTTAAAGCAAGATGGCTTTATGGTTCCATAAAGATATGCCTTTAATGATAAATGAAATTCACTTAAATGGATAGAGTAAAATATTTCCCATGTACGTCAACAATTGTAAGGTAAGAAAAATTCATTTCACATAAATCATGACAAAATCACCAAAATCAAGCAAAAAATGAAAACTAAAGGAAAATAATTCCTAAACTAAAGTAAGAAAATAAATTAGTAAATAAAAAATCAAGAAAGAAAAAACAAAATTTAAAAGCTAAACTCTAACAATATCGCTTATATGAATTTCTCAACAAAGGATTATGAAAGAAAATAAGCATATGTACGTTTATTCTTGTGTTGAGATTTTTAAATTTATTTACTTATTTATTTATATTTTTAATTTTTATCTTGCAGAGTCATATAAAAATGAGGCTCTCAAAATGTAGAAGGTGAATAGCGGTTATGATAGATAATATGTTGAATGAGAAGTTTCTGTCTATTGCAAATTTTCTTTTTCAAGGAAAAACTTGCATCAAAACATCTTAACTATTTTATAATTAAAAAAAAATGCTTAAATAAATAGACTAAAGGTTTAGAAACTCCCCAGTCTAGCTGATTTAATGAGGATCATTATTGCTTCTCTCAAGAATCTCAAAGAGAAAAAAGGAATTTTGAAAACTGATCTGGTAGAGGTGTGAATGGTTCATGAAGACCTAAAAAATAGAGTTCGAGATCAGGAAAAAAAAAGAAAAAAGAAAAAAAAAAACCTAAAATGAGGAAATGAAAATAAATAAAATTGGGTAAATGAAACTTACCATTGAAGAACTGCATTTAATCTTACCTGAGAAAGATGATTTTCTCCAATTCAAGTTTACTTATTTCTTGAATTAGAATTAAAAGCATGAAGAAGTTTTATTGACCCAAAATAATTATTTATTAAATCTAAAGTAAAAAAGGTAGCAAACTAAAATAAAACAATGTTTCATGTTCAAGAAATCAGAAATAAATCGAATCCATTAGAAATGAGGGTGAATATGTGTTTTTTTATAAATTGAAACGATGAATGTTCTTTTGTATTCTTCCATTCTAAATTTATATCAGCCCCAAAGTATTAAAGTTGATTCAAAATCCCAAATAATGTAACATTATATAAAGAGGATTTGAATCTCTATATGATAAGTATGGAGAAAAAAATCAGAATAAAATAAAATTAAAAATATGAATTAATCATCGGTGCATTAATATGTTGATTTTTTTCGCATCGCGGATCATGGCATTCGTATGAATACGAAAGAAACAACGATCTAAATTCTGGCAAGGGCACTGACAAGGAGCACAGATCTGCTCCAAGATATGAGGCAAAGAGGGCTAGCTCTGGCCCAGAAAATGGGAAGACCGGGGGCCCCTAGAGCCCCCACTTTCAAGCAAGTTACGATTGACAAGGGAAAAACGCTGATTGAGGGTGTGAAAATTGCAGGCTCTACAGCTGCAGGAAATTGGACAAAGGACTATAACAATATCATAGCCGATCATACCATTAATCCAACTAAAGTAACCAAAAGAACACATGATTTGATGAAAGGGATTCCCACACAGGAATTTGATCCTCTAGAAGACGTCACAGCGTCGTACAAGGATGCAAATGGCAGCTCAGATCTGAGTCCATCGACTTTGAAAGAGTAATATAACAACGAAATCCACTAGAAATACCAAGGCCACTGCAAGCCGAAGACCAAGGAAAGTCTTAGGGTAATCATTAATGACCCAAATCTGCAAGCCTACAAGGATCACATGATTGTTCATGCAGTGATCTGCAAACTCATTAGGTTTTGGCCTAGTGAAAAAGCCCTTTGTCTATGGATCAAGCAAGTCTGGAAGCCGAGGGGAGATGTGCAGCTACACCTGGGAGCCAAGGGCTTCTTTACGGTGGTGTTCGCAAATCTAGAAGACAAGGATCAGATCTTTGAGGGCGGACCCTACTTTTATGCCTCAGCGGGCCTCTACATGAGGCCCTGGAAACCCAACTTTGCCCCTGAACAGGAGATGTTCACACAAGTTCCAGTCTGGATCTGGTTATTCTCCCTGCCAATCGATTATTAGAGACCAATGGCATTGGAACAAATTGGAAACACCCTAGGAACTTTTGTTCATGCTTCTGAAGCCACTCTTCAAAAAAGGTACACTTCCTATGCCCGCATCTGTGTTGAAATGGATGTTTCAGGGTCTCTGCATGAGGGTTTGTGGTTGGAATATAGGGATGAGGTCTACTTTCAAACCATAGACTGTGAGCAGATACCCTTTCAGTGCCGAAAGTTCCATGAACATGGTAATTTAATTTGAGAATGCCCCCAGAACAATATTGCCGAGAAAGCCAAAGAGAAACCCACTCAGGTTGAGGATGGATTTACTCGACCTACAGGTAAACATCGAGCCAATCACAAAACTACACTAAAAATTCATGATCAGTTCACTAGAACCTTAAATACCTTTGCAGTTCTTAGAGAAGACCCTCCATCGGAAAAATTAGATCAAACCCCAACTGCGAAGCAGCAAGCTACCGAGTCAACAGAGCACGACACCCAGCCAAGGGAGCTGATTACAAATTCAGAACCAGTTTCAGGTGCAAAAGATGACAAATATGAGGAAGGGGATGAGGAAATGGCCCTTAGTGAACTTGGCAGGGAAGATCAGGAATTATGGGATATCCTAGAGAAAGAAGGTTTAGAACTCAACTCTATAGTTGAGCAATGGAAACAAAAAGGAATAGACCAAATACCAGAGGAAGAAATCAACAGAGTCAACTATCTATTCCTGACTCGACAGGATGCATCGTTAAAAGGCATGAAACGAGGCAGAGGAGTGACCAAAGGCCTGGGTGTTAAAACATAGAATCTCCACCACACACAAGCCAATCTCAAGCATAGGAGGAAACGGGGTAGAAGATCCAATAGTGATGCACTTCATGAACTGGGTCAGATTCTGATTAATTCGGGAAAGATGAAATCCTTTGAGGCTTTCTCCTTCTCATCTTAAGAACTGTTCAACTATGAAAGTCCTCTCATGGAATATAAGAGGACTGGGCAGCCTAAGGAAACAAAAGCTCTTGAAAAAGAAAATTACTCAAGAAAAACCGGACTTGGTCTTCCTCCAGGAAACCAAATGTTCCAATCACAAGTTAGATGAATTGGGTAAATGCCTAGGTAAACATCTCAAACACCTAGCAGTGGAAGGAAATGGTACTACTGGAGGTCTAGCTATATTCTGTACCCCTGGAACCCTTCATCTTCTCAATTCCAAAGAAACTAAAGCCTTTCCGTCCCTTGAGATGCAGATCATAGGGGAAAATGGCACCTTTCTATTTACTAATGTTTATAGTCCTCAGCGACAAGAGGAAAAGCTGCTACTACTGGAAAATATCACCAAGGTGCATCATCGACACCCCAATTCCAAAGCTATATATGGGGGGGACTTCAGTATGATAACCTCTCTCAATGAAAATAAAGGTGGTACGAGAGTGCTCAATAATGAGGCCACAACCTTCAGCTCCTTTATTCAAGCTGCCAACTTAGTGGACATCCATCCTCGAAATGGAATTTTTACCTGGACCAATCAAAGAGGGGGAGATAAGCTTATTGCCTCCAAGCTTGATCGTTTTCTGGCCTCTAACAACATTCTCATAGAAGGGGTAACTATTAAATCCGATATCATCCCCTCTAGGGGATCAGACCACTAGCCTATCACGCTCCAGGCCTCCATCCTGGGTATTCCCAAGAACAAGCCTTTCCGTTTTGAGAGATTCTAGCTTACACACAAGGATTTCTCCAGCAATATTAAGAAATGGTGGAAGGAACCCCTAGCTATAGAAGGAACAAAGATGTTCAAGCTACAAGCCAGGCTAAAATTTATCAATACCAAGCTAAAGACTTGGAATCGTGAAGTATTTGGCAACATCTTTGAAGACAAACAAAACTTGGAGCAACAAATGGAAGAAATTCACAATAACTGGATTCAAGGAACCATTTCGCAGGACTCACTCAGCATGGAGAGGGAACTGATGCAGAGATGGAATGAAAGATGCAAGCAGGAAGAAATTCTATGGAAACAAAAATCTCACATTCAATGGCTTAAAGAAGGAGAAAGAAACACAAAATTTTTCCACAGATCAACCATGGATTACAGATGCAATAACAGAATCACCAAGATTAAGGACGAGCAAGGGAATATCTTCCACTCGCACCAAGACATCACCTGCCAACTCAGAAACCATTTTAAACTTATTGCAACAGAACCAGTCTCTAATCGGCAGGAAGCCATTAAGGAATTAGTTTCTTCTATCCCCAACCTTATAACAGAGGAAAAAAAAAGGGCCCTGGACAGACCAGTCTCCCTCCAAGAGGTGGAAGAAGCGATTAAAGAAATGGCAAATGGGAAAGCACCAGGTCCAGATGGATTCACCATAGATTTTTTCAAAGCCTGCTGGGATGTGGTTAAATATGATATCTGGGAAGTAGTTGAGGACTCCAAACTCTCCTCTTCAATTCTCAAGTCCCTAAATTCCATGTTTATAGTGCTAATTCCCAAGGAAGCAGATGCATGCACCCCTTCCAAATTTAGGCCCATAGTGCTTTGCAATTTGTTGTATAATATCATATCAAAAGTCTTGGCTAAAAGATTGAAGCCTATTCTCCCTTTGATTATCTCTGAAGAATAATCAAGCTATGTGGAGGGTAGAAAAATTATGGATAATGTCTTGCTGGCTCATGAGATGGTCCACACTCTGCAATCACTCAGGAAAGCCAGCATGATAATCCAACTGGACCTCTCAAAACCCTATGACAAGGTCAGTTGGAATTATCTGGAAGCAGTTCTCAAGGATTTTCGTTTCATTCCTAGATGGGTGGCCTGGATTCTATCTATGGTCAAATCCCCTAGTCACTCCATTTTGGTCAATGGGGCCCCCTCTACACATTTCTTCCCGTCAAGGGGCATCTGGCAAGGGGATCCCATCTCACCTTTCCTTTTTTTTATCCTTATGGAAGGTCTCAGCTGCATCATTAGATCAGCCTAGGAAAAGAAAGTGATAAAAGGTCTTCAGCCCTTAAGCAACATCCCTGCTACCACTCATCAACAGTTTGTTGATGACACTATGTTGCATGGAACCCATACTGTGAAGGAAGCTAGGGGTTTCAAAGGTTTTAAATATGTTCAGTCGAGCCTCTGGTATGGAATTTAACTTTGATAAATCCTCTGTCTTCTTCTTTAACACGAATTTCTCCATTCAGAAACATTTAATTGATATCTTAGGTTTCAAAGGAAGAAATATTCCGTCCAAGTACTTGGGTATACCCCTCACAGACAAACCTTGGAAAAAGTATCATTGGGAAAAACTTCTTTCCAAGTTAGCGGATAGCTCTAATTACTGGACCAATCGTGTCCTTAATTTAGCTGGTCGACTGGTCATGACGAAGGCTAAACTCTAGGCTATTCCTCATTACATGCTCTCGGTCCTTCCAGCTCCTAAAAGAGTCCTTCAGAAGATCAGAGTCATTCAACGATACTTTATATGGTTTGGTCATTCAGAAAAACCAAAGTGCGCGCTAGCAGCATGGGATCAGCTTTGCAGACCTAAGAGCCTTGGAGGGCTGGGGCTACAAGATCCAGGATCAATCAACAAGGCTTGCGGAGCCAAGCTCTGGTGGAGATGGCTCTCAGAACCTAACACCTCGTGGGTGCGCATCTGGAAAGCCAAATATGTGGAGCACTGGCAGCATGAGGAGCTCGTAAGGATGAAAAACACCCCTATAGGCTCACCAATATGGAATCTAGCCCGAGCCAACCGGAATATCATACAGACTCACTGCTTCTGGGAGCTTAGGAATGGTCACAATGCCTTGTTTTGGGAGGATGCCTGGCAATAGCTCTCGAAGCTTGAAAACCCTAACCTACACCCTCTGCAGTAGTGGTTTCAGAATAGTGGCAAGCTGAAAGTGCATCAATACTGGGCGAACGATATTGGTCAACAGAACTGGAGGACATGGAATCTAATCCCTTCCCCACCGAATGAGAAAATGTCAAATCTCCTTAAGGTTATTAATACCATTATGAGGAAAAGGCTAATAAGGGAAATGCAAGGGCCGGATATCCTTCGTTGGGGAAAGCTCAATGGGGGTTCATTTAACCTCAAAGAAGCCCGGTCTTATATTGAAAACAGGGACAGTGAGAATAAGGTAGCCTGGTATGACAATGTATGGAACTGTAACCTCTGGCCCAAAATTAAAACTTTTCTATAGCTTCTTCTGAACAAGAAGATTTTAACATGGGAAAATCTTATAAAGAGAGGGTTTACTAGACCATCCCAATTCCCTTTATGCGAGGAGCAGGAGGAAACGATGAATCATCTGTTCAATGAATACGTCTGGATTGGAAACCTTTGGGAGTGGATACAAAGCATATTCAAGCAAACGGACCAGAGCAGGAATTCCATTAACAAAACTATTACCAATTGGTGCTTACAGTATTCCAACAGCTGTATGGTCAACAATTTATGGAGGCTAAGCCTAGGTTTCTTAATCTGGACAGTGTGGAAGGAAAGGAATAATCGCATCTTCCAAAAACATAGCTTCAGAAAACTTGATGAAATAAAAACTCTCATTATGCAGGGTTTGAAAGAAACAACTCTTACCTGATGTAAGACTGAAAAAGCAGATTCGTTGTCTCCCAATGACATCTAGATACTGGCTAATTTTGGCCTCTCCAAAGTGGTGGAGCGCTGTATGCTTGAGAACAACCTCTGACCTGCTCCATCTCCCACAATCTGGCAAAATCATCCTCCGGGGTACTGCAAGCTTAACTTTGATGGGGCATCCAAAGGCAACCCAGGGCCTGCCGGGTTGGGAGGATTCCTACGCAATGAAAAGGGGGAAATAGTACACATCTACTGCAAATAATTGGGAGAAACTACTAACAATGAAGCGGAATTTTCCGCTTTGGAGCACGGGTTGCGGATCCTAATACAACTCGGCAAAGGACTAGCTATAGTTGAGGGATACTCCCAGCTTGCCATCACAACTATCAAGAAAATACAGCATGGAACATAGCCCAGTAAGGCCACAAAGCACTGGCATTTAATTGTTGTTACTGATCTTATCGCGCATCACCTCACATCCCTAAGTGGTATCATCCTTCAGGCTGTGCGAAGGAAAGCCAATACGCTAGCAGACCATCTAGCTAACCACGCGGTGGATCATATAGCTGAAGCCCATGACACGTGTTGGCAGAATCTAACGCAAGGAGAGCTTCGGGATCAGTGCATCATCATAGCCAGGAAAGACTTAATTGTCGATACTACCGTGGAGGACGGTTGGCAACTTATCAATCATGAGTAGCTCATGAAGTTACCCAATTTGAATAATCACGTCAGATAGTGCAGCCTAGAAGTATCACAAAGCACATCTCGGGAATGGCAGTCCACTATTCGAGAGGACAATCGTAAGGGAAACCGATCCTTATACGGATCAAATGGGAGTTTCGAGCATGTGAAGGGATTGCTCATAAGCGGAGGATATTTTCTTATTACGCCAACATTATCGGTAGTTTCAGATGGAAAGTTGCCATGAATCATAGCATTAAATGGCTCTCAAGTGGCATTTCACTCCCCCTCACTCGTCCTTTTATTTATGAGTAGTTTTTCTCTTCCATTGTCATTTCCAATCTAGCCTTGTGGTCTCTACGCTCACAGTTGAAGCTCGGTTATTATTTTCTTAGCAATTTTTCTGCTTTCTTCTACCTACCCTTGATGGAATACCACAACCTTCACAGTATTAAGGCTTTGCAAGCCCTCAAGTGGGCCAAGGATGGCTACGAGGCCTCTGTCTCCAAAAAAGGGAAGCAGACTATCGAAGTGCTGCAGGAAGAGGTGGACCAGTCTCGGGCTCGGATTGATGACAACGCAATCAGTGAAGAATTCGACTGGCTGGTCAACCCAGTAACTCCTTCAACTCAGACTACACAATTTCCACAAACCCAGGAAGTTGCCTGGCAAATGAAAACCATGCTGGCAAAGGCAATTGAAATGCAGGGAGCAGCAGTTAAGGAAACCTTTTCTACAACTTCTATGGACTTTGCCAAGAACACTGCTCATCTAGACAAGTTGGAAATCGCATTCAATTCACTGACCAAGGAACTACGCATGCACGGTAGGGCTCTGGACAAATTTTTTCGTTGTTTCGATTTATATCTCCACCATGTCTTCAATGTCTCCATTGAAATTCCAACGGATGACTCACAGACCACCATCATTCAGCGTTTTAAGCGTAGAATTCAGCCGAAAGGTGACGAGGAGGCGAGTCCAAGTGCTGCGGGACAATCTGGGGCCTCGAATCCTATTCCGTGATGTTTGTGCTCTCTCTGGTTTATTTCCTATTTGTTTACTGTGTCTGTTTCTTGTTTTACTCAGTATGTACTAGGCTACTATTATGCCTATAGTAGGCCTTCTGTTAGCTCTATATATTTCACAGGCAACCCTGCGTGGTTCGCCTCAAATTTTGTTCTTTGGACAATGCTTTGGCAATAGGTAGGCTTTTAGAGCTAGGTCTTCTTCAGTTAAGATGTCAACATGTAATTAAGAAGGCCTGTGACCCTCCATGTGTATCAGAATTCAGGCCATTTTATACACTCATGTAACCTCTGTTTTTGATATAATATACTACTTTTGACTTACAAAAAAAAAGAAAGATTTTTTCGCATCGCGAGATTCTTTTCCATACATAACATAAAATCTATGACTTACACTTTTGTCGATATGCGATTGAGCTCTTTCCATAATAATTTAAAAGATAATGGTGGAAAGCCGGATATTGAAATTTATTGCATCAAAATATCTTGAAGCAAAAGTTTCATTTGAGTTTAGTAATGCGATATAATTACTATAATGGCAATGTCACGAGATGAGCATGTGTGATGAGAAACTATGAAGGGATGGATGTGATATTGGAGAATAGTCATATCGGAAGATTTAAAGCTTATGAATGAAATTAAACGTTGATATTATTCTTGCGATAATGAAAATGTGATAAATCGTTGATGTAACGTAACTGAAAATATCAAAATATATGCACGAAACTTTGGTTTTGCAGCCCACACAAACAGTGACCAATCACGCATTGTTTCACTTCGCATCTTTTATAATTTAATTTCTAGCATATTTCAAAACTTAACTCTTTTTCAATTTTGCGATTTTGCGATTTCGCAATTCGTAGTGAACTCCACATCGCTCTTTGTAACTTTTATCATTTAACATATTACTTATCTTGTGTGATATGCGATATGTGTATCATCACATCGCAATATCCTTACCTTGTCATTTATCACATCGCAACTAATATAGCTTACCGGATGATGCTTTAACAATAACCACTAAAATTGCCAATATACGAAATGTAATTTCGTTGATGCATCGATATGCAATGAATAATGGACCCGATATTTTTATTATATGAATTTTAATTTTATATTGGATCCGGGACATCGAAAATTTTAAATATACTCCCCTAACAAATTTGTGATTTATAAACGAACGCGATATCTGTATATAAAGAGGATTTAAATGTAATATTGGGTCTAGGTTATATGAACGTCGCTTTTTTGGCGAACTAATTTTCTCAAAAAATGAGCGAGAGTATTGAAATTGATTCAGAAGATATGCATCGAAGGTTTCCTATCGGGAATTGGTATGATTTTCCTTTGATCAAATGTTGTGATACATATAATGTGATATCAGACGAAGAGATCATCGGAAATTGGAGGGAATGAGAATATCAGGAGGTCAGATATATTTAGTGTATGCTCATTTCAGAGCCTCCAATATGTGATTTGAGATATATAATGAGCGATATGGGGGGTCGATGATTTCTTTAAAGTATTCAATCCAAGAAGGAAGTGAGTGATTTAACTTTTCTTTATATTAAATAACCCTTTAATAATTAAATGTTGAAATTTTTTATTGGAAATTAATTTTATAAGAACTTTCTTATAAAGAGAATTGTGAAATAAAATGATCTGATATGATTATTTCCACAATTGATTAAGACTTCTTAGGATTTCAATATAAGAAAAATTTAAATATCCTACAGATTCAAATGAAATGATAAATAGTTCTGTGAACATGTTGTAGATTTTGGAAACAAGGGTTGGCTGCTTGCTTATCACAGACTACATAATCAAGTTAATGAAGATCTGCACACAAAACAAAATAGAAATAAGAAGTAACCTTTAAAAGGAAAATAAACCATAGATAATGATGAACTTGTAAACACATACCTGGAAGAAGTTTGATTGTATGTTTTACCTTTTGAATCTTCAAGTTCTCCCAAATTTTCTCAAAATTTGCATAAGTTCAACATCACCTTCTTATTTTAATCTAAAATACGAAGTAATGAATTTTTTCAAATTGCATCATTTACAAAATTACATCAGAATATAACAGTGGAAAAAATGAGTTCTTATAATTACTTGTAAATCAAAACTTGTCAAGTGGTAGAAAATTCTTGGAATTTCTTCATGTATGATCACTGTTATGAATTTTAAAAAACAAGAAAATTGAAGGCTTTGACAAATAAGTATGATCAGATAATTCAAGAGCTTCTAAAATTTTCTAGGTTGCTTTTCTATAATTGAAATGTGATGCCCAAAAGAAATTGGATTCATTACTTGTTTTATTGAAAATCTGAAATAATGAAATAAATGCAAAGAAAAAAAAATTAATCTATTCCTATTTCTAATTTAATGAATGAAACATGACTAGGTATAGTCATACTTCCAAAGAAGCCATATAAGCATTTTAATTTCTACATGTATGTACATCGCAAAAATTAGTAAGAATGCAAATATAATTAAACTACAAAAACTAAATCTAAAAACAGAATGTATCTTTATTGTTAGTAGTTTATTCACCGTTGTCTTTTCTTGAAATGCCATTTCCAAATGAATTTCAATTGGATCATATAAATCTAGATGGATTTCCATTATTGAGTGGGAGAGGTTTAAAAGAGAAGATGACAGGCCAAGTTGTAGAAATGATCTTTCAGAAAGAATGGCTTGTGTGATTTTGTTAGTGTTGTGTTTAAGTGCTAAATTATTAACGATCTTCCGTGAATGAAAAAGTTTCAAATGTCTTTCAAATTGATCAATGAAAAATGGATGGAAGTCAGATAGTTTCAATAGAATATTATTAAATGAATTAGATTTCTGGTCAAAAAGTAAAAGTATACTCTCTTGTTTGCACTACTCTTGAGAAGTAAGAAGTAATTGATAAGGAATGAACATCAATTGAAATTGGAAGTTTGATAACTTTTGATGTTCACAATTATAATTTGGAACTTCATTTTTTCTTGAGGTAATGCATCAATTGAATGTTCAATATTGAGCTTCTCAATATTCCAGCACAAAGTATCAAAAATCTAGGACTAAAAACAAAAAGAAAATTGAAGTTAAAAATAAATGTTGAAATAATAACAAAATTGAATGATAGTTTACACTAGTGTTACAATTATTGTTACAAAACAATTGGGAGTGACTTAAAGTAATTTCATCTTCACAAGAATTGGACAGAATAGTGAAATTAGAATGATTTTTGATACCCACTTGTGAATTAGAGAGAAAGATATAACTCTGAATAGGAATGCGAGCTTGATCATCATATAAATCATAGATTGGAATGTTTTATTGAATGCCGAAATCATAAGTTTGAAAATGAGAACTATTTGGAACAATTTCTAAATTAGATTGTTCTTCATTTTTCACATGTGATTAGACTTTGATTATGAGGATTTAATTGTAAATAATACAAATCAGTATCCTCAATGTCAAAGTAGCTATCATAAATGACCTCAAGGCATTCATTAGAATTCTCTTTGATCTTATTCAATGTATCAAAACAAGAAACAATATTATGCTCATTTTTATTAATGCTAGAAGAATGATCATTAATTAATTCTCTATCTTAATAAAAACTAATCAACAATTCATTTACATTAGATTCTCTTTTTTTCTGAAATATATTTAATGTGAAGAGAGGTTAAATTGCTATTAGAATAATTTTCATGATAAATATAAAAATATGAATCTGAAACAATGTATTTGAAAATATCTCTATTTGAAAACTCTTGTGCATTTTCTTCATTGAAATTTTCATATTTAAGATTTTTTTCTTGGCTACTTATGCTTTCTTGAAGAATGTTGCTTTATTGTTCTGAATTAGGAATTTGTTCATCATAAGAGGATTTTGAATTGTGTACAACAAATTGCATATTAATGGAAATTTTAATCACTGCTGGTACTTGATGAATTATGATCTGATTTTCTAATTCTAACTCATACTTATTTTCATATTTCAAAGCGGTTTCTTCTTCAATATTGCTGCTAATATTTCCTTGAAATCGATCAATGAAATTTTCCAAACTTCGTGACTGAGATTCATGGACATGTGAAGGTGCACCTTGATCTTTCTCAATATTGTAAGAAATGTGCAGAAATTGAAGGAATTGATTATACAAATAGAGGCCATTTCATTATCATTTGTTTGTACCTCCATATTGGAATTCATTCTTATGTCAATGAAATTAGGAGGAGATTGATCAAAGATTGAAATAGTTTCGCATAGATTGTGAATGGAAAGAAGAGAGAAAATATGTTCAAACCAATCTAATAATTATTTTTTCGAAGGTTAATTATCTTCAATTTTAAATTTTAAACAATTTAAATGAAACTTGATGGTAAAATCAATTAATGACTCACCTTCAAACCTTCGTAGATATTCAAAATCATCACATACATGTTCGTAGATATATCCATCAAATTTACAAAGGAAAATTGTAATAAATTGTTCCCAAGTGTGGATTGAAGCAACTGAAAGTGATTGACACCAGCTTTTGGCTTTTTCCAAGAATGTAAGAGTAAAAATCCTGCATAAAACACTTTCATCAATTTCATGAAAAGAAGAATTTAAAAAATTTTGAATGAATTGTAAAGTATGATCAAATGCAGAAGTATTCATCTTATCGTTAAACTTTACCTGAGATAAGTGTCTTACTATTTCTAGTGGAGTATTGGAAGATGCTCGTCCAAAAATACAACTCCAAATTGAAAGTTTTAGAGTCATTATAATAAAAACAAAATATTAGAATAGAAAGACTCCAAAGGAAAACAAGCCTCAGGCCCTCCCTCTACTGCCAAAAATGTTGAGGCCTCGAAATTCGTTGCAACAACATGGGGGATGACCACCCGGTCCAGACCTTAAAGCTGTTCATTTTCCATTTAGAATGGTGGCTCTGACTGGTTTAACTAGGTCCAGTTACATTTGCTCAATCTCCATTGGCTTAAAATATGATTTTTAACCATCAATGGGAAAGAGACATCAGATCATTTGTCTTTCCGATCAGACAAGAAAAGTGATCCTTAAGCTAAATTGGGTTTAGCCAGACCACAAATAATGTTTCTGCCTCTTTAGAAAGAGGAATTTTTAAGGATGTAGAATTTAATCTAAATGCAATATTATTCTAAGATGCAAGCAAAAGAAACTATTTTAATCCTATCTCAATTAGGCAGATATAGATCTATCCCAACTGAGAGTAAGATGTTTTAAAATAATTGATTTAAATATGTTTGTTTTAAATGAATATCAAGCTAACGAAGTAGTTCAATTAAATGATATTGTGAATACCAAACACATTCTTATCTAGACACCTCTTAACTGAAATAACCAATCAACAACACTAAGGAAGTAGTTCTCAAAATGATATTGATGATTTAATCAGTAACTTGAATAATTAAACAATAACACCTGGAAATAGTTCACAACATATCACTATTCAATAAATTAGTTTTATAAGATAGATTTCTAAGTAGCTAGTTACTCAGAAATAAGAATTCAGCCCATAAGAGTAGAGATAAATAATTACATAAATTAAGAAAAATTACTCATATCGACAGAAGTGCACAAGTATGGGAGTAAATTGACACATTCATATTATCATAAAATGGAGCCAACATTTAAAATAATAGTATTATAAATACCAATTTACTAAGTTCATTTCTCTAGCTGCGGTCTCTGACAGTCTTTTACAATGCCTGAACTTCTTCTTTCAAAATTAGAGCTACAGTAGTGCAAGACTCTATTCATTATACATAACTCAGAATGTAAAAGAAAAACCTGAATAATCTCCAGATCTAAGATTCCTCTCCTCTCACCCTAAACCTCTGAATCCTTTAGACAATAGTGCCATCAAGAATTCCATAATTGTAGAGGAGAGAAGCCCTTATTACATTTTGAAATCTTCTATTTATAATATGTGCAAAGGAATTCTTCATAAGAAAGTTTGTTGAAGAGTGGTTTTGCTCAATCAATTTTCATTGGTTCAAATCATATTCTTCAATTGTTGGAGCATTCTCATTGATTGATATTTTCTTCTTCTCATCTCTTCAATTTTTTTCCTGCAAAAAAAAATCAAAACAAAATTAAAATGTAAAAATAAAATTAAAATGCAAAATCTAGAAATTAAAATAAATCCAATCAAAACTTAATTAAATAAATAATTGAAAAAAAAATATAAGCTTTCTTTTTCTTTATGTGCTAATATAATTGGCTAAGGATATCATTGACGAATGGATCTACATTTATAAGAAGTTGTGGGAAAATTAAAATGCAGAAAATAAAACTCAGAAAATTTATTTTGTTAAAAATTCGGAGCATGATCTTCTACTGAATTTTAGACCCAATAATAATCAAATATGGGAATGAAACAACTTTAGAAATGTTCTCCATGATTTTATCTATCTAATGAGCCTTCATGGGCTTCATTTGGCCAAGTAAAACTCCAGTTATGAGCTTCTAAGTTGGTGTATTACAATTGCAAGAAATCTGGAATTTTCTGTTGCTTGAGCTAAAAATCAGAATTTTTAAATTAAATTCTAATCTTAAATTAGATTATGATTATTAATTTATTAATACCAATTAATTACAATTATGCTATTAATATAAAATTGTGATAAACAAAAATGAATAAATAAAAATAAATGATTTAAAATTTATTTAAAATATAATTATATTATATTAATATTGTAATTTATTTATATTAAAATTATAACAAAATGTTATAATTAAAACATAAAAATTATAACAAAAATATAATATTTATTATATATTAAATAATTAAAAACCAAACATCCAACATCCACGTGAGAGAGAGAGAATGGAGGAGGAGAGGTGAGTACAAGTAATAAGGGATGAGGAGAGGTGAGTGAGTGGGAGTTATAAGGTGGAGGGTGTTGTGAGGTAAGCATGAGGTAGGAGAGCTGAGGTGGAGGCTGAGTGACATGAGGGAAAATGGAGTGGTAAGGTGACGTGTAAAGTAAACGATTTGGGAGGTATAAGGAGGCCAATCCAACCTTACATTAAAAATATAACCCTTCGCATAAAAACCAAATCGCACATTGTAATATTTTTAAAGGTCTTACTTTGAAATCTTAAATAATTTGCAATATGCAATGTGTGATGTATCTCATCGCATATTTTTTTCCTTCTTTCGGATTTTTAAAATATATGTATTGTGAAGTGGGGTCCATAAGGGATTAACCATCCTACAAATTAGACTTAAGCCATTTTGCAAATTTGGGGTTTTGGGTTTGGCAATTTGTCTTAAAATAACAAGTTGGAGTATATTACCAATATTTTGAAACGCATTTTCATCCATTGTTCAATTTAGCTGCGTCATTTTGTAGGACCGTTAGTAAAAAATGATAAATTAGTAAAAATGCACTAAAAGTTAATATTTACAATGAATCACTATTTTAACTACGAGAACTAAAATATTGGTACACTTGATACATTTTTTTAACCCAAGCGAGAAAATAATCAAAACTTCAAAGGATTTCCATTTACAAACTATTTAACCAAATCGAGTGAAACAATTATCATTCGAAAGCTTGTGAAAAAACTGATTCAAAAAAGCAATCAAAATAAAATTTCGAGGAAGATGAAAAAAATGACAAAAATGTAGGATGATTAACTTAATGAAATTCCTAAAAGGTGTTTAGCCAAAAATTTTGCAGAAAGAGTCCCCATTATTTGAAGTACATAAGTCAAAAATGGGGGGGTTGTGTTTTACCACAACACACTCCTATAGTCCCCATATTGTTATTATTGTGCCCATAAAAGCCACTATTGTTACTGTTGTTACCATACATTATTATTGTTAGGGCAGCTAGAATTATATTGTGACCCCATGGACTCCTATATATAGAAAGGAGGTTTTTTTATTTTTATCATCCAAGAATTGTTCATTTATGTAATGTAAAGGAGATGTCCCCCTCGAAGTGGCTGATTTATAAGGCGTTGATCTCTTTTTTCTTCTATTTTTGGAGCTGGTATCATAACAAACATCTTCATGAATTATATCACTCGGATACTGACAAGGAAGCAACAACTATTTTAGATCCTACAAAAATGAAATTTCGTCAAGGAAATGCAACCTTTTTCTCCATGTCATCTTCTCCTAACAACTTCTTAGGATCTATTAATGTTCATCAAACAAAAGGAATAAAATACCTTCAAAAAACTCAATTTTCATTTTTTTTCTCTTGTTACTAGTATCCTCCCAAGTGCGGAAACAAATGGTTTAGGACTCTATTTTTCATGGAATATTCTTTAATTTTTAAAGTTATTAACTCTCTACTTTAGTGCCTCTAGTATAGTTTCCAAGATGATGGGCTAGAGACACTAATTTTTCTAAACTAATGTAAATATTTTCTATCGAAATACAAATATAGCTTAAAAAAAAAGACCCTAGTAGTTTTTTGTATGTGGTTGGATTGAAGGAGTTCATATACATCAAAGAATTACAAAGGTGATGATATGATGATATGATCACTTAAGCACAACGTATAGGCACATCTAGAAGGACTAGGGATATAGTAATATTATAGGTGGCATAAAATTACATGGCCTCATAAATTCCAAGTTTTGAAACGAACACTAAAGGAAATGTATGACTACATTAGAATTTTATGAAGGCATGTATGTTTAGAAGCTTGGACTAAAGGAAGTGTCTGGCGATAAAAAAACACAACGAATTGGTAAAACTAGTAAAGCGTATTTTTGAATATGTGATTGAAAGAAGCACATGGTTCATGCGATAGAGAATATCAATGAAAAATATTGAGAAAATTATAGAATTTACCATTGAAGTACTTAGGATTGGTGTCTTTTTTAGGTTGGGCCTACAAATTTGAAAATCGACAGGATTGGTATCTCTTGTATTGTGTTTTTCTCTGCCCCCTCCCCCTGTATAGTTATGAATCCAATACTCTTTCCTAATATTATGGTATTCTTCATCATCACTACTTTATTTTTTCACATATGGACACTTAGTATCAAAATTTCCTAATTTTCCGTAGTTAAATAATTTTAACGGAAGCTTACATTTAGATTTTTTGGATCCTTTCTTGATTTTCTTCACAAAATGGGATTCCTTTGCATCTAATCCATTGTTAGAGCTATCACTAGATCCATGATCTCTATTATTTGTCTTGTTTGAATCCTTAAAGGTGGATTATTTCATTTATCACTTATATTTGTTAGTATTCTTTTCATATTCCATGAGAATACCATGCAATTCATCCATTTCGAATTTATCAGCATCCTTCATTTCTTCAATAGAGGAGTGAATCTTTGTTATGCAGACAAATTTTTTATGCGAATAAGTCCTTCTTGCGGACAAGAGCGATCTCCCTAGTGTCGTAAGGATATCTAGAAACAAACAACCAAATGCAAACCATTTTCTCTAGATCATTTATGATTTAGAATTATTAATAACAAAGAACGAGGACATGCCCCTACCTGAAGTCCAATGCTTGTCAAACTCTTCTATCTGGTTGCTCCAAAAGCGGTCACTTCAGCATGTGAAACCTACAACCAAAGACATATAAAAGGATTAAAAGCACCTACAAGATATAATAATTGAGAAAACACTAATCTATCTCAATGATCAAGGAATCGAAGAATTGAAATACTCAAATAGATACATGAACAATTCAATGAGAAAATGGAATCCATTTGTATTAACTCATATAATAAGAAGCAACCTTACAAATTTTCTCCTTGATGTTATACAGGTTCTTCCGGGGTTCTGAACAATTGTCCTCTCTCAGATTGACAAGCCTTCTTCTCTCTGGACTAGCATGAAAATATGGAAATGGGTGTGTGTGATCATTCTCATATAAAAAATGGCTAGTATAGAGAGTATGCTCTCTTAGGAAATTCTTCAACAAATAATATGTATGTCTACCATTTACAAGCTACCTTTGAGACTGAAACATGAGCTCAATTTATAGGGAAATTGAGATAGTTTCAGTTCCATAAAGAGGGGGATGGATTCCTCTCATGAAGGGATTTGAGCTCCATATATCAAGGGTTAAAATCCATGAGTGAAGGGATAGAGTATAGGATAAATCTCGAACTGAAAGTGCTTCTAAAAGCTTCCATTTCAGAGAATATTCAACCAGTTGGGCTTCTAGAACCTAATTTTTCCTTTATTTGACTATTTATGGGGGTCTGTAAATTTTATAAGAAGAACGTGCGGAATGTGTCGTAGGCTATAGAATGAATATCCGTGGATCCATGGGAAAGATCTAGGAAAAGTGTGGATTTAGACTTTTAAGGGTTTTAATGAGATTTTCTCCAATTCCAAGACTTGGTTTAGGAACATTAGGGTTTTTGACCTCTAAGGGAGCACAATATAGGTAGTTATGAACCTATATAGACAATCAAATTTCATGGTGACAAAATAACGTGTAACAAATTTCTCCCTAAAGTGCGAAGTCTGAGGTAGTTCTGAAGAGTGAAGTGCTTTATCGTTCCGAGGATTGGATTGCAGACACACCAGTAGAAAACCTATATAAACATTCAATGTAAGCATATATACATGTATATCATTTCCGAGGTAGGAATTCCCATACTCAGATAAAATCTAACTACATGTTTTGGTATAGAAATGATTTTAAAATTACATCAATAGTAGACACAGCATGGACACAACCATCTGTCATAAGTAGTCTACTGTATCATGAATAATAAAACTCCTCGCAGCTTGGATGGTGGAGACTAGATCCAGGGTCTTGATTTCCACTTCCCCAACTAGTACGATTCTATCCATGCAATTGATTATGTCGAAGTCAAACATGGTAGAAACCACTTGATTACCAGCCAATGAAGTGAACTGCTAACAAGTGTGAGAGAAACCACCAATATTGACAATGGCTCTCAAAGTACTTAGTAAAATCCATGAAGTGTGAATGAATGATTTGCAGTTGAACACTTCACAGAATCATTCGATCGAAGGTTAATGATGCAACCTGTCATCGAAGGCAAGAAAATTTCCATTAGGGCATGCAGATCCCAAGGTACTGATAGGATTGTAGAGAAACTTTCTAGATGATGAGCTATCGTCAATAGAAAGAAAAACATCATAGGAAATCCCATGACATGAAACCATTAGATCATGTTTTGAAGAAATATTTTCAAGGACTGACTCATGGATGGTCAACGTGGATGGAGACAAATGTTTGCAATGAATGGTCTATTTGAACTATCTCTTGAACACATAACAACATTACATATGGTTTGGTAACAATTGACCTAAATTTAATACCCAAAAACTAGCTGAAGACTTTCAATGTTGTTTGATTAACTGTTAGACAAAGGATTTTCCCAACCCAGGTACAAGTGTGACAAAAAGTTTCATGTTCAAGAGTGGTATACTACTTTTAAAACAAGGGTAACAACTGGATTCATTTTCACTTCCCCCCCCCCCCCCCCCCATCATTTCTGGCAAGTACCTCTTTATTTTTGACAAGATTGAAGAGGATAACGTTTTCTTGTTCTGTAAGCTCATCCTTCGGATGAGTACAACTTAGTATTAAAATCGAATCCTAAGAAGGAGTGGTTTGTTCCTATTTGTAATCGAAAATTCCTTTACTATTAAATTTTAACGAGTCCAATATAGGAGAAACTCGGTGTTTTTCAGTTCTAGGAGTCAGAAGAAAAACATAAGTAAACTCTGTGGTTGTAATTTTTTGTAAATTTAGTCTCTCAAGCCTGAAAAAAGATAAAATAATGCAGGAGAGAACTCTATTGACCATGATTAGTCAACGTATACCTTTTTCATAAATAGTCCATTTGAGTCTAAAAAGGGGGTAAACTTATACTGAAGGGACGACCATTCATTTCCTTTAACAAGTTTGAATAGTCAAGTACTCGACAATATTTCATATTTAGAGAGTCTAAAAAGGGCTTAAAAGAGAACACCAGGGGTTCTCTTTTTTGTAATTTTAAAGAGCCTGAAAAAGTGATAAAAGTTTACTGAGTTGGCCGACTTTCAATTTAATTTACGAGCAAGAAAAGACGGAAATAACTTGCTATTTTCATGTTTAGAAAAATAATCTCGGGATTTTCATGAGTTTAATGAGTCTTGAAAATAAAAATAAAAATGGACGCAAGATAGGTTTCATTTTTATACAAGCTTGAAACATAGGAAAAATTATTCTTGAAAGTGGTTTCATTTTTACACAAGCTTGAAACAGAGGAAATTGTGCTTGAGAGTAGTTTAATGTTTACACAAGCTTGAAAAAAGAGAAAACTATGCTTGAATGTGGTTTCATTTTTACACATCTTGAAACAGAGAAAATTGTGCTTGAGATAAGTTTCAATGCCCCCCGAGCATAACTTGCTAGAGCGCATGCCCCCCAAGCTTCATTTAGATCACCTAAGTGGACTACTAGGTGGATGGAATGAAGGTTCATTTACGAGATCAGATGAAAAAATTGACTCAATTAGGAGAGGATTTGTTTCATTTTTTAATGAGCTTGACACGGGAAAATAACTATGCTCATTTCCTAATTTATTTTTTAACGATGTTGACACAGTAAAAGTAACTATCCTCAAGGTGACATGTTTCATTTTTTAACGAGGTTGACACAGTAAAAGAATTATCCTCATGGAAACTTGTTTCATTTTTTAACGAGGTTGACATAGTAATAGGAATTCTCCTCATGGATCCCTATTTCATTTTTTAATGAGGATGACACAGGAAAAGAACCATCCTCTCAGATCCTGTTTCAATTTTTAACGAGGTTGACACAATAATAGGAATTCTCCTCATGGGGACTTGTTTCATTTTTTAACGAGGTTGACACAGTAAAAGAACCATCCTATGAGATCCTGTTTCATTTTTTAACGATGTTGACACAGTAAAAGAACCATCCTCATGGGCACCTGTTTCATTTTTGAATGAGGTTGACATAGTAAAAGAACTATCCTCATGGTGAATTGTTTCATTTTTTAACGAGGTTGGAACAGGAAAAGAACTATCCTCATTATGCACTGATTTATTTTTTAACGAGGTTTACAAATTAAAAGGAACTATCCTCATGATCTGATTAATTTTTTAACGAGGTTGACATAGGAAAAGAACCATCCTCATGGAAACCTGTTTCATTTTTTAGCGAGATTGACACAGCAACATGAACTCTCCTCAAGGGGTATGTTTCATTTTTTAACGAGGTTGACACATGAAAATAATAATCCTCATGGGAACCTTGATCATGGCTTCCAATTGGAAGAAACACATGTCAAGTAACACTCCTTGATCATGGCTTCCGAGAGGTCTTCATCAGATGGAAGAATAGTTCTCTAGAAGGAGCACATGTCAAGGGACTCAAAAGGGATAAGAACATCACGTTAAAATAATCCCATAGGGTTTGCCATGTCAATTACTGGATCTAAGTCAAAGGAATTTGAGAAAACAGTGAGAGGCTCACTTGCATCGGTAACTGAAAACATGGGACTGGTTGCCACATAATTAACCCGTGGCGGGGTAGATACCACTTCCGTATAAGGAAAATTAAGGGATGTCAGATTATTAGTAGTTGAATCAAGACTAACGAATGAAAGCTGGTCAACAGTCACAATGTTTCCATTGTGACGGAAAGACATCACGCGGAATATTGTTGATAGGAAAGCTTTCATTGCATATATATAGTCTCGCCCAAGGAGAAAATTTAAATCCAAGGGGCCTCGGACTACCATAATATCAATGCATACAGTTTTACCTTCCAAGGTAATAGGAAACTTAGGAAGGATCCCTAAAGGTTCGCTAATGGTTCTATTACAAGATAAAATATTCTATGCAACAGGCACAAGTTGAGGGGAACCCAAAGCTTGCCAAGCAGTTGAGGATAAAGTACTAATAGAAGCACCTTCATCTATATTTGTGTAGCGCACATTCTTACTACAAGCCTTCACAATGATTTTTAAAGGAATGGATGAAGGAAGATGAGGTTCTGTCAATCTATTCCAATCAAAGGAAAATACCTCAATACTTGGAGGGGGTTCTGTAGGAACAAGTGAAATTCCCCCTGGCATAGAAGAATCAAATGTAACAAGAAGAACCTGAGCAGTATGAATTTCAATCTCTACAGGGAGAGTGGGATCGACCCAATGTGAAATCAAGTCGACCACTTGATCAACTAATGGATCATCAACCCGAGTGATATGATTTTCACTCTTCATAGGGAGAGTGGGATTGACCGGATGTGAAATCAAGTCGACCACTTCGTCAGTTGACGGTAGGTCGAGAGAAAGTTTATGGTCACTAGTTGGAAGTTGTTTCTGTGGAACAGTAAGTTTTTCCAACAATTTTGAGGCTTCATCCATGTGAGGGAAAATGTGATTTTGATGACTCCCTTTGCATAACCTACAAGGAAACCTAACTTTACCCTTTTTCCTAGGAACCTGAATTTCACTGGTTTATGGATTAACAACAAGTTGATGGGATTTTTATGACCATATTTCCAACACCTTAGGAATACCAGGATAATTGATAAGGAAGTGATCACCCTTACAAATCTTGCAAGGGTATATGGGTTTGCAATACATGTTGGAGGTTTCCTCAACATTACTAACACTTCGAGCCATGATTGGTTGGTTTAATTCTTTCTTATCTTGCATCTTCTTCTTCTTCCCTTTCTTATTTTTCTTAGCCACCTGGTTACTAGCATCAAGGCTTTTACTAAGCAAAGAAGAAGAAAGGGAGGAATACATGTTCGGAAAGGAGGTAAAGGGTCAACATGAGGTTGGTGATGTTGATATGGTGAACTCTATTGAGGTAAAGCATCTGGTTGAGGTGGAACAATTTGAGTATTCAAGACCAACAAAATTGAAAATAACCATACCGGTAAACCTATGGTAAATCCAGGTAATGACAATGTAGCCATATAAGGAGGAACAACATTTCCAAAGCAAGGAAAAGTACTAGGATTCTCGTTAAGAGGGGTTCCTTGGTTAGTAAATTCCGGAATTGTTGCCATTAGATTCAACTTTAGTGAATTTTATTAACAATTCAAAAATATTAACAATTCAAATTCACTATTAACACCTAAGGTCTCTAAAAAGTAAAAACAAACAAATAAGCACGCACTATCAAATCTAGGAGTAAAGCCACACACAAACAGTATATTTTCACAATGAAATCACTAGTTTGTGATGAAATCCAACATCACAGAGATCAATGTGAAAAACTAGCAGTCGGAACAGTTACCCTGACAACCTACTTAATGAAACATTCCGATGTAAGTACCTCCACTATGCCATCTTGAAGTGAATTGCACCCTCCGGAAAGTCGAAGTGAGTCTAGTCAATGTCTGCTATAGGTATAGTGGGACCTTCCCTCCACCGTTGCCTTGGGAAAAATCCTAAATATTATGGCCACTAAGGTCGCCAACTGAGACAAATGCACCTGGGGGAATAGTCTATGATCCAATATACACACAAGGGCAAAGTAAAAACCTCAATCCCCTTGAAGACTCCTTGATACAATCCAAGGTTTACCAACAAGTGACCCTAGGCTCCTCAACAATGGTCTATCTAATGTTTACCATTTTTAGTACGTGAACATATGTTATCTTCTGACATGATCTCGTGCTTGACTCTTTTAAGAAGAGCTTCCCAGAGCACAATTGCAACAATTGGAAGTTTTCTTACAGCAATATTACTATTGTTTGTTTAGTTTCTTTGGGAATTTAACTAAAACCTATTCCAAAGCACTAGCATAAGCTAGGTTGGTGGAAAGAGCCCTAGAAAATGTAAAAATTTCTAGATGAATTTTAATTAAGAATTTTATTATTTGGGTTGTTTTTTACTCAAAGGGTAAATGGATATGAAACCAATGGTGTTATGACCTGACCCAAAACTGAAAGCAATCGAATATGATAATGTAATATTTTCAATTCGATGAATCCTAACTAAATTAAGGAGAGATTTTCCATTCACTTCCAACAATGCAAAAGTTGATAAATAAGAGAAAATATAACAAATTTTCTAATGCACTAATTTCATCAAGAAAAACTAATGCTAATCAATTGAAAACAATTGTTTATTTTCATGTTTTTAAAACAAGCAGAAAAACATGTAAATTCAAATCAAAGAAATTGATCTAGATCTACGATTGATTTTTCAGAATGTAAACTATGCAGTTGTAATCTATGCAAAATTCACTTGAAAACTATGAAAATGTAATCTATGCACATTTTTCATTCATATTCTGAAAATGAGAATTCTAATTATGCAAATGTGATCTATGGAAGAGAATTCTCAGACACAAGACTATTCCAATGTAATCTAAAGAACCAATCAAGTGTAAGTAAAGAAAATTGGTTGATAATTCCAAAAGTAAAAATAAACAAAAACACTCAAAGGTGATTAAGAAACTGAGAAAAGCCTCAAATTAATCACCAAAGGAAATCAAATTAAGAGTTTCTCAAAAAAGACACTCAAAACACCCAATTAACTTAACCGAGACTGATGCAAAAGTTGTTGAAACGAAATTCACACATAAGATTTGATAGCTAAGATAGACTAGGGCAAACACAAATAATCATGTCATGTAGCTCCTAAAAATAGAATCTTTATTTTTTCAAAAATTTTCCAAAGGTCTGCAGGTTCTAATGGAGAACAGAGTAGTACCACATTGTTCTGAACTACAAACTGTGGAGGCTGCCACACTGTTTTCAGATGAAAACCACGGAGGCCAGGGAAAATACAGAAAAAATAAATATTCAGCTTTTCTTTTAAGGGATTCTTAAAGTTATCTACTCAACCCAATCTCAGATAATTCAAAATCAGAAGACTTAAAAAATTCAAACTAAAAATTAAAAAGGAAAACTAAGTTCTATTCCCCAGTATGGTCGCCAATTTGTTATGGGGATAATTCCTTATTGCGGACAAGAACAATCTCCCTATTATGGCCTAAATCTACCTCAGGCTGAGAAAGGCAGAATCTAGGGTAACATCAAACCACGCTTAACCTGGTAGCTAGCCCTACCAGATCGGGAGAGGGCTCTCTCCTTGTCAATCTCAGCAAAAAATGATCAATGAGGCTTGAGATGACTTAATTTTAAGACTAATTTTAGGCTAGGTATGTGTGCAAAAGAGTTTAATTGAATTTAATGATATTTTTTTGGCTCAAATGGAAAGGCAAATTTGTGTCTGGGGAATAAGGCTCAGTTTTACAAAGATCTGAATGGGGCAAGGTAGGCAATTGATTTGACACTTCAATTTGAAAGAAATGGAGATTTGAGACAGGTGAGGAGTTGAAGAGGGCAAGAAACCTTCAAGGATCCTCTTCAAACAATTGAAAACATAGAAAATTAAACAAACCCTAGGTAGAGCACTGCAAATTTTAATGAATTCTACCTTTATCCTTGTTTGTTTAAGTTAAGAAGAAATAAGAGAGAAAATGGTATACATAAAACACCAGTAGACTTACATTTACAGAGAGAAACACACTATCAAAGCAAAATTCCACATGAATCCCATAGATTTCTGAAAACCCTGGTCTATTCCTTTGCGAAACTGCAGAGATGAATGTACAATGATGCTCAAAGCATTCCCGAAAGTCCAACCATGATAATGATTGAAAAAACATAAGATATAGGAAAACAAAAACTCATCCTAGCTTCTAGAGGTTGAGCTCATGATTTTAGGAGCTGCTCCAACAAAATCTAAACTAAGAACTAGAAAGTAGGCAGTGGAAAAACTTGCCTCTAAAAACTAGGAAACTGATTCATTCAGTTGCAAACTATCCTTTGATGGATGAATCTACCTCTATGAGTGAAAATTTAGAAAAATTACATAAAAATTCATCATTTCACATTAAATTAAATCATGATTTTGACATCTATAAGGAAAAAATTCAAACTATGAAAAAACTAGGTGAAAAACAGAGTTTTTGACCAAAAATGAGCAAAATTCCTCCAATGCGCCGCCCCTGATTTCTCTATGGATAGTGCCTGTTTGCAGCTGATTTTGGAGGCCTTCCCTGTGTCCAAATTTTCTCCAAGTGGGCTTTTTGGAAAGCTCTGCCTATTTAATTTCCAACACAAGTGGAATTTTTTAATTTTTCCTCCATTTTCCCCTCCAAAACGGAGTTTTCCCAAGACTACTTCATGTGTGTCAAAAAAGGGGCAGAAAGGTCATTTTTAGGGTGTTTTTGGCCTTTTTGGCATTTTTGGAAACCCAAAACCTGTCAAAATTCCTTGTCCATTGGTAGACATACATGATTTTCCATGAAAAAACCAAAAATTTTGAGTTTTTATCAAAAAGAGTCCTCCATCAAAAGCAAGTGCCAAGTGGTGCAGCGCATTGGGCAGAAAAACCTATGTTTTGGCCCAAAATTTTCAAAAATGCAAAAAATGTCCCAATTTTTTTGAAATTTGGGCTGAGTGTTCTTCATCAAGTGATGTGTTGGGGCAAGGAATCCTCAGCCAATATCTGAAGTTTATCATGCTATTTTTGCCTCCTCGATGCCTTCTTCAATTTGGCCTTCGAAATCTTGTTTCTTGCTTTGCATACCATATTTATTGACAAGTAGTGGTATGCCATGTTCCTCAACATGTTTTTCTCATTTTTTGGCATTCTCTAGCATCCTTTCCCAAGTGAAAGTTTTTTCTCTCAATCCAAGATTCCCGGTCATGTTCAATCTCTGGCTCATCCCCATGATCACTGTCTCTTTCCATTATTTTCCTTTGGTTTTGAAAAATGTGGTTGTACATGGATGGTTTTGTGGATAACAGTGTGAAAATATGGTGGAGGAATGAAATGGGTAGATTATATGGAAGAGAGTGTAAAAATGTATGTGTGAATAGATTTTAGGGATGGGAGTAAGAGTTTTAGGGATGTGAGTAGGGTTTAGGGAGTGTAGGGTTTGGGATAGTGGGATTGAGGATATGGGAATGAGGGAATTTTTGGAATACGGGAATTAGGGAATGAGTGGATGAAAGTGAAGAATGAATGAAGGAGTGAAAGAATGAGGGAGTGATGGAGTGGACTTGGTAGCAAAGACACAAATGCAGCCCTAGAAAATTGTTTTTTGAGCAAATTTGGAAGGAATTAGGGTTTGAATTCTATCACACTAAACCATCATAAATTTTAAGAAAAACTTGTTCACTAGCAATGGAAGGAATCTTAACTTACTTGCACACCACGGATTTGATCAAATTTGGAAATTTTGGGGAATTTTATGGTGAAATTGGGCTTGCAGCTCTATGCACCGCACCACAAACCCAGCGCACCGCACTTGATCTATACGCCGCGCCAGTTTTTTTTTTACACTGTGGAGGCTGGCGCAATGCGCCATGCCACTTGTATGCACTGTGCCTCTCCCCCAATGCGCTGCGCCTTTGAACTTTGCCCAGTTTTTATTCAAACTTGCTCCTTTTCTTCAGCATGACTTTCTCTTGTTCAATCTTTCTCCTTTGAATGAAAATAAGCTTTTTGAACATGATCAATGAGTTTATATACATATAAACCCACCTTTACAATGTTTGCCTTGTAACTTACTTTTTCAACTCTGTTTTTGGGTAGTTTACTTCATTGTGCCTTTGATGAATTGAATGACTTGATTTTTGTTTGCCTTGCAGGGGATGGAGCTGCTGAAGCCTGGCAAGGTGACCAAGGTTTCCATTGAAGTTATTTACATATGAGAGAACTGAAATTACATCAAATTTATACATAAAAATATTAAATACTCTGTTTTTCCTCAAAACAGAATTTTGAGGAAAAATTCATTTCTGAGCATATGATGATGAAATTTATTTGGTACTAGAACTTTATTCAACCTCCTCATGCGCCTGCTGACCGTTTTTGAACATGTTGACAACCTTTTTGAAGAAACCCTAGACCTAATGAAACTAAAACCCTAGAAATGACTTTTGCAATTTTAAAGACAAAAAGTGACTGCAGATGATCTTGATGAATGAAAATGGGCTAGCAGGTAAAGGACATGAGGGAAAATGTACAAAAAACCACTACTGTCAGATGATCCATGATCCTAATGGAATGCAGCTGACTGAGCGAGAAACCTAATATGCAATGCAACAAGAGAATTTGATCACTGACGGAGGGATGAAGATACCGACACTAACATTGGCTCCAATGGGGATGGTAGCTCCTTGGAGGTGCCAAGAACTATAGATCTCTGGGAAAGTAGGCAGTGCCTTCGTCCATTGGGATATGGAGTCAATAACATCTACAAACCAAAACGAAACTCTTGACTTAATTTTAGGACCGAAATCTGACTCAAAACTAAGACTGAAAACTAAAACAAAATTGACAGACTGGAAGAGATGCTCATAATTGAACTTATTCATCACAACCTACTCTAATTGTTCTATTTCACCGCCAGATCAAGTGAAATGGAATAACCAATGCAACCATGTAAGAATCTTGGCTACTGTTTGAATTCTCCGCAAGTGCTCGCTTATGAATAACAAGAGAGAACTACTAAGAGTCAACTCCCATGAAAACTTGGAAACATATACGTTGAATGATATGGATTCTCTATCCGCCTCCAAAAAAACTGCATAAGGATCTTGAATTTCATGCAATATGGGACTTATCTCATCCAATGGATTACTTTTCTTCTCCTCATACCATGAATGCAAACTTTTTTTTAAGCTTTGTGATGAGACTCCTGCTAAAAATGACAAAGAGACCAGCTGTCGGATCAAGTTTATATCAGCACACATTTCAAGCTCACATGTAGTCAATGGAGAAAGACTTTGACTGTAGACATCATCCAACACATCAACTATTAGATCATGAAAAACTTGAAAAGACTACTGCAACCGATTTTCTATTGGTTCCGATGAGATTACATGATTTCCTACAGGCTGCTCATTTGAAGATATACTATGAAATTTACCCTTCAAAAACTGAAATGATTAAAAAAAAATGGTATGGAATCATCTTGTATCATTTTATCATATGTGGCAGCTTCCATGGCTTCATCTGCAACTTGAAAATCAATGGCATTCAAGGGCTGAAAATATGGATATGAGAAGTATTGAACAAGGTTTTTATTGCCCTAAAGATGGTCCAAATCAAGACTTGTCGACAATTGATTTTGGATTGCATGAATGTTGTATTTGATGAACTGAAACGAAGCAGAACAAAAAGGCAAAGATCCTTCACTTACTTCAAAATTTTCTGCACTTTCCTCATCATTTCCATAGCTGATATGTGATGGCTAAACATTGTATTCAAGCTATTTAAAGTGAACTTATTCCTCCCATAAACTAGCTGTCGATTTGTATGAAATATTAACTTATATTTGGAGAACATAATCATCATCATACTGGTCAAACTGAGGAAAATCATCAGTATAAAACACATCATCAAGCACACATTTCAAATCAATAGATCTCTTTTCTCCAAGATGATCTACAAAAAACTCATTATCAGATCTATGATGACTGGGATAAGAAAGAAGATGTTTTGGATCGGCAACTTGTTCTTTTTCAATCAGTGAGCGATGAGCTTGAACATTATAATCATTCCTTGTGGTGATATTTTGCATCATCTCTTCCACTACACTTACCAATATGTCAAGCTTTACCTCTAGAGATGTCAATTCCTCTGGATCTATGTTTTTCATCTCTTCTTCCTTCAACTTTGCCCTTCAGATCAGCAAATGAGCCTCTCCATCTACTACACTATTCTGCATCTCTTCAAGTGTTTCAAGATTCCTCTCTCTTAGCTGAAACTCCATTTCTGGATCAAAGGCACCCGAGTAGTGCAAGAGAGCGGATCCAAGAGGAGGTCTTATATTAACTGGCATCAAATAATAAACTTGGTTAAATATGGCATAAAACTATTGTATTGTCTCCCCTGGTAGTCTTCTCAGCTGGTTATACTCTTCTATAATCAAGAAATGGTTTTTTCTGACCACCCACCTATCGAGGAAAACTTTGACGAACTGCTGGAAATATGAGATGCTCACATCAGGCAGGGTTTTGAACCAACTCTTGACTTTGCCTTGCAAAGAAAGAGAAAAAATTCTAATACTGAAATCCTCTTCATCAACTTCAAAAAGGTCAAGAAAATATTCAAAATTCAGAACATGTCTCTCAACAATGATGTTGTCGCATTCACCATCAAATCTTGGTAGATATAGGTCATGATTTTTAGGGAAAGCATGGGATATAGGAGGTAAAATTAGAGGCTTGTATCGATCTGGAATTTTACAAGGTATAGGGGTATGTAAAAATGCTGTAGAATCAGTCTTTGTCTCTCGAGGTTCATCAGTTTGAAGATGGTGATCACAAGATTCAGAAGAAAGGTCTTGGTCAAGCTCAAAAGCATGCAAATCTTTGGTATTCACAATATTCAAAGGGAAGGAATCAAATGCAGGCCAAGGATCTTTTCTCAAATACAATATACTTTGCGAAGCCTTATTGACATTCTTGGGAATAGAGAAGAAATATTTTGTGACAAAGAACAAAATTTCTTGGATGAAATTCCAACTTGAATACCTGATCTTTCCATATTGTCCTTTCATGTTTCTTCTAGTCAGGTTCATCCTCCAGTGGATTCCTTAGATCTGATCTCAAAATTGATTTAGAGTCACCAGGTGAATGATTTCAGCTTTGCGGTGTCTGATCGTTGTCAACCATCAACAATAAGATCTGAACTTGATTACATTTTACCTAGGAAACCAGATGTTCAGTTCATAAACTAAACCGGAGATTGACTAAAGCAACATTCATCTATTATGCACTTGCAGAGCAAGAGCAGTTCGAAGGCTACTTGGCTAACTTTAGGCTCTGTCTATAGTTTATAAAGAAAATAACAAACTTTTCATTCCCTAGTATGGTCACCACTATGTTATGGCCTAAATCTACCTCAGGTTGAGAAAGGCAGAATCTAGGGTAACATCAAACCACACTTAACCTGGTAGGTAGCCCTACGAGATCGGGAGAGGGCTCTCTCCTTGTAAATCTCAACAAAAAATGATCAATGAGGCTTGAGATGACTTAATGTGAAGATTTATTTTAGGCTAGGTATGTCTACAAAAGAGTTTAATTGAATTTAATGATATTTTTTTGGCTCAAATGGAAAGGAAAATTTGGGTCTGGGGAATAAGGCTCAGTTTTGCAAATATCTGAATGGGGAAAGGTAGGCAATCGATTTGAAACTTCAATTTGAAAGAAATGGAGAGTTGAGACATGTGAGGAGTTGAAGAGGGCAAGAAACCTTCAGGGATCCTCTTCAAACAGCTGAAAACATAGAAAATTAAACAAACCTTAGGTAGATCACTGCAAATTTTAATGAATTCTACCTTTATTCTTATTTGTTTAAGTTAAGAAGAAATAAGAGAGAAAATGGTATACATAAAACACCAGTAGAATTAAATTTATAGAGAGAAACACACTATCAAAGCAAAATTCCACATGAATCCCATAGAGTGCTGCAAACCCTGGTCTATTCCTTTGCCAAACTGTAGAGATGAATTTACAATGATGCTCAAAGCATTCCCAAAAGTCCAACCATGCTAATGACTGAAAAAAAATAAGATATAGGAAAAAAAAAACTCATCCTAGCTTCTAGAGGTCGAGCTCATGATTTTAGGAGCTGTTCCAACAAAATCTAAACTAAGAACTAGAAATTAGGCAGTGGAACAACTTGCCTCTAAAAACTAGGAAACTGATTCATTCAGTTGCAAACTATCCTTTGATGGATGAATCTACCTCTATGAGTGAAAATTTAGAAAAATTACATAAAATTTCATCATTTCACATTAAATTACATCATGATTTTGACAACTATAAGGAAAAAAGTCAAACTATGAAAAAACTAGGCGAAAAAACACATTTTTTGACCAAAAATGAGCAAAATTCCTCCAATGCGCCGCGCCTGATTTCTCTATGCGTAGCGCCTGTTTGCAACTGATTTTGGAGGCCTTCCCCATTTCCAAATTTTCTCCAAATGGTCTTGTTGGAAAGGTCTACCTGTATAATTTCTAGAACAAGTGGAATTTTTTAATTTGGCCTCCATTTTCCCCTGTAAAACTGAGTTCTCCCAAGACTGCTTCTTGTGTGTCAAAAAAGGGGCAGAAAGGTCATTTTTAGGGTGTTTTTGACCTTTTTGGAAGCCAAAAACCTGTAAAAATTACTTGGAAATTGGTAGGCATGCATATTTTTCCATGATAAATCCAAAAATTCTGATTTTTCATCAAAAGGAGTCCCCCATCAAAAGCGAGCGCCAAGTGGCGCGGCGCATTGGGTAGAAAAACCCGTGTTTTGGCCCAAAATTTTCAAAAATGAAAAAAATGTCCCAAATTTTTTGAAATTTGGGCTGAGTGTTACTCATCAAGTGCTGTGTTGTGCAAAGGAAGCCTCAGCCAATATCTGAAGCTTATCATTCCTCAATGCCTTCTTCAATTTGGCCTCCGGAATCTTGTTTCTTGCTTTGCATACCATATTTATTGACAAGTAGTGGTATGCCATGTTCCTCAACATGTTTTTCTCATTTTTTGGCCTTCTCTAGCATCCTTTCCCAAGTGCAAGTTTGTTCTCTCAAGCCAATATTCTCGGTCATGTTCAATCTCTGGCTCATACCCATGATCACTATCTCTTTCCATTGTTTTCCTTTGGTTTTTAAAAATGTGGTTGTACATGGATGGTTTTGTGGATAACAGTGTGAAAATATGGTGGAGGAATGAAATGGGTAGAGTATATGGAAGAGAGTGTAAAAATGTATGTGTGAACACAGTTTAGGGATGGGAGTAAGATTTTTAGGGATGTGAGTAGGGTTTAGGGAGTGTAGGGTTTGGGATAGTGGGATTTAGGATATGGGAATGAGGGAATTTTTGGAATATGGGAATGAGTGGATGAAATTGATGAATGAATGAAAGAGTGAAAGAATGAGGGAGTGATGGAGTGGACTTGGTAGCAAAGACACAAATGCAGCTCTAGACAACTTTTTTTTGAGAAAATTTGGAAGGGAGTAGGGTTTGAATTCTATCACACTAAACCATCATAAATTTTAAGAAAAACCTCTTCACTAGCAATGGAAGGAATATTAACTTACTTGCACACCACAGATTTTATCAAATTTGGAAATTTTCGGGAAGTTTATGGTGAAATTGGGCTTTTAGCTCTATGCGTCATGCCACAAACCCAACGCGCCACGCTTTCTCTATGCGTCGCGCCACTTGTATGAGCCGCGCCTCTCCCCCAATGCACCGCGTCTTTGAAATTTGCCTAGTTTCTATTCAAACTTGCTCCTTTTCTTCAACATGACTTTCTCTTGTTCAATCTTTCTCCTTTGAATGAAAATAATATTTTTGAACATGATCAATGAGTTTATATACGTATAAACCCACCTTTACAATTTTTTCCTTGTAACTTACTTTTTCAACTCTGTTTTTGGGCAGTTTACTTCATTGTGCCTTTGATGAACTGAATGACTTGATTTTTGTTTGCCTTGCAGGGGATGGAGCTTCTGAAGCCTGGCAAGGTGACTAGGGTTGCCATTGAAGTTATTTACATATGAGAGAACTAAAATTACATCAAATTTATACATAAAAAGATAAAATACTCTGTTTTTCCTCAAAACAGAATTTTGAGGAAAAATTCATTTCTGGGCATATGATGATGGAATTTATTTGGTACTGGAACTTTATTCAACCTCCTCATGCGCCTGCTAACTGTTATTGAACATGTTGAAGACCTTTTTGAAGAAACCCTAGACCTAATGAAACTGAAACCCTAGAAATGACTTTTGCAATTTTAAAGACAAAAAGTGACTGTAGATGATCCTGATGAATGAAAATGGGCCAACAGGTAAATGACATGAGGGAAAATGTACAAAAAACCACTACTGTCAGATGATCCATGATCCTAATGGAATGCAACTGACTGAGCGAGACACCTAATATGCAATGCAACAAGATAATTTGATCACTGACGGAGGGATGAAGATACTGACACTAACATTCCCTATTATCGTAAGGATATCTAGAAATAAACAACCAAATCCAAACCATTTTCGCTAGATCATTTCTGATTCATAATTATTAATAACAAAGTACGAGGACATGCCCCTACTTGAAGTCCAATGCTTGTCGAAATCTTCTATCCAGTTGTTCCAAAAGAGGTCACTTCAGCATGTGAAACCTACAGTCAAAGACAGATTAAAGGATTAAAAGCACCTACAAGATATAATAATTGAGAAAACACTAATCTATCTCAGTGATCAAGGAATCCAAGAATTGAAATACTCAAATAGATACATGAACAATTCAATGAGAAAATGAAATCCATTTGTATTAACTTGTATAATAATAAGTAACCTTACAACCTTTCACCTTGATGTTATACATGTTCTTCTAGGGTCCTGAACAATCGTCCTCTCTCAAATTGACAAGCCTTCTTCTCTCTAAACTATCATTAAATTATGGAAATGAGTGTGTGATCATTGTCATATAAAAAATGGCTAGTATAGAGAGTATGCTCTCTTAGGAAATTCTTCAGCAACTAATATTTATGTCTACCATTTACAAGCTACCCTTGAGACTGAAACATGAGCTCAATTTATAGGGAAATGGAGATAGTTTTAGTTCCATGAAGAGGGGGATGGATTCCTCTCATGAAGGGATTTGAGCTCCAAATAGCAAGGGATAAACTCCGTGAGTGAAGGGATAGAGTATAGGATAAAGCTCAAACTGAACACACTTCTAGAAGCTTCCAGTTGGGAGAATATTCAACCAGCTGGGCTTCTAGAACTTACTTTTTCCTTTATTTGACTGTTTACGGGGGTCCGCAGGTTTTATAACCAGAACGTGTAGGATGTGCTACGGGCTATAAAGCAAATATCTGCAGATCTACAGGAAAGAGATAGGAAAAGTGCGAAGTTAGAATTTTAAGGGTTTTAATGAGATTTTCTCCATTGCAAGACTTGGTTTAGGAACATTAGGGTTTTTGACCTCTAAGGGAGCATAATATAGGTAGTGATGAACCTATATAGAAATTCAAATGTCATGGTGACAAAATAACGTGTAACAGTATAATTTTGAATCCAATACTCTTTCCTAATATTATGGTATTCTTCATCATCACTACTTTATTTTTCCACATATGGGCTCTTATTATCAAAATGTCCTAATTTTCCATAGTTAAATCATTTTAAGGGATGCTTACATTTAGATTTTTTGGATCCTTTCTTGATTTCCCTCAGAAAATGGGATTCCTTTGCATCTAATTCATTGTTAGAGCTATAACTAGATCCATGATCTCTATTATTTGTCTTGTTTGAATCCTTGAAGGTTGATTCTCTAATAGATCACTTATATTTGTCAGTATTATTTTCATATTCCATGAGAATACCATGCAATTCATCCATTTCCAATTTATCAACATCTTTCATTTGTTCAATAGAACAAACTTTGAAATCAATTCTTAAGGGGAGTGACTCTTAATACCTTTTGTACAATCATATGCTATTCAAATTTTTCTAAAAATTTCATCCATAGGAAGGAGATATATTGCAACAATTTCTTCATCTTTCATATTAAATCTCTTGAACTACCTTCTATGAGTTTGTAGCTTTTCCTTTTTAACCTTGTCATTTCCTGCATAGACATTTTGAATTTTGCCCCAATTTTTTTTGTCATTTCACAATGAATTGCTTCGAAAAAAATAACTTTGATAGACCACATAAGTTAGCATTCGTGGATTTTTCATTATGTTCTCTACCCTTCTTTCCAAACTCATCCATTGGTGGAGGAGTTGAAGCTTTATAACTAGTCACAATAGATTCTCAAATATCAAAGCCAAGGGCGGTTAGAGAAGTTCACATCCTTATACTCCATAATTCATAGTTTTTTTACATCAAACAATGGAGATTTTTTTGTGGAGAAACCTTCATGACTAACCATACATGCTTCGAAAACAATTAGACTATTTTCTAAGTAACCCACTTTGATACCAATTTTGGAGCACATGCCTATACTGAAATGTGGGGGTTAAAATAAATATAATATACTATTTTACTTATTTAAACACTCATAAACCATATTAAATAATTCATACATAACATATATCAACTACAAAATGCATAACACAAGATTTATGTCGTAGCCATTTTGGGAGAAAACCAAAATATTAAAATTCTCTTTATAATTATTTGTATGAACCAACATGTTGGAGACACCAATCCCCACTGGTACAAATCATTATAGGCACCAACCTAATAGAGATACCAATGGCCAGTGCTAAGGACCAACTTATTAAGAGACACCAATTTCTTTATTTGAGCAGCAACGACCTTCAAGTTACAACTTCTTCTTTAGTGCATATTACTTCAAAATATGATGAAAATTCAAATTGCCTTCACAAAATATAATCACTATTTATGCACATATATATTATTATTTTTACAACTCTCTTTTTCTAGAAATGATATTCAATCTTCACTTACATGTATCTCCTCTTTGAATGCTATTTTTTCCCCTAGAAAATAAAACCATAATTTTATTCATAGAAATGATTTAAAATTGCATTGTTCATATCTCTCTCTCTCTCTCTCTCTCTCTCTCTCTCTCTCTCTCTCTCTCTATATATATATATATATATATATATATATATATATATATATATATATATATATATATATATATATATATATATATATACCGTGTGTATTCATTTAAAAAAAAAAAAAAACTAAAATAGCAGTGAGAGTTGAGGGGAGAAAAACAATATCCTATAACTAAGTGCCTATTACATTATAAGAATCAATTTTGTGTTGGGAAGCATGGAACTGAGACTAATCATTCCAACCCGTGAAATATCTCCAAAAAAGAAACAAAATACCGCAATAAGTAGGGACTAAAAGTTGTAATAGTACTCAAAAAAACCTGAAATTGTTTGGGTGTTTGAAGAAATAATATTCTACTGATCTAAGAGGAATATAGCTATATGGATGGTGAAAAAACTCATAGACTTGTCCATCTATATGTTTCATAATATCCCACAAGCCTTGGTCCATATTGAGGTTGTATGTTGTCCTGTTCCTTTCCTTGTAGATATGATTGCAAGTGAAAAAGGAGAATATGCCAATAATTCACATTATTTCCTTTGTAATAGGAATGAGAATAATATTCCTACAATATTGAGTTTTATTCAGCTAGTTAATAGTGATCATGGAACGAATATAGTGTATCCCTTCTCTAAGGAAAACAATAATAACTATTTATGAGATAAGAGATATGCCTGATTTTTGGTCCCTCAACCTAAACCAAATTTAGCCTGATAATAGTGTGATTAAGAGAAAAAAAGGACAAAAAGACCTCTTCTCTGATATACCATATTTATTGAGGATCCATCAAAATAGGCTAGCAACCTAGATTGATATATATGTTTAGGTTTGAGAAATTTAGGAGGGGAAAGATCTTTTTCCTGTGGAAAGTAACTAAAAATGGAAATAACTTTAACTACAATATATTTTGGGATCAATGGCTTATCCTAAAAAATGGCTTTGTTGCAGGACAACCACACCCCCCAAACATATAATTATGCGAATTTCTTTGATGGAACCTGAGTTGGGGTTTGAGCACCATGCCTTCCAGGAAACCTCCAAGTCCATTCCATCCCAAGAGACTGAGTGGCCTAGAGCGATCGTGCATTCCTTCCACACCTTCTAATAGAAACAACATGAGATGAACATGTGCATTATATATTCATCATTGTTTTTATATAAAGGGAATTAGCCCACTCCAATCATAAACCATATTTGTATTGAATTTTAGGTTGGCCCCTTCTTCACCATTAGACACCACATAAAAATATATATATTTGGAACGAAATTTAGCATTCCACACTAATTTCCACCACCAAATTTGGTTTGTTATAACTCTATCGGCCAATAGGGAGATTTTATCAAGCTCAGGGGTGTAGGTATCATAGGGGGAGATGATCCAAATGATATTGTTGTCTCCATATATCAATATTATATGACCATTAGAGAGAGCCTGCAAGAAAATCTACCTTGAATTTCAATAATCCTCACCTACACCCAACTCATCAGATGATAACCAACCTTGACTCTATATTTATGAGGTTTCGGTGTTGGCGATGTGTGACAGCTTTGTGTGATCCTTGTATCTTAATAATTCGATCATGGGAGAGAGAATCAAGTGGTTTTCGCCATAACTAGGCTAAGGATAAAGAACAAGTCTCACTATGACTCCCCTGCTGTTGCCTTGAAGGGTCCTGACCCAGGTTCAGTCTGAAATTTTTTCCAAAAAACCCTATACTACTAGCCCTTTCAGTAGTGACCTTCTTTCGCAGGTCATAGTCTCACCCGAAGTAGTATGGGTGGGTGCTGGAACCAGGTTTCCGTACCCTGAGAAAGGAAGGGTAAGGCAAGCAGAGCTGCATTCTGTTCAGATTACCTTGTTTCTTCGCAGGGTTAAGTATGTATATATTTACATTCACATGCACTCGATCTATAATTATATGCTTTTTATAACATTAACACAACATTATCTAAACTGAGCGGAATAGATCTAGATCCAAGCATTCATTACAGAATTTTGTAGTGGAAAGACAGAAAATACATAACACAGTAATTATCAGTAGTTCATATAACAGTACTCATGGATTCAGATCTCAAATAATCCTTCGTATTCATTCATTCGTCAACCTTTCCTTACAATTCCCTTCCCAACCTGTGCACATAGCAACAGGGCCCGCACACAGCAGGACTAGGATCTCCGTGCACACAGCTAGCAGGAGTTTGTTCCCCTAAACCCAAATATATAGCTTAAACAATAGATCACATCAATAGCTCATTCAATCCTATTTCTTACAATCCAAAATGCATCTATATTTATAACAATCTATCTTTGACTTTCCTATGGTCCGCAACCAATGGTTTTCAGACCCCTAGTTTACCCTTTGACCCATTATAATGTGTTCGGGGCTTTGACCCACCCCAAAAACCCTGTGCTATATTAAATATAATAAAAAATAATCAAAATGGACCAGTTTCTCAGCTTGTTAGGAGACCCTATTCCAATAGTCCCCCAACACAATCTTCTGACTCGTCCCGAGTCATTGCACTGGTGCAGCTTCCATTTGCATGCACAAAGTGTCCATAGTGTGGGTAAGCGGAGGGAGTATGTCTAGACTTTGGGCCATAGCTTGCTGCGCAATGTTGACCAAAACTAGGGAGGGAGACCTATTTGTATTCATAGTGATCCATTTTAACATCCTGTAGAGACGTGTGATGGAGGATTGAGCATCGTGTGTGAGTTGGAGTGTATTAGCAGACCATGGCTTTAGCCATTTTTGAACGAATTTCTTGGAGTTCTGAAGGTCCTCAATCCTATCTATGGTGTCTAGGAACTACGTGGAATTGGGGGAAGGTGCGGAGTTTCGGACTTGATCTAGAACATCTTCTACTTGTTGTAATTCCTGCTAGATATGCTGAATCATGGAATGGTGTCGCACTGTCATCCATAGCTCTGTAGCTGTTGTGACCAATTGTGCTCCCTGCATCAGTTACTCCTTAATGATATACGTTGCGTCTGTGATAACGACAATTCGTTGGGCCTAGAATTCTGGAGGTATGGCGTACTGTTGCTTGTCCTAGTCATGGTGGTGAACGTCCTACATCACCCTAGAGAATAGTCTTTGAAGCTCTGAACCAGATAGCTGTGCTAAATCTAGTTGGGCGTCCTCAGTAGTTAGGTCAGGAGTGCAAATTATGGCAGCGCGAGGGAGGAAACATACATTACTCCAGGTAGGTGGTGCTTGGGAGCTGCAGAGACATTGTAGGATGTCTCTGTATCTTAGCATTCCTCGTGGCCTGCAGAAAATCCTCGTTGTCAAAATTCTGACCTCCATCCTATAACTACACTCAGTAGTCCCAGGTCCTTGCACCAATTCTTTCGATGAGTTCGGGTCCATAGTTTTAACAGAATGGTGAACGTTACAAAGACTATGGATGAACATAAAAACCCAGAATGCGGATAGCCAGATCCTGCCAAATGGTGAATAAGTAGCCCAACGCGAAGCTTTCCAACCATCTGTGCCTCCTCAGGAGCTATTAATTGGTAAGGGAGCTTGTTCGTGGCTCGTACCCTTAATCTTGCAGACCATTTTTCTCATTAATTACTGTATTGACAACCTGCCACCTATTTTTTGTACTTGCGAGGGTCTTGTCTTATGAAATCGGGACATGTTGGTGGTTATCCTTCGTGCCTTAGGTCATGTCCATGAGTTGTCAGACCATAGATGATGCTTGTATGTCATGTGTGTATCTGGAGTGAGGGTTGAGGTGAGGTGAACCTGCAAGTTGGATAGCAGTCTTGTCGAAACCTTTATTTCACTTGCAGGCAAGAAGTTCCTAGCTGTGTCATATGTCTTGGTGTCATTTATTACTTGAGATGTTTGCCGATGTTTAGACAGGTCTGTAATCCTACATGTGTTGAGGGTTGTGGTACCCTGGTAATTTTGTTCGGGCTAGGTTCGATCGCACTCTTGAGCATTGCTCCACATTACGTATTTACGTAGGTCAACTGACCTTAGGACCCATCTGGCCATGGGGGTCCCTATGCATAGGATCACCTTACTCCAGTATTTCCCCTAAGTAAATAATACCAGCCTTACGTAGGTTTTTCACATAGCATTAGCGGTAATTATTCTGGCCTACGGTCCGTAGGACTCTTCGGTTCATCAGATGGTTGATCTTCACCTGCATCCTCTTAGCAAGGTGAGGCTCTTTCTATGGTAGAGATGTGACGGATATTCCTGATAGTCTGAAAGCTTCGCAGCATAGAAAATTCATGCAACCGACCTTGCCAATTCTCCAACTCTTCATCAAAGTCGGAAAAACATTCACTGTCCTTTTCCCAGCAGAGCACTCCTTCATCTGTGGGGTTAACCCGATCTTCATCCTACGCAATTACTTTATAAATGTGATCCAATTCCTCCTTCTCATAGGCTTCCTTTGTGTACCGCACACCTTCAATTGGGTCTAGTGGTACCATGACACACGTACCTTTGTTTTTAAATACCATGTTGCGTTTCTTGAGATTTATGACACCTCTCATGTCTATTGCCTAATCCAGTCCGAGGATCGCAGGGTAGGGGTTTGCATCTTTGACTATTTCTATTACTTCAAAATCAGCTAGGGCCTATACCTCTGCGATGTCCACTATGAATCTTGGTAATCTACCCAGAGGGGTGATATTTTTCTAATTGGCCATTTAGAACTGAATATTGGACCATTCCAACTTAGGCTCTCCCATTCGTTGCCATGTTTTCTTTGGTAAGACGTTAGCATCCAAACCGAGGTCTAAGATAACCTGATCCATCTCATAGTCTTCGATCTATGCCGTCAATCACATCTCTCTCCCTGTGCATTTCTTATAGCTGTATAGCTTGTGTACATCCTTGGTCTCAGGGATCAAATTGGGCCGTGCTGCGTAGGTATTTAGTAACACTAGGATATTTTCTACCGCCTGTGGATTCCTTAGCAACTTCATACATGCCTTAAAAAAGGTCTCAACTCCTTCTTCAAGCTAAGGCTGCATGGGGGCTGCCAATGGTGTTTGTTTATTGCAAGACACTCCTTCCCAAGAGGCAAGCCCTTATTTTTTTCCTTGGGTGTGCATCCCACTACGTGTTATGATTTTTATACTTGGGTTCGTCTCACGTAGCTCATTTTTAACTCTTTGTATGTTCTGCGTAGGGGTAGGTCGTTTTTCTTGCATCTTGGCTATTATAATTGGGTAGTATTCCACCTCATGGTCTAGGTACTTGCAATATTTACAATATGGCCTGGTGGGATTAATGCATTCTCTAGAAAAGTTCCCTATTTCCCCATAGTTATAACAGATTAGCTGGCCTCATCCTCGGCCTACGCTTCTTCCTTGACCTCCTCTGCCTCGGGTCAGTGATCCTCCAAAGTGCGTAGCTAGTCTTGGCAATGCAGGGTCCAATTGCACCCAATATAATTTCCCACGATCCATTATTAAGTCATATGTTCGACAGTTCTGCTCATCATGTCCCACTGATCGACAGAATCAGCACCATTGTTGCTTGAGTTTTGAGACGTACGCACCCAGCTGAGGGAAATGGTTTGTATCATGTAGGCCTGCTACTCGGAAATCATCACACCATAGCACAGATCCGCTTGATCCTGGTCATAGCAGGGCAGGTTCCTGACTTACTCCAGGTCGTATTGGACTAGGCCCTCCTGCTTTCATATAGTCGGCCAGTAGAGGGCACTGATCCTTCGTATGGCCAGACACCCGGCAACGTATGCACCAAATATCTGCGCAGATTTCCTTTCCTCGCTGTTTTTGCAGGTTATGTATCTCCATATGCATAGCCCCAAGTTGTTCCTAGATTTTTTGTACCCCTGCGGATGTATCCTCCTGGGTTGCAGCCTCTAATTTCATAGTGACTTCCACAACTTTCTCTTATGATTCAAAGGTCTGATGTCCCATCGGCATACGCAGGTGAGGTAACAACATGGCGATGAACCACTCCATATGTTGTCTATCATCATACTCAAACCCTGTGTCCCTAATTTCTTTCTTCAGTCGCTGATCAGCCTCCCATACTAACTCAGACGAACCTTGTTTGAAGTCCTTTACCTCCACTACCAGTTGGGAATAATATTTCTGCTATGGAATTGTTGCTTCAGAGCAGCTTTGATATCTTGAATGGAAGCAGTCCCATTGTGGGCAATGTATCGCATATACCAGTCGAGAGCTTAGTCTTTGAATGCTAAAGACAGTTGCACCCTCTTGATTGTGTCACTTGCTACGTTCTACGCAGTCCAGACAGAGTCTGCCACAAACCAAAATTGGTCCATATCCTCTTCTCCCACCCCCTTGAAGGTAGGTGGTTTCAAATGTGCAACCATATCACTATTGAGGAAGGGTGGTGGGTCAGATGAATTCTTACTTTTATGCATCTGAGGTGGCGATACAATCGAGGGGTCGTTCGTAGTGGGTTCCTGAAATAGATTGTAGGTGGATCTCCCTCTATCAAGGTTGTTTCGATAGTATTTACCACTGCGGGTTTCACTCCCGTCTAGATCCTAGGTCATTCAGTCCATATGACTACACAGAATGCTCTTTTCACACAGTAATTTCTTGATCAGAAATGGTAATGTCCTCACGAACTTGCCTCAGAATCCTTTGAAAAATCATCGTTCATCTTCATAGTATGATACAAACTGATCAATAGAAAATTCTGTTGCAAATTATTCCAGTACACTACCCACCCAGTGATCCACCATGCATGTGATAGTATTATCAGTTATCTCAAGCTGTTCGAGTAGCTCCGGGCTCCACAAAGTGACCCGCTCGTCCTTCCAGCACTTCTAAAATTCCACCAACCTGGCCAGCCACTCTTGGAGTTCAATTGCAAAAGTCACAAAGAATATTTTGTAGCTTTTAGTAAGGATGTACCTATTTTTCCATATTTCCGTCATTAACTTCTCAATGTGATTTTATTTCACTGCGAACTCCTGGATCTGTCTCTCGAAATAGTCCTCAATATCTTTTCTTCCAGGCTTCCAGTATTCTCTTGTCATTACCCGATTCCTCTCTCAGATCTCTTCTGGTCCCAACAATGGAACCATTTGTTGGCTTGAGGGGTCCTGACCCAGGTTTGGTGTGCAAGGTTTGCCAACAAACCCCTATACTACAGGCCTTTTCGGCAGTGACCTGCTTTCGCAGGTCACAGTCTCACCCGAAGTAGTATGGGTGGGTGCTGGAACCAGGTTTCTGCACCCTGAGAAAGGAAGGGTAAGGCAAGCAAAGCTGCATTCTATTCAGATTACCCTGTTTCTTCATAGGATTAAGTATGTATCTATTTTCATCCACGTGCACTAGATCTATAATTATACGCTTTTCATAACATTAACGCAACATTATCTAAACAGAGTAGAATAGATCTAGATCCAAGCATTCATTACATACTTTTTTAGCAGAAAGATAGAAAATACATAACATAGTAATTATCAGCCGTTCATATAACAGTAATCACAGATTCAAATCTCAAATAATCCTTTTCATTCATTCATTCATCAACCTTTCCTTACAATTCCCTTCCCAACCTGCGCACACAGCAGCAGGGTCCACACACAGCTAGACTAGGATCTCCGCACACCTAGCCAGCAGGAGTCTGTTCCCCTAAACCCAAACATATAGCTTAAACAATATATCGCATCAATATCTCATTCAATCCTATCTCTTACAATCCAAAATGCATCTCTATTTATAAAAATCTATCTTCGACTTTCCTATGGTCTGCAACCCATGGTTTTCAGACCCCTACTTTACCCGTTCACCCATTACAATGTGTTCGGGGCATTGACCCACCCCAAAACCCCTGCACTATATTAAATATAATAAAAAATAATCAAAATGGACTAGTTTCGCAGCTTGTTAGGACACCCCGTTCCAACACCTGCCAACTTGTCATGCCAACTTGTTACCTAAGGTATCAAAATAATTTAGCACCTCTTACCATATTTTTGATATTTTAGCTCTAGGATTTTTTTCCCTTATTATCAAGTATTCTAAATAGTTTTGGGAGATGTAATTATAGGTGACCATCGAAGTCCATAAGGTGAACGATGAGATCAACCACCAACCACATTTGACAGTGAAATATTTTGAAAAAAGGGATGTTATTTAGACCCCAAATGCCCAAATATTTTGACATAAAAATCATTTCCTACTTGAATCAAGGTAGCATTCTGGGATTCTATTTCCTTGCCCAAAGGAAGTTTGAGTAGATTCTTCCGATTTTTTCCAAAACACCCTTAGGGATCCATGCAAGAGATGCCAAATATACAAGAAATGCTTCTAGCACAGATTTGATCAAAACTAGATGGCCTCCCTTGGAGAGCCATGTAAAACAAAAAAATCATTTGTTTTTCAACTTTTGAAATGAGCCAAATTCAATCTTCTTTATTTTAATAGTCGGGTTTAAGGTGAAAGGTCAAATACTTTAGAAATTCCTCCAAGGGTTTAGAAACAAATGGAATAAGCTGAGTCATATAAAAAATTTCCTTCTCATTTAGATTATGATACGATAAAGAGGATTTATGGGAGTTTAGAAACATACTTGTGCTTTCCCATAAATATAAAGGATCTCATCAAGAGTATTAGTCTCCGCTGGTGAAAGTTACAATTCTATCTTTTCTAATTATTCCCACAAATTGTTAGATTCTAGATGTCTATTCCAAAATCCTTGAAAAACACAAAATATAATTGTGAATTAAGTATCATACTGAAAATTTGAAAGTCTATAACACTTACTTTTTTTCAAGGTACGAATTTCATTCGTGCAATGTGAATTAAATTTCTATATCAGTGATTTTCATTTCTAGCACATGTAAATTTAATTTCTGCCACAATGATTTTACTTTCAAAAATTGTGATCCTTCTTTAGTCTTAGTAATTTATAATTCTAGCAAGTGTTAGGTTTTCTCATATCAATATTGCAAAATTTAGTTTTAGTCTTAATTCTTTCTGGTCATAGCATTTAAACAACAATTCCTTCTACTGCAAGATTATATTCTAAATAACTTTGCAATATTTGAACATACTCATATTCTTTTCATAATTGTCATCTTTAGAACTACAACTTCAAAACCAATTCATTGTTTGGATACCTATTTTCCCACATATATATTGCAAAATAAATCACAATTTCTATATGAGCCTAAGGTTGAAAATTAAATGCACACTCCATTTGATCACCTCCCTGAGAAGTTACGAAAGGTAATTGGAAGGGCCATTAGTCTTGATAGTTATATAGAATTGGTAAAAGAGATTATTGGAGAGATGATGAGGTATCTACTGGTAAATAAATTTATATTAAACTTAATGATATTACATTATCAACTCCAATGCCATTCAACTATGCAGTATAGCATAGGTATTGTTTCAAAGTTTGATATAATATCCCTTCTTAAAGGAGAGAATAGTTTTGAATATATTACTATTTGTAATGCTATTCATTATCCCCATATTGGAAATCTAGAGTTAACATTCTTGTACCCCTGTGGTAATTATTTGATTATATACATTGTTAGTACCATTGACACATGAACATGTAATATGCATGATATTTTTCTTATTCATATGGTGTATATAAATGAAGGTGGTAATATTATGTTACACTATCATTCGTTAACTATAATATCATAGTTATATTTAAGTGGGTCAAATTAATATCACAAAAATCATTCCATTATAGTCATAAAGTGAGTATTTTATAAGGTATCTTGTTTAGATGTGACTCCTTTACTGAGAGATGGTCATTTTGCCAAGTATCATAGAAACTTGTTCAAATGGATGGATTTTTGGTGAAAAACACAAATATATTTTATTTTACCATAAATACATGCATTTATGCTTTTATTTATTAGGAAAACTTGCCTAGTATGTTTGAAGTTGAGTCATTTAAAATACATATCCAATGGAAGTGTTGGATTGTCTAGCCGAGGATTCCATTGGTGGAATGTCTCTATGTTGGGAAAAATTGTTTTAAAATAACATGGATTGTAATACCAAAAGAACACTTAATTTTTTGACATTTTGGTTGTTTATGATTTTAATGTTGTGTGTATTATGGATGATTACCTTTTAAACAATTATTAAGAAGCCACAATTATGAGCACTACCTTGTTAGGGTAATGGTAGAATTTTTACTTGCTGGCTAATTATTTACAAAAACTAACGTGGAAATAGGTGATGTGCTTAATTTAAATATTTATTATTAATATTTGTATGAACATATATTGGCTACTCTCTATCCATAATTTGGCAAGTTTTTTCATTTGGTTGGTCGGAATTGTCTTTTGATATGAACCTTGCTGAATATGTACTTTCCATATGATATATTTGTTATCCTTTGAATATAACCTTGATGGATCATGACAATTAATTCCCATTTTATATGATGTGTATATGATGAAAGTGTTATCATGTGTTCATGCCTTATTTTGACCAATATGAGGTAGTGTCATAGACTCACCTTTTCCCCTCTTATTCCTACTTTTATCAATGATTGAGTATGGTATACCAAGGAACCTATGTGATTGTTTGAAGCATGATGATTACTAGCCGATCTTAATGAAAACATTGGTAATAATAATGATGGTTATGTAGCAATGATGACCTTTGATTATGATTTAATAAGATTTCCCTTGTTCTAAAATGATTGATGATGTGTACATGTGTTATGTACCTTTCCTTTGATATATATATGAATATTATTTATGATATAAGCACATGTGGGATGCTTTAATTTGATCTATGCCTATAATGGCTACCATTCATTTGATTTGGTTCATGACATATGCACATGTTGGATGCCTTGTTATGATGTAAACCTATATCAAACACCTTTTCCATGTAATGTTGTTCATAATATGTTTTATTATTTATTCTTGGATAATGATATACTTCATTGAATTGATTATGATGATGATGTTGGATATACATTTGTATTTTTGATGGACTAACCCACTATAGGTTTAGGTCTTGGGTGTAAAATATGGTACACACTAAAAAGAAGGGTTCTCATATAAATGAGAATGATTGTTTTGTTGATTTGTTTGTAGCTTGGGAGGTACTCCAAGCCCTAGGATTCAAGTTTTGAAGGGAAAAACGCCACAATGGTCATTTGCGGGGTTGGAACCCAAGTATGCAGTTTTGCACCCAATCATGTTTGGAGAATTTTCATGAGTAAATTTCTATATGTGATGGCATGAAATTATAGAGGGAGGAAAGGCAAATCCAATGCTTCTAGAATCATTGAATTCCAATCTGTAGAAGTGGAGATGTGAATTTTTCAAGTTGTCATTATTATTTGGACAAGTACAAGTCATGTAGGCTTGAAGAATTCGTCCAAAAGACATGACTTTTGATCAATTATGGAACCCCTTTATTTGTGTATAAATAAAGGGTGAGGTGGAGGAATTAGAACATCCATTTGTGCAACGAATATACAAGAGATCAACTCATGGAGGGAGAATTCTTATATGTTTGGGTCACAGTAAAGGAAGAACGCAAGAATAGGATGTTGATTTCTATTCTAGGGCTTTTTGAAAATGTCGAGGCTTAGAAAGGAAGGCCACAGACCTATTATTGAAGGCCAAGAAATCTGGAGGAAATCTGGACTACATGTGTGGGCTAAGGAGAGGTGAAGACCCTTGGGAAGGGATGCCATAGCAAGGGGAAGGCTTTTTGTAGAAATTTGTAGTTCTTAAACTCACCACAGGTTTGTGCTAAGGAAAAAAAAAGGTTTGAAAGACCTATTTGGGAGTGTTGAAGCATGAAAAAGGTGCATGGGGCTTAAAGAAGGATAGAGAAGGGTGACCATAACTAAAGGAGGATTGTTGCAATGATTCTGTGAGGGTCGGTAGGAATGTGTATTGTGCCCTAGCCAGTCCAAAGGTGTAACAGTCAAAGAGACCATAAAAATGAGTTAGAGCATGCACTTTGGAGTGAATATTGTGTTTTTTTGGCTCAAGAAATGACCAATTTGTATTTGAGTGATTGCAGCCTACGGAAGCCAAGAAGGTAGGGATGACATGGCATGTTAGAAGCCCTAACTGGTGGGAATTTTCCTCAATGAAGATTGGTGCCTATAATTGTGAAATAACTCATCTATTGCAGAAGTAAAGGGGATATTGAAGAAGTATGTTGACATCCATGTGTAAGGGTCTCCTAGGTGTGAGGATTCCCTAACTAGATGTAGATGTTGCAATGTGGACTTGGTCACTCATGGATTGTTTGAGGGTAGCATTAGAGTGGTTCAAATGTGGACATGGATTGGACATTTATGGTCTGATCGAGGATAACGTGATAGTGTCCAAGTTGGAGCCTAGTGTGCAACTCCTTGATGGATAAAGGTATTTACTAGAGTGGCAGTTGTTGATGAGCTCAAGTGTCTAATAAGCAAGGAGAAATTGTGGAGCCTGAGAATTTTGTGTGGAGAAGGAATTCTAGAACAGATGATTAAAAGTCCTCCTAACCACATGAAGACCATGTGGGTTGAAGTCCCTGAGTAACTGAGGAGAAGAAGTGGACATATTGAGAGTTGTTCACAAGTGGAGCTATGAAAAACGCGACATGATTCTCTATGTGTTGTACCCTTGATGGACAAAGGGATAAAAAGAGAGCATATTGAATAACCAAGATTTAGTGGCCTGATGGACTTGGAGCATTGATAGAGGCAAGAGCTCTTGATTAGGGGCCAAAGGACTGGGCAGGTGCATGGTACGACTGAGAGGAGTTGTGAGAGCATGCTAGAGCTAGATGGTAAGACTATCTTGTTTTTTATCTTGTAATAGTGTATGTATGAGGGCCATTATCCCTAGTACAGGAGCCCTAGATTGTTGTATTATATTATTTTTATTAATATAATGAATTTGGGTTCAAAATTTTAAAAAATTGTCTATATTCTATGCATGTGTGATTTACTGTTTTTTATATTCTGCTCTCCAAGGTAGTTCTGTTGAGATTCTTGGTGTGGTGACGTAAGATATTTTAATATTCTATCCTAGAAGCAAGATCATGGAAATTAAACATGTTATCAAAGAGTATCTAAACTACTTTGAGGGAAAATGAATCAGAGTCTGCATAGCGATGCAACTCAGAGGGATTTGTGAGTGTCTAGATCATTGAGCATAGGGTTCAGCTAAATACATGGAGATGTGGTCTTGATAGACTACATGATGAGATGGTCTGAGAGTTTTGGTGGATCAGTGGTGAACCTCGTTCACTTTGGTATGTTGTGTGGTGGCTTGTAGATCATGGAATTCCTATGTCTTATCATGGATTTTTGGGGTAGCTCGAGGGTTTCCATGGCATGGACGAGATAAGGTTGATCGATACGAATTCATGTGATGGAATGTAGGTTGGCCTACTAGAGTCTTCATTGGATCATGTTATTGCATATCTAATATTAGAGGTATTTTCACGAGTGGTATTTCATCTGGGAGGATGAGTGCTGGCAAGACTATCCCAATGTATGTCATGTAGGCTCATAGGGAGTCTAGCCTCATTGGGAGCATCCCTATGGAGGTTTGGGATCTTTAGGTTTAGATGTGATGAGGCAGAGGCACTACCGAGATTTTCATATTCATCTACAGGGTATGCTATAATGATGGGTTCCAGATGGGATAGTGTCATCGCCAGATGATGGTTACTTCCTAGTCTTGTAAGTACCTCCCTCTCTAAGAGGGAGTGTTTATTTTTATGTAGCTTGGGAGGTACTCCAAGCCCTAGCATTAAGGGTTTGAAGGGAAAATAACCAAAAGGGTCACTTTTGAGCTTCGAGTCCAAGTATGGGGTTTTTCACCCAATCATATTTTAGGCATTTATAGGAGAAAATTTCTACATGTGATGGCATGAGACAACAGAGGGCATAAAGGAGAATCAAATGCTTCCAAAATTGTTTCATTTATATTTTTAGAAGCAAAGATATGAGTTTTTGAATTTTTCATTATTATTTGGACAAGGACAAGTCATGTAGGCTTGAGGAATTCATCCATAAGACATGACCTATGATCAATTATGGAGCGCATTTATTTTTGTATAAAAAAAGGGTGAGGTGGAGGAATTAGAGAATCCATTTATCTAACAAATATACAAGATATCAGCTCATGGAGGGAGAAGACTTATCTGTTTGGGCCGCAACAAAGCAATATGGAAAGAATAGGAGGCCAAGTTTTGTTCTATGGATTTTTTAAAAGGTCGAGGCTAAGAAAGGAAGAACAAAAGCCTATTCTTGGAGGCCAAGACAACTGGAGGAAGTTTGGATTGTTTGTGTGGGTTAAGGAGAGGTGCATACCCTTGGGAATGGCTGTCGCAAGAAGGAGAAGGCTCGATGTAGCAAGCTGCAGTACCTAAAGTCAATGAAGGTTTGTTCTAAGGAAAAACAAGAGGGTTGTAAGGCCTATTTGGGAGTTTTGAAGAATGAATAGGAAATGTGGGGATTAAATAAGGCTAGAGAAGGATTACCTTATCTAAAGGAGGACTGTTGTAGAAAATTTTTTTTGGTAGGACTATGTATTGTGCCCTACCCATTCCAAAGGTGAAACAATCAAAGATACCACAAACAATGACCTTGAGAATGCACTTTAGAGTGCATCTTGTGTTTTTTTTGGTTAAGAGGTGATCATATTGGATCAATGTTGTTGCAGCTTGTGCAAGCCAAGGAGGTAGGGATGAGGTGGCATGTTAGAAGCCCTAATTGGTGGGAAGTTTCCATAATGAAGAGTGGTGCCTATATTTATGAAATATCTCCTTTATTGTAGAAGAAAAGGGTGGATTGGAGAAGTTTTTGGCACTCATGTGTAAGGGTCTCCTAGGTGTGAGGATGCCCTAACTAGGTGAAAATGATATAACATGGACTTGGTCACTTTTGGATTGTTATAGGGCAACGTGAGATTGGACCAAGTGTGGACGTGGATTGGCCATTTATGGTATGTTAGAGGATAGCGTGGTAGAGTCCAAGTTGGAGCCTGGTGCGCAAGACCTTGATGGATATAGGTAGTTTCTAGAGTGGAATTTTTTGATAAGATCAAGGTTCTGATTAGCCAGGAGAAGTTGTGGAGCTCGAAGCATCTGTGTGGAGGACTTCTACAACAGATGATGAGTAGTCCTCCTAGCCTGTATTCATTGTGGGATATGGACATATTGCAGTGACAGATGACAACCCTCCATGCATTATGTTGGTATTCATCAGTGGAGCATAGGAATACCATAGTGGATGAAGTCCCTGAGCAACTGAAGAGCAGCAGTGGAAATATTGAGAGTTGTTCACAAGTGGAGTTGTGAACAACTTGACAAGAGTCTCGATGTGCTGTTCCCTTGATGGAAAAAGGGACAACTAGAGAGCAGATTAGATAGCCAAGATTGAATGGCTAGATGGACTTAGAGAATTATTGGCTTGAGGGGTCCTAACCCAGGTTCATATTTTATGGATAAACCAACAAAACCTCCAACTACTGGCCCTTTCAGTAATGATCTGCTTGCATAAACCAAAGTCTCACCTGAAGATGTATGAGGGGGTACTGGAACTAGGTTTCTGCACTATGAGAGAGAATTTAATGAACTGTTCCTCAACAAATCCTAATTGAACTTATGCAGATGCACATAATAGCTTCTAATAGAAACACATATATAGTATCACAGAAATAGTGTTCGTTGTAGCACAGGCAATAAATAAGAACCATATATCGATCTAATTAATGTAATAATTAACAGATGTCAATAATCATGCATAAATATATCAACTAGATCTGCACATTCATCAATAGGTAAATAGACAGTGCAATCTCATGAAAACATAATTAGTAAGCATAAACAACAAATATATGCATAACACAGATAATTTTCCAAATTTTTTCCTTCTATTAATTCTCCAGATATGTCAATACATTAGATTTCCTTCAAACCATTAGAATCCATTCCGCACACATAGCTAATGGAGTCCGCACACAGCCAGGACTAGGCCTCTATGTACATAGCCAATAGGAGCCTTTTACCCACCCAAAAAACCCTTACAGACATAAATATCAGAATTTCAATATCACATATCACTTCTTACTCTAACTACATGACTTAGACACACTCTATCTAGTTATAATATGCCTAGTGCATAGATACTATGGTTTCAAACCATGGTTTGAGCCCCATAGTTTACATTTAAGCTTAATTATATCCAAAATTAGGGCAGAAATATCTTTGACTACATTTGCGTAGCACGCACATATAAACATATATAAAAATATCATTGGAAATTGTGCCTCAGGGGACCTTGCTCTAATAGGCCCTTAACACAAACATGTGACTCATCCTAAGTCACTGAGGCACTGTGATTATCTCCTTGGTTTTGGCTTTGAGAATCTTGATAGAAGTCTGGAGAGGGAGCACTAACTCAAGGCTCTTTGTTTCTGCACCCTGCACCTGCTAAACCAATTTATTTGTCGCAGGCCCTTCAACGGCCATATCCACACTATGTTGGGTCTGTTGAATGATCTTGAGGTTGTTTTCTAGCATCTGAGAGAGTTTCAATGCTTCCTCTACCCATGGTTGCATTTTTTATGTGATCACCTTCTCTTTACCGTGAAAGTTTATAATTTCTCCCTAGAGTCTATGACCTTCTTGTAGACGAGAAAGTCTCTGTGTGATCACCAATATGGATGCTAATATGTGGATTTCTTCAAAACACTTCTCATTGGTGCTGAGTTTGTTGTGCAACTACTTTACAACTAGATCATTCTGGATAGAGGCCCAAATATCCTTGGCCTCATTTTGAGACTGGTCACATTGAGTGACTGTGGTGACGATACTTTCTTGGGACTACTTAACCTCTACTGCTCTCTTTGCGCGTACCTCGGGCGGTGTCTCTGGCTACAACTTGATATGAAGGTATGTGATTTTCTTCTCATATTTAACTCAAATGATGTGAAATTCCGTGCACGCAGCCTTGATCACAACATCTATTCCATCCAACTTCTCTGTGGGTGCAACTGTGGTCGCGACTACTGGAATATCTCAACATACTTGGTTAATATTGGCTTCCAACACAGCATGCTAGGATTCTACTTCTTGATATGTTGCTTCTTCCTGTTGTTGTTGCTCATGTTCTTGAGCAGCCTTTTTCTGTGCATCCTTGGTCTACGTTTTTGTGGTTGCTTCTTTGTACTAGAGCTCATTAGAATTAATAGAGTGTAGTAAATGGAGATTTCCTGTAGGCAACACAAAAATACTAACATGAACATCACCTATACCAGTAAATTGAGTTCGATGGATGACATCCATTTGGATTTTGGCATGGGGATATGAACAAATCGCCCCTCCCCAGATGAGGGTAAGGCTACGTCCAAAGGTTGTGCGTTGGTAACAGGCGCACTGGTCTGGCTTGCTTGAATCATGCTCGCCTGGATCTGGCTCCCTTGCATTTTCAATTCTTTGAGACCAACCTACACAATCTCCAAGGTGGATTTATATTGGACCTCCATGTCCTTCCATCGATCCTCTTGCGTTGAGGTGACTGTACTTGCAATCTTCTTGAGATCATCCTCTATAAGTGTTAGGACCTCCTATCATGTTTTCTTATAACCCTTCTGCTTCTTTCGTGACCAAATGTGGTTTTCATGCCATGATTTTTTTCCTTTTGATGTTACTACTTTAGTTTCCTTAGGTGCAGAGGCATTTTTCCTGGTACTATGGCATTAGCGATTTCTCTTGTGGTGGTCGATGTAGGTTCCTTCTCACCAGGTTTTTATCATTGCTTCAGTAGGATTTTCAGTGGCCTTCTCTATTGATTTATCTATTGGGGTGCGCAGCTGTGTTGGTGGAGTCAACCAAGCTAGTGGACAGTCTGTTGTGACTCTGATCAAATCATCTCCAGTCACCAAGTAAGGCAACTCATACCAAACACCCTCCACATTGCCCTTCACGTGGATGTGGATATTGTGAAAGGTAGCCTTAAAGTCAACTACCAGTTTGTATTGCTCATACAAAGTGGGATACAGTCGCGTCTTCAACTATACTTCCCGGTATAACATTGCATCATATAGAACCTAAAATATCTTGTTCTCCTTCGCATGCACTAGGTCAGAGGAGTTCCAAGGGTTGTGTAGCACGCTGCTTTGTACATCGGCTCTTCAATTTCAGGGAATTGGGTATCTTCAGGGGTTTTCCACCCAATGAGTGTGATTAAAAATAAGATCCAAGCATACTGAAAGTGATTTCCCTCCCCTTGGAATTCACGCGCGTTTTCAAGAAACCCCTTGTGGAGATATGCATACCAATTGTATATGCCTCCTTTCTCGCACATTCTAGCTAGCGCAATCACATGCGCAGGCACTTCCTTTATCACACACTTGCACATCATCTTGCAAGACAAGATGACCATGCCAAAACGAAAGATGATGTCATTAATATCTTCTACCACAAATCCCTGAGATTTATGCGTAACATCATAATTTTTCTTGATTTTGTCTTCCCGTACTTTCTCTTGTGCTTTCCCTCTGAAATTAGCCATAGGGTTGGCCCCCTTGTTTGGAAATAATGTAATTCTTTGAATGAGTTTTGCATCAATTGGGATGCGCTCTCCCAACCAAAGTGCATCGTCATGCACCAACACTATCAATTGTCTCACGAAGATATCGTTAATGGGGTTGTGACAAAAATGAGGGATCTGCAATAGGTTGAGGAGGCCTTCCTTGTGTAGACCTAGCATTTATCTCTTCGATTCGAGGCGTACCAGACCTCCTATGTAAGGAAATGGATCAAAACATAGATCTGGCATGAGACTTGGAAACTTCTCAATTTCTGTGATGTCCAAGTCATCGAATTGAAACTGAGGGATATTTGCGAGCATACCCCCCTCCATTGGGACATTCTCGGGTATCAAGGGCAATTGGATACTTGTTTGTACCTTATCTAAGTCCTTCGACACTTCCACTATAGGTTTTTGTGGCGCAATGTAACTAGGAAGCCGTGAATGGTGCTACTTCTACTACTTCATCATCATCTGCTTCATCAATAGTCTTCGGGAGTTTAGGCATAGGTTTCTTAATTTTTTCTCCGACAGAATGGCATATTCTAGGGGTGTTTTCTCTCGGGGACTTCGGCATCCCACTTTTTTGGCCCTTCTTTTCTTCGATGGCACAGGGGTCCCTACCATAGGCACCTCCTATGCAATAGGGTCATCTCTTGGTCTGGTGGCTTTCATTCTACTCTAAATTACATATACTAAAACATCTCGGCATAATGATTCCTTAAACAAAGTATCCAATCTGGACATAGACGCAACAAAGGAAATGACAAATAAAGAGCTCAAAGCATAAAAATCGCTTAGAACGGAAATAGAACTATTTCGATCCAATGGGTCATATTTATACTTGTAGCGCATCCTTAATGACTCTCTGTGCATTAATGAGTTTCCATTACTAAAAAATGGTCCCAAATCTAGAAAAATCCCCTCATTAAATCCATATTGAACGCTCCTAAAAATGGTAATAATTTTTTCTTATCCAGTTTTACTGTTCCAACAGCTTGTTTTTGACACTTCTGCGCACTAGTATATCCCCTAGCGTAGATACCACGTGTGTGCCACACCTTACTACGCATATAATCCATAGCTAAGGAAAACCATCTACAAATCATCCCCCCTAAAACACGCTTTTTGGCTAGGTAATTCAAAGTGTATCGTGTGTTATCTGTCATATCAATTAGTAACTATAAACTTCTCTGACATTCGTCATCATAATGGAATGTCATACCCCTTCTAATAATCTAGTCATGGGCACAATTATTAATTCATACTAGTGAAATTTCTTTCTATAGTATCCCACCATACTCAGCATGGAGTGCATTTTTTTGAAGGTCGAGGGGATGGAGGGTCCTGTGAGTGCGCGTGGTACCCTAACTTCTACTAGTGCTAAGTGTCGTCAATGCATACTCTCCCTTATTGGTGCATTAATGATTCTTGGGATCAAATCTTTCCCAATGATATCAAACCCACTTTCAATGCCAAATGTAAGAATACAACTATTTATCAGCGTAGACCATTCACTAGTGCCTCTGCTCATGTCTATTTCCAAGTACCATTCAATTGGCACATTTCCCAATGTATGAATAAACATGTGAACCCATTCAGGCCTTAGTTTTACACCCCATACCTGATTCCACTTGGCTATATGTCTGTGCTGATCCTCCTTACCAGAGTAGAAATTGTACAAGATGCATGTATATTACTGGACTCCACTAATCTAACAAATTAACTTATGCTAAATACATAATCCTTCCACTTAATTCTTTGCAGAAATTAAATGCCAATTGCAAAACAAATATGAAGCAAAATCAATCGCACATAAAAAAAGTTGTTTAACAGGAAAGCTTAAAGCTAAAAACCCCAACTATCATATATTATGTATATCAATGGATCATGTAATAATCTCATACAAATATTAGTACATCAAGCTCTCAGTACAATAAAAAATGATTACACATTGTCATGCATAAATTTTCATATCTATGCACCAATTTCTTGCCTCCTGACAGCCTACCTCCACTATGCAATCCCTACTGAAAAAGACCCCTGAATAAATTCGAATTGGCCTTGCCTTGACTGCGCAATCCTCATTGGCATCTCCAATGAGTGGCAAATGCATTGAATGTATCACTATAGTCACAACAAATAATCCATCTCACCCTTTCACCTATCTCTCCACTGGGTCTCTACTGGAACTGACATACAGGTAGTTAATTGTTGCATTTGTGCAGTTGAAAGTGAGTCTCTAGTTGTGAATTAATTAAATAATTAATTCACTAAACTCTCACTAGAGTATCTTCAGCTAGATCTAGATACACCTAGCACAACTGAGTTTAACTCACTTAACTAAGTTAAACTAAATAACAAATCCCATAAATACTATTCCAACTTTGTCACAACTCTGCCACTTTAGTTCTAACTGAGTCCCCCATGCATGAGTCACCAACCACCCTAGGAATTCCGTAATTCCTTCAGCCTACTGATTTGAAAAATCTATTCACTGAAATAAAGTGCTCCAAGAGAATAAGTTGATATTTATTGTCGGATTATTATTAAGGGCTAATAATAATCGACATGCATCTATTTTTAGATTAGAAATCTATAAATAGACTTCGCCCAATCTTCTAAAAATAGAATCTCATTTATTTTTCCAACTTGATCAACCATATAAAAATAGCATCCTGCAACTTATAGAATATGCCCACCATGTCTAAAAGTAGAAATACACCTAAAAATATCCCATGGGCTCCACTTAGTGAAGGTCCTTAATTTTCACTAAGCTCATAATCTTACTGAATCTCAACACTCCCTCTCAACAATATAGGGATTATCCTTCACCCCAATCCTACCTATATGGTATTCTAATTCGCTCTTGGTGAGCGCCTTCGTCAGAATATCTGCATCCTAATCTTCCATAGGAATGTACTAAAGCAACATGATCTTCTGCTACACATAATCTCTGATATGATGATACCATATATCTATATGCTTAGATCTATCATGAAACACAAGATTAATCGAGAGTTTAATGCAACTCTGATTATCACAATGTATCACTGTAGGATATAAATGAGAACCAAAGAAACCAACCAGGATATGCCTCATCCAGATAACCTCATATGTAGCTTGACTTGCTGCCATGTATTCTGCTTCCGCGGAACTGAGTGCCACGTATCTTTTTTTCCTGTTGTACCAAGAAATTTGTGTAGATCTGATATTGAAAACCCCTCCAAATGTGCTCTTTCTGTCCGTTGGGATGCCTACCCAATTTGCATCTGTGAAGCCATGAAACTTCACCTCATCCATCTATTTGTGCCATAATCAATACTCAGATGTGCCCCTGAGATATGTCAGGACATGCTTGCCTGCCTTCCAAAAGAGCTTGGTAGGCTTAACAATCGCTTGACTAAGCTAGTTCACCGCATAGCATATTTCTGATATTGTATCAACTAAATACATCAGCGAACCCACCAACTATCGATAGACAGTAGCATCCACTACCTCTGCTGATGTAGCATCCTCTTTCCTCCAATTTCCTGGAAGAGGAGTATCCATGGGCTTGCAATCTTGCATGTGAAACTTACCAAGTATCTCCCGAGCATACTTGCCTTGAGACACAAAAAATTCACCTTCTCGCTGCCATATTTCCAATCCAAGGAAATAATGAAGGAGGCCCAAATCCTTCATCTCAAAATCATTTGCAATATCTTCCTTGCATGAGCGTATCAACTTCTCATCACCCATTAGTATCAAATCATCAACATAAAGAACAATGATTAAAAGCTTACCCTCCACCACAATTTGGTATAGGTTTGCATCCACCTCACTCTTGGTGAAGCCTGTTGGGGTTCCTATGTTTTGGAAAATTTGGAAATACCAAAAGATAAGACAACATCATAACCACTTTGGGGCCCTAGGATCTAGCCCTCTTGGACCCGGAGAGGGATATCTCCAAATAGAAAAAAGAATGATATATATTTGAAAGCTCAAAATAAGGTATTAGGCTAGGTATGAAGCACAGAGGGGGGGGGGGGTTTAAAATGATTTGGTTGGTTGGTCGTTGGGTTGAGTCATGAGATCATAGATTGAGAGAGTAATGGAAGGAAAGGAGAAAAATAGCAGGATGTTTCGGCAAAAGAGAAGAGGTCAAGAAAGTGCCATCCATTAGGCCATGGAGTCATGAAAGGAGATTACTTGCAAGAAACTGACCAAGGCTTTCAGAGGGCAAGTCATCTATATTAAAGGATCCTTTAGATAGATGGTGGAATGGAACAATAAGGAATGAAGGTGAAAGAAGGAAAGAAACCCAATTTCTGTCTATAGATCAGGTCAGAGGTCATTTAACTCCAGACCTAATTAGACATACTCATAGGCAACTCTCGATGGAGGGACAAAGGGGCAGCTTATAGATCAAACCAGAGGTCATTTAATTCCAGGTCTACTTTAGCATGCTCCAAGGGAAAACAGAGATAAGTTTAAATAGAGCTAGGGCCTATAGATCAGAGAAGGACTTTTAACTTTCAATGCTTTGACACCAGCAAGAAGTATTCGAACAACAAGCTCTGATTTCACACATCAGCTAGCAGGAAATAACATCCGCTACACTGGTTAAACCATGGGAGTCTGCCCTTAGATTTCACTATCAGCAGAAAAAATTGAGGATAGGGAGAGCAGAAAAATAGGGTACCATGCATGGGTAAATCCTATGCCAGATTTTTTATGCCTACCAGTAGAAAATGAACAACATGGAAAAATGTAATAAAACCATGCAGAGAAAAAAACATCACCCATAATAATAGACCAGGATCCTGTGAAATTTTCTTGATTAATTGATGCAAAACCAGTCACATACATTGAGCTCAATGGCTGTTACAGTCTAAACTTTCTCCTCCCAGCCTACTACATTACAAACTACTCTGTTACTCCCTCCCAAGACTGTTATAACAGTTAAAATGAATCCCTCTAATAGAAACGGTAACAACCAAACAACAACCTTTTACAATATGTTCTTGGGGATTCTTATAGGAGAATGAGTGATAGCGGGAGTAGGTGTACATTTAATTTGTTTCATTAAGACTGGATGGCGGAAGCGTTCATGCCCATACTGCTTAATGGCTTTGTAGTGTTGTATGTACTCTGTAGCCTGCTTCAAGAGTCTTTTTCAGGTTGATATTGACCTCGGATGTGTTCTTGAAGTCCTTTCTGGTTGTTTGGAACTCTGCGCTAGCCTTCTGGAATAAATGAACTAGGTGAAAAATCTGCAAGGTCTCCATGCTTCATAACTGCTGTCTGACAGTAGTAGAAACTTCTGTCAGTGTATTCATCTACTTAAGGGCTTGAGGAGGCATGGATAACATTGTCCGAAGGTGTCTTTCTAGAGAAGAGTGTTATGTTTTTGTCAAACATAGATATGACTTTGTTTCATGTGCTTTGGTCTTTGAACTGCACTTTATCCTTTGAATTCGGGATTCGGTGCTAAATATTTGATTAACGGGCCCAAATCCCTTAAAACCGCTTTTGCTATTTCACTTTGTCGCTGCTGTAATGGCCTCTCTATGACCCCTTCAAAATAAATTAAATCAATTATAAAATCCAGGGACGGTGGCAGAAGACTTGTTGTGGAGGCCTAGAGGAACGGTGGCACAACAATGGAAAAAAGTGGCAACTGTGAAAGAATGGTGGAAATGGTGGAGGCGCAGACATAAACACTGCAGTTAGGCAGAGAAATAATTCATTAGCATAAAACCCAAAGTCTAACGCTCGGGGGATTTACAAAGTGAAATGTTAAAAAATGAGAAAAGCATAGCCTTGAGATAGTGGTACTCGGCGTGGGTGGAGGGCGATTAACATTTGAGCCATTGGATTGCAGGAGGCGATCAACGGTGGTGATTGAGAGATGAAGTTGGAGGAGGTTCCGATGAAAGGAAAAGAGTAGAGTGCGATTAGACTCCAGCTGTCAAATGTGAAGGTATGGGCGGCTAAGATCGAATCGGAGGATCACAATCGGGGCACGAGGGTGACACAGCAAGACCTTTGCGTTTGCGATTTGATCGATGGCCGTTGGATCATAGTAATAGATCAACGGTGGAGAAACAATCGGCAGGGAGGAAGGTTGATGTGATGAGCGAGAGCGATGAGATCCGGACCGTTGGATCCTGCGAGATCAACAACATAGAACGGATCGGGGATTGGCAATCGGTGGAGGTCAATTGTGACGGGAATGGGCCTACGATGGTCTGATTACACGCTAACCTTTGGATCTGGCGGGAAGATCGACGGTTCAAAAATGATCGGAGGGGCGAAAGGGGAGGAGCGATGGGCGCATGCGATCCGCGTTGGACCATTAGATCTTTTTAGATCAACGGTGGAGCTCATTGTGGGAGCCAATAGACAACACTCCTATCGCATCGGGGGAAAATAGATGGAAAAAAGAAAATGTGACCCGTGAAACTTCCAATTGCGATAAGCGCCCAGGCTTAAGTGCTTGGTATCGGGCGCAGGCACATGGGGAAATGGTTTAAAGGGCTGGGATGAGAGGGGATAAGCCTATTATATGAAGAAAAGGGGTATTTTGGCTTAATTTAGTGCATTTTGAGGCCAAAAAGAGGTAACGGTAGAGAGGAACAGGGGTTATTAAACCAAGAAAAGGGTATTTGAAGGGTTTAAAAGGGAATGAAGGCAATTTAGTGGGTTAATGAGGGAGACAGAGGGGATTAAAAAGGAAGGAAACAGAGGCTTAATGGAGATGGAATAAGAGGAAAAGGAGGCCTTTTGGGCATTCTCTTCACAAACAGAGAGGATTTATAATGGGAACAACAGAGGGGATTTTATCAAAGGACAAAAGGCACAAGGATAATTCAAGGATGATGTGTTTTCAGGGGAAATTCATTCCTTGAAGGCTCAAAAAACATTTTAGCCCCGTGTTTTCTCGCCAAAAAATTCATAGGGGGCTAATAGTGGCTCCACATGGAGATGGCTTCTTCTTGAAGGAGTCAAGAATTCAGAGAATGATCTTTGGAGTAGGCCAGATGCCTAGTTCTTAACACATTCCTTTCTTTTTTGGATCAGCTGCCACAAATCATGAAGACATCAAATCAGTAGAAAAATTCTCCCAAACAACTACCTACCCACACTATAGTCCTGATTTTTTTTTCTTCTAGGTGCATTTGGACTTGCAAACCCTTTACATCATCAATTTTTTACAAACAGGAAAATAAACCTATTCTACTTCTACCCTTATTACTCCATGAGACTAGATTAGACTGTTAGCCTCATAGTTTCTCTACCTAAACTAGTACCTGCTAGGATAAACTGTCTAGCAGATTTCTTCTCTATATTCTAAGACATAAATTGAAAAAATAGTAAAGCCAGGATTAGACTGTCTGGCTTGCTGGACTTTGCAGAAGTTAAGAACAACTAACTACATGCTCACAGACTGAGCTTTATTTCAGACTTCCTACCTACTCTACTCTAACCTGGAAATCTCTGGCGCTTTTAGGTGATACAATAATGCTAGTGCAGCCAGTCAAGTAGTAACAAAAAAGGATATGAGCACTGACTGCCTGTCAGAGATAACCACAGGGTGCTCTACATGTGGTTCTTTAAAACTGCAGTTACCATCAGTGGTGACCACTCCTGATGAATCTGGCCCTTGCGAAGGATCAATGCTGTAGAGTTTGAGCTAATCAGGGCCTCTATGTACTCTGCCATAGGATCAATGAATATATGATGTACGCTTTTTTCTTTCAGGCCTGCCATGACTGGTAGGTTGTTTGTATCCTGGGCAGCTTTGATTATTGCATCTTCCACTACATCTTCAATGCGGCTCTTGAAAACCCGATCATCTTCTTCTTGCATTTCAATAGGCAGTGGAATCTCCTCCCTCTTAGGGGGAGGGAGACTTTCCAAAAATTCTATGGGGTCTCTGAACTGGTATGATTTCTCTTGTGAGTTCAAAATTTCAATCTCAGCTTCATACCTTTTGACCAACACTTCTAGGAAAATTTTCTTAAGCTCAGGTTGATTATTGAATCTTGAGCTTGAATAGAAAACCTCTAGAAGGTCCTTACTTCTGAGTTTAGCTAGTATATCTGATATTCCACAACGAAACTCTTCAAGGGGACTTAGCTCAGAGTCTTACATTGGTGGGGGCGATGTTGTAATGCGACTGGTCTCCCAGTGGAGTCTTGTGAACACACAGATAACCAATGGCATACTCATCACCAGTGGAGTCTTTTATCATTTAGGAACTGTGGAGTTTCCAGGTGGATGATTTAAAATTTTATTGTCCACCACAGTGATTTACCAAATGAGGCTGATTGGTCTGCGAAACTAGAGATTCTGGGTTTGATCCCCAGCGGAGTCGCCATTATGTTGGGGTTCCTATGTTTTGGCAGATTTTTCAATACCCAAAGATAAGACAACATCAGAACCACTTTAGGGCCCTAGGATCTAGCCCTCCCGGACCCGGAGAGGGATCTCTCGAAATAGAGCAAAGAATGATATATCTTTGAAAGCTCAAAATAAGGTATTAGGTTAGGTATGAAGCACAGAGGGGGGGTTTAAAATGATTTGGTTGGTTGGTTGCTGGGTTGAGTCATCAGATCATAGACTGAGAGAGTAATGGAAGGAAAGGAGCAAAATAGTAGGACGTTTCGGAAAAAGAGAAGAGGTCAAGAAAGTGCCATCCATTGGGCCATGGAGTCATGAAAGGAGATTACTTGCAATCAACTGACTAAGGCTTTCAAAGGGAAATTCATCTATACTAAAGGATCCTTTAGATAGATGGTGGAATGGAACAATAAGGAAAAAAGGTGAAACAAGGAAAGAAACCCAATTTCTGTCTATAGATTAGGTTAGAGGTCATTTAACTCCAAACCTCCTTGGACATACTCAGAGGAAACTCTGGATGGAGGGACAAAGGGGCAGCTTATAGATCGGACCAGAGGTCATTTAACTCCAGGTCTACTTTAGCATGCTCCAAGGGAAAACAGAGATAAGTTTAAATAGAGCCAGGGCCTATAGATCAGAGAAGGAATTTGAACCTTCAATGCTTTGACACCAGCAAGAAGCATCCGAACAGCAAGCTCTGAGTTCACACATCAGCTAGCAGGTAATAACATCCACTACGTTGGTTAAACCACGAGAGTCTACCCTCAGATTTCACTATCAGCAAAAAACATTGAGGATAGGGAGAGCAGAAACATAGGGTACCATGCCTGGGTAAATCCTATGCCAGATTTCTTATGCCTACCAGAAGAAAATGAACAACATGGAAAAATGTAATAAAACAATGCAGAGAAAAAAACATCACCCGTAGTAATAGACCAGGATCCTGTGAAATTTTCTTGATTAATTGATGCAAAACCAGTCACATACACTGAGGTCAATGGCTGTTATAGTCAAAACTTTCTCCTCCCAGCCTACTACATTACAAACTACTCTACTACTCCCTCCCAAGACTGTTCTAACAGTCAAAATGAATCCCTCTAACAGAAACGACAACAACCGAACAACAACCTTTTACAATATGTTCTTGGGGACTCTTATAGAAGAATGAGTGATAGCGGGAGTAGATTTACATTTAATTTGTTTCATTAAGACAATATGGCAGAAGCGTTCACGCCCATACTGCTTAATGGCTCCATAGTGCTGTATCTACTCTGTAGCCTGATTCGGGAGTCTTTGTCAGGTCGATATTGACCTCAGATGTGTTCTTCAAGTCCTTTCTGGATGTTTGGAACTCTGCGCTAGCCTTTTGGAATAAATGAACTGGGTGAAAAATATGCAAGGTCTCCATGCTTCATAACTGCTATCTTACAGTAGTAGAAACTTCTGTCAGTGTATTCATCTGTTTAAGGGCTCGAGGAGGCATGGAGAACACTATATGAAGGTTTCTTTCTGGAGAAGAGTGTTCTGCTGATGTCAAACACATATATGACTTTGTTTCATGTGCTCTAGTCTTTGAACTGCACTTTATTCTTTGAGTTCAGGATTAGGCACTAAATATTTGATTAACAGGCCCAAATCCCTTATAACCGCTTCACTTTTTCGCTGCTGTAATGGCCTCTCTGTGACCCCTACACAATAAATTAAATCAATTATAAAATCCAGGGATGGTGGTAGAAGACTTGCCATGGAGGCCTAGAGGAATGGTGGCGCAACAATGGAAAACAGTGGAAACTGTGAAAGAATGGTGGAGGCGCATACACAAACACTGCAGTTAGGCAGAGAAATAATTCATTAGCGTAAAACCCAAAGTCTAACGCTTGGGGGATTTACAAAGGGAAATGATGAAAAACGAGCAAAGCAGAGCCTTTGGATAGTGGGACCCGACATGGGTGGAGGGCGATTAACTACGAGCCATTGGATCACAGGAGGCAATCAACGGTGGTGATTGAGAGATGAAGTTGGAAGAGGTTCTGATGAAAGGAAAAGAGTAGAGTGCGATTAGACTCCAGCCATCAGATGTGAAGGGATGGGCGGCTAAGATCGAATCAGAGGATCACAATCAGGGCACGTGGGTGACACAGCAAGACCTTTTCGATTGCGATTGGAGTGATGGCCGTTGGATCATAGTAATAAATCGACGGTGGAGAAACAATCGGCAGGGAGGAAGGTTGATGCGATGATCGGGAGCGATGAGATCTGGACTGTTGGATCCCGCGAGATCAACGGCGGAGAACGGATCGGGGATCGGCAATTAGCGAAGGTCAATTACGACGGGAATGGGCTTGCGATGGTGCGATTACGCGCCAGCTGTCGGATCTGGCGAGAAGATCGATGGTTCAAAAATGATCAGAGGGGAGAAAGGGTAAGAGCGACGGGTGCATGCGATTCGCGCTGGACCATTAGATCTTTTCAGATCAATGGTGGAGCTCCTTGTGGGAGCCAATAGACTACAGTCCAATCACATCGGGGGAAAATAGGTGGAACAAAGAAAATGCGACCCGTGAAGCCTCCAATTGCGATAAGCGTTCAGGCTTAAGCACTTGGTCTCGGGCGCGTGCACATGGGGAAGTGGTTTAAAGGGCTGGGCCGAGAGGGGCTAAGCCTATTATATGAAGAAAAGAGGTACTTTGGCTTAATTTAATGCATTTTGAGGCCAAAAAGAGGTAACGGTAGAGAGGAACAGGGGTTATTAGACCAAACAAAGGGTATTTGAAGGGTTTAAAGGGGAATGAAGGTGATTTAGGGGGTTAATGAGGGAGACAAAGGGGAGTAAAAGGGAAGGAAACAAAGGCTTAATGGAGATGGAATAAGAGGAAAAGGAGGCCTTTTGGGCATTATTTTCATAAACAGAGAGGCTTTATAATGCGAACAGCAGAGGGGATTTTATCAAAGGACAAAAGGCACAAGGAGACTTCAAGGATGATTTGTTTTCAGGGGAAATGCATTCCTTGAAGGCTCAAAAAACATTTTATCCCCCTGTTTTCTTGCCAAAAAATTCATAGGGGGCTAACAAAGCCAAGTCCAGTGAAATAGTTGTCGACATGTGTGTACCAAGCATGGGGTGCGTGCTTAAGCCCATACAACGCTCTTTTGAGTCTCCACACATGTAACTCACTGTTGAAGATCTCAAATCCTTTAGGCTACTCAATGTACACTTCTTTCTCAATGATCCCATTAAGGAACACAACCTTCACATCCATATAATGGATGTGCCAACCCATCTACACTGAGAGAGAAATGATGGTCCTTATGGAAGAATACCATGTGATAGGTGCCAAAGTTTCTTCATAATCAATCCCCTCGATCTATGAGAAGCCCTAGGCAACAAATATTTCCTTATACTTCTCGACGCTCTCATCAGTAGCTTGCTTTACCTTGTAGATCCATCTTGAACCTACCACTGATTTACCAGCCAGCCTTGGAACAATCTCCCAAGCATTTTTTCTGAAAATGGAGTCATAATCCTCCACCATGGAATCTACCCATGTGGGCTCCCACATTGCTTCCTCAAAGGAAGATGGCTTTGTCACGATACTCTTGGTCATGAAAGCCATGTATCCAGTTAATCGGTCAGGTGACTGTCTCTATCTACGTTGTGATGTAGGGACTCCTACATTCTGTGTCACATCAAGCTTCAGCCTCTCATATTCTGTGGTACACCTTCTTCCTATTCTGAGTTTGGCTCTGCATGAGTGGACTCCTCCACTCCATGATCCTCCTCCTATGGCTGATCCACATCTCGAGGCTCATATTTGGGAACAAGAAGTTCTTCCTCTGCATGCAAGTGTAGCTCCCTCTCAAGCAACAACTTCATGGCTTTCTCCTCATTGGATTTTATATCCCATCACACCACATTTATCCAACTATTTGGAAAATACACATGATAATTATGGGGTATTTCTGTGTACCCAACAAATATCCCAACTTCGGCAGTCAACTCCAACTTATTCCTAGCATCCTTTCTCACATGAATGTAAAGAAATGGGCCAAAAAAACTTCAAATGAGAAATATCAGGCTTCTTACTAGTAAAAGCTTCTTCAGGTGTACTCATGCCAAGTACTGTATGAGGAAAATGGTTTTGCACATAAACCGTAGTGTTGCATGCTTCCGCCCACAAGTGCATTGGTAGGCCCTGGTCATGTAGCATAGCTCATGTAGCACCCATGATCATTCGGTTCTTCCTCTCCGCGACCCAATTTTGTTGTTGGTTATGAGGTGCTATGAGTTCTCTTCGAATTCCTTATTTTCTACAAAAGTATTTGAATTCATTCGAGATATATTCACCCCCATTATCGCTCCGTAGAGCCTTCACTTGCTTCCCCAACTCCTTCTCCACTAATGCTTTAAACTCACAGAACTTTGAGAATGTTTCACTCTTCTTCTACATGAAGAAGATCCAACATCTACAAGAATATTCATCAAAAAATATAACATAATACTTGTGTTTTGTTGTTGAAGCACCGAGAAAGTTCCACACACCTATGTGTGAATTCTCTCCAGGATCACCGAAGCACGGTTCTCCTTCTTATGAAAGGTGGTCTTCAAAAACTTACCCATAGTACATCCCTTGCACTGATCTCACTACGCAAGAGTACCCTTGGGAATTCCAGTAGAAATCTGCTACAAAATCTTCAAGGTACCATTATGAAGATGACCCAATATCTTGTGCCATAATTCTCCCTCATTCCAGCTCACTGTTTGTGCTCAACCTAGTCTCCTAAATTTAATTCATTTAATTGTCAACCAGGGTTGGTAAACTGCTGAAGTGAGGTGCACTGTATGTGCCTAGGTGTTTGTTTCTTACTTCATTGTGTCTAGTGTTTTATGATGTTTTTGGTATTTTTATGGTTTTATGTTCACAAGGGAAAGAACTAAATGCTGGTGGAAAGAAGATACTGGTTAAAAACAGAGTGAAGCCTAAATTTATGATGACAAATGACAAATGCAAATACTAAGACAGAACCAAACCCTAAACTATGACTAAGCAGAATACAAAGCTTGATAATGACTTCAAGAAAATAATTCACAACATGAACTTAACTTGTCCAATTCTTTCATTAAAGGTATTTTGGAAGAGCTTTAGAAATGGGCAGCTAAGTATAAAAATTCTCCTAACTAAACAATTAAACAATCAACTCATAATGATACAACATTCCATCCATGATTAAAGATTTGCTGAAACATATTTGGAAAAGAAGATTTGTAACAACATAAGATCTCCACTCTAAAACTAGCTCTTAATTCTATTCTGCAACTTAGTTTAACACCACTAAACCTCACACAAAATTTATAGATTTCCTTTTTGAATAGTATTTTGAAGAAAGGCTTGTTTGTGAAATGGTAAAAAGGTTGCAAAAGTACTCCAGGCCTTGGACTGATACTATCCTCTGTCCAGATGATTATGAGTTAATTATAGGTTTGGAACAAAAGAAGTTTTGTAAATAATGAAGGCCGTGGTATTTAAGTTTAACAACTAATGTAATTTAATATGCAATGGATGAAAACTAAATGTGGAATGTAAATACAGTGAGCTAAGCTAGAACTGAACTAGAGTGCTACCAGTCTACAATAAACAGTGCTAAACTAACAAGACATTATCAAACTTGAAATGAAATAATAGAGCATGAATTGAATGCAATTTGACTCCAGAGTACTCTAACTAAGTTATCATGCAATTAATCTATGGGATTCTACAGCCTATTTCGTTCATCATGAATGGTATTTTGGAAGAGCTTGTTAGAACAATCCTGGCTGTACAATTCAATTCATTTGAATGCAAACATGAAAAATGAAAGCAATTACAATTAAAAACTAAGACATCACAGCTATTTCCTACCCATTGTTATGATATTTGGAAGAGCTTTTTAAGAGTAAGATCAGCTATGCTACTTAGTGTAAACAAGAAACTGAAACCTTTAGTATCACAGTCATGCCTTAGTCATCATAATGATTTTTTGGAAGAGTTTACTAGAATAAGTTCAAATGTGATAATGAACAAAATAAATTGCAATTAAAATCTATAACACTACAACCATTTCTCATTCATTATAATGATCTTTTGGAAGAGTTTCTTAGAACAAGTATAGCTATAGTGATTAATGAAATTAACTATGCACTCAAACTTCAAAAACTTGAAAACGAACGAAGATACTTATCTAAATTGCGAAAGTAAAGCCGTTCAGGAGACAGGGGCCCTCTACCACCAAACGGAATCTAACTCAAGATCAACTCAACGCGTTCAAAGCAATGTTGTCTTCTTCATTAAAGGAAAAATAACTTAAAACAGAGTATTCTTGGTCTTCAGAAATATAGCAGTCAATCCACGAAATCTAATCAAAATCTAGAGCTTGTCTCTCGATTTCCCGAGTACATTTATAACAAATCTTCATAACAGAACTTGCAACAATACGGGGATCATTGTCTTTTCATATCAAAATCGTACTAGAACTCTAAAGATGGCAGCGTAAAGTGACAAAGGACATCTGGACTGTCCTTGTCCTATTAGGAGTCTGCCTCCTTGTATGAGTTCCCACGTACAAAACCACGTCCAGAATTCCGTTCATTCTTCATGGTGAGCAAAAAACGTTGAGGACATGATGTGGAATATACCCATGTGTGGATTTTCCTGAGAGGACACCTGGAACATGCTTGAACGTGAAGACAACTGCAGAATTGGCGACTAGCTACGGAATGTCTGCATTCTGTAGCTAGTTTCAGTTCAAAATGCATTACAATGACAAAATCACAAAACTTAGCAAGTTAGCCATGATATTCATTCTTAAAGTAATTTTAACTAATTTCATTGATCATTTGGGCCTAGGATAACAATGGACAAAGGAAAATGGAGTGAAGTAAGATGAAAGAAAGAACAATCTTGGGGCTCAACATACCCCCACTGCTGACTTCTTGCATGTCCTCATGCAACATATTCCATAAACTCAGAGACTTCTGCAAGAACATCCAACCCTCTTCTTCTTCTTTGCCTGGAAGTTAAAGGTCTTCTGGGCTTCCTAATGACTAACTTGAACCTTAAATTGGTAAGTGCCCTGATTAACTTCTTGTTCCTCCTTTTCAACTTTTCATTAGCCTTTTCCACTTTGTCCATTTGTAGAGACAGGGTTGAGTTCATACTGGTTTTGAGTTTGACTTGTTCCTTCAGAATATCATTCTCAGTTCTGATGTGTCTATTAAGTACTTCCAGCTCATACCTATCTCTTCTTAACACATCTATTTCGGACAATGGAGGACTAGGGGTTCTATCTCTACTCTTTGAAGCTTTCCTTTCCAATTTTTCAACATAGTTATAAATTTCTTGCTGTGCAGGGTCAATTTCAGGGGCTTCTTCATCAAAATCTTCTTCAACATCTTCTTCAATAGATATTTCCTCATCTTCTATGTTTATCACCCTGGTTTGTTTGATCTGTGTTTTCCTTACCTTCCCCCTGAGTCTATGGCTTCTTCTCGGCTGGGATGGTCCCTCTCCTTTTTCTGTGGCAAACTTTCTGATTACCCTCTCTTCCTTAAGCTGTCTCTTAATCTGGGTCAACTTCTCAGAGATTATTTCTTCACTGCTATCTTGAATTGCTTTATCAGTTTCAATTTTAGAGGCTCTCCATTTTTTGCTTCTCTTTGTAGGCTGATGTTCAGGTGAAGGCTCTTTTGGTTCCTCAAAGTGATTTCTCACCAAGAAATTATCCCAAGTATCTTTTGTTTTGGCTAAATGGTGTTCGATTAGAATCTTAACCAAGCCATGATGGTATATACTTGTCTCTAGGAATTGGACTCTCCTTTGAACACTTGAAGCCATCCTTTTTAAACTTTGAAGCAAGAAATAGGGTAAATTAAGCTCTTCTTCCAGAAAATGCATTATCAAACTAATATGGTAAACATAAAAAGTACCATATCTACCTTCACAATTGATAAATTTTTGTAGAATAAGCAATATCTTTCTCCATTTATTCTTTAATGTAGAGCTTGGAATTCCCTTTTTAAACACAGTGACATCCATACCTGGTGATTTGAGGATTTGCTTCCATGATTCATTATGAAATTCTCTATTTTTAAACCATCTTTCTCCATGTCTAAGAAATCATGTTTCTTCTGCAATAAAAACCTCTGTGACAGTGAATTTAACATCTCCAACTTCAACCTCAGCTCCTTTGAATGACCTTGCAAATGTTTTAGTAACTTCTTTGTGGAAGCCATTAAATTTCTTAAGGAATTGTAGCCATCCTACTTGTTGCAACATTTCTCTACTTTGAGGGTATCCTTCCAGGTATTTTGTGCCCACTGGTTCAGTTCTCACGATGAGGCCCATAATTTCTTCTTCAATCTTCAGATTAGTACTCTTTCTGCTCACGGAGACAACAACTTCAACCCTCAAATTAATTCTCCTTTGCTTCACGATGACAGTGCTTCAATATTCAAACTGATATACCTCTGCTTCACGGTGAATATGGCTTCAAATTTTAAACTGATATACCTCTGCTTCACGGTGACAGTGGCTTCAACTTTCAAACTAATATACCTCTGCTCACGGTGATAGAGATACCTCTGTTTTACAGAATGAAATGATGAAGGGTTGGCTACGGGATGGAGTAATAGCGAGTGGTTACGAAACGAGTTAATGAAGTGAGGTGAAGAAAACAAATCAATGAGTGAAAAGACTGCGGAGATTTTTTTTTTACAACGGATTCAAAAATCATCATTAAAGGATTTGGCTGGGTGATGTAAGAAAATCAAACACTTCAGCCTTTTAACCACTTAAATGATGATCAGGTATAGAATTTGAAATGAAGGATTTTTGTCCAAAGTTTTGCAGAGGGTATATTTGGCATGATCAATAAAAATAATCAAAACAACTTTTCGAATGATTCATAACTAGACTATACTAAAGTTTTTCATGAAATGCCATTATAATCAGAATTTTTTTACCTTTGCTTTTCATCTGTTTTTTATGATCTCCATATACTTTGTTCTCCTCTGGAAACCATTACTTTGTGGGTCTTCATAATCCTTCTTGATTTTTCTTGTTCATGGATATACTGGATCATTTTGTTGTAATTCAAATGTCTGCTGATCAGTGCCTTCAAAATCTATATCTGCGGAATGACTGTCTGGCTGCGGAAAGTCTGATTAGCTGCAGAATGTCTGTTTAGCTGCAGAATGTACCTGTAGAGAATTTTAATCATGGAATGGAGTAGTTTGGAATATACATGGAATATTTTATGGAATGGGTGAAGATAGATGATGAAACATGGTATAATGGAATATGTATGAAGTGAATGATGGAATGGGATGGATTACAATTTATGAAATGGAGTGGAAGAATATAAGAAATGGCCTACAATCCATGACATGTGTTATTCATTTGTAGAAAAACATCAAAATTTAAATTTTGATATGGAAATGAGGTGGCTGAAGTATGGAATGAGATGAATGAAATATGGAATGAAGTGAAGTATGAATGAATGAATGAAATGGAGTATGGATGGATAAGTAAATGGAATGAAATGAAATGAGATGGATCATAAGTGAAATGGATATGAACTTATGATTTTGTAACAGCTGCTTGCAGAAACAAAATGGAAAAGTTAGAGTGTCAGAAAGACTATGATTTTCACCCTATCTTTTCTGTATAAACATGCCAATCAGTGATTTGGTTTCATGTTTATACTTTTTTTTTTTTTTTTAAAGAAATGCTTCAGAAAATTCAATCAAGTTGATGAAGAAGAAATATTCTTCTTCATTAAATTCACATCACTGTTTTCCTAGAACTTGTTGACAAATTCTTCTCTTGAGAGTGGTTTGTGATACAGCTTCAATCTATAACCATTCACAATAAAAGTGACCTCTTCTTCATCTATTGTTCTGATTTTTACTGCTCCATTGTCAAAAATTTCAACAATTTCATATGGCCCAAGCCAATGTGTTTGAAATTTACCTTCAAAATCCTTGAATTTTGAATCAAACAAGAGAGCCCAGTCACCTTCTTTGAACTTCTTCTCTTTGATGTACTTGTCATGCCATCTAGTCCTTTGCTGTTGGACTAGACTTGTTTTCTGAACTACATCTTGTCTGATCTCATCCAATTCATTAATCTGCTCCAATCTATGCTTTTGTGCCTCTGTTAAATCAAGCCCTAGTGAACTGCCATTTTGAAAGTTTGAATCTGGAACTCTATGGGAAAAAAAACTTGCTTTCCATAAACAAGTTCATAAGGAGTATGGCCTATTGTGTTTCTCCATGTAGTTCTATAGGCCCACAAGGCTTCAGGAAGCCTATCTACCCAATCTCTTCTATGTAAATGAACAGTCTTTGTTAGGATTCCTTCAATGACCTTATTAGTATATTCCACTTGACCATTTTCTTGTGGATGATAAAGAGTAGATTTTCTATGCCTGATTTTGTACCTCTCCATCATTTGCTCCACTAGCCTTGATGTAAATTGAGCTCCTTGATCTGTAACAATTTCCCTTGGGACACCAAAACGAGTAAAAATATCCTCAAAAAGAAAAGTAACTACGGATGCTTCATTAGCAACAAGTAATGGCTTGGCTTCTACCCATTTAGTAACATAATCAGTGCAAACTAATATATATCTCTTTTGTCTTGATGGAGGACTAATAGGTCCTACAAAATCCAAAGCCCATTTTTCAAAAGGTTCAATATGTACCTGAGGTTGTAATGGCATCTCACATGAAGGAGAAGGTTTCCCTACCCTTTGGCAACTGTCACACCTTTTGACATACTCTTTAGCATATTTAAACAAGGATGGCCAATAATATCCTAAATGAAGGATCTTATAGGCTGTCCTCTTATCAGCAAAGTGTCTGCCACAAGGTTCATCATGACATGCTTTGAGAATCTCAGGCATCTCATCTTCACGAACACATCTCCTAATGATCAAATCTGGACCTGTCTTGTACAACTCATTAGCAACCCATGAATATTTTGCACTATCATAAATGATTTTTCTTTTATCTCTTGCATTAATTATTGAAGGAAATTTTCCTGAAACTAAATAATTAGCAATGTCAGCAAACCAAGGAGTTTGAGTAGAAATTGCAAAAAGATATTCATCAGGAAATTGATCTTCAACTGGAGTGTCATCTTTGATGTTTTGGAGTCTAGATAGGAAATCAGCTACTGTGTTTTGTTTTCCAGGCCTATCTAGAATGGTAATGTTGAATTATTGTAAAAGCAATAACCATCTTATGACTCTGCCATTAGTAATTGATTTGTTCATTAAGTATCTAATTGCAGAATGATCAGTGTGAACAAAAGTTTCATAGCCTTTTATATAGTGTCTAAATTTGTTTATGGCATGAACAACAGCTAAAAACTCTTTTTCAGTTACAGTATAGTTTAACTCTGCAGGAGTCAAATTTTTACTGGTATAGTAGATGGCATAAGGAATCGGGTCTTTTTGTCCCAATACTGCTCCTAGAGTTGTATCAGAAGCATCTGTTGAGATATGAAAAGGTAACTTCCAGTTAGGTCCCCTTAAAATAGGTGCTTCAGAAATTTTTGTTTTCAGGGTTTCAAAGGCTAACTGGCAATCAGAATTCCATTTGAATTCAAAATCTTTGGTAAGTAATTTGAAGAGTGGAGATGCTATCTTGGTGAAGTTTTCTATAAACCTCCGATAATATCCTGTAAATCCTAGAAAACTCCTAACATCTTTTTGACAACTTGGAATAGATAAGTTAGAGATGACTTCAACTTTTGACTCATCACCTCTAATCCCATCCCCTGAAATGTGATGCCCCAAAACAATACCTTCAGTAAACATCACGAAACATTTCTCATGACTAAGTGAAATATTTGCTTCCTGACATCTCTTTAAAACTTTTTCCAAGTTTGCTAAAGCTTCTTCAAATGTGTTTTCATAAACTGTGAAATCATCCATGTATACCTCACATTACGGGTCAAATACCTACTCATCGACTCGGAGAAGACAGGATATGGAAGAAGTTCAAAGACCTAGAGGTAAACCTGTTGCCGGGGTGTGCATATATAAACCGAACAAGAGCGTTGTAACGCGGTCAATACATTGGCCAACGTTGGTAGCTGAAACAGCGCTACGTAACAGAGGGCAGCGATTTTAGTGTTTTAAGTTTGAATTGGGAAAAGAGCGCGGAGAAAGATTTGAATCTCCGACTTTCCCTCACGAAGGAGTCGGTGCACAAAGGAAACTGCAGAAGCACCAGTTCATTATTGGTCATTGCCATAGAAGACTAAACTCCAAGAGAGGCAAAAGCATGAAGATCAAGGAAACATCTAAGCCTTTTCCATTCCAAACTAGTGGAAAGAGAAGGGCAACAATGGCCTTCTCCCTCTCCTATAAGAAGGAGCTGAAGGCTCTTAATTGAAGGTCAAAGGATTTCTCAAAGTTCTTGCATACTTGTGGAATAGAGAATAGTGTGACATCGTGAAGGCCAAGAGTCAAAGAGGCTCCTAGAGAGTTTGTTGACTTGGACTTCTTCACTAGAGAGAGAAGAGAGATCGGGAGACTGAGGAGGGCTTGCTACAACCGATGGTTGTAATCCTCCTTCTTTCAAAATCAATAGAACTATGTTCGTTTTGTCCATTCAATGCTTAATGTTATATTGTTGTTTCAATATTTGCTTAGTATGATATGAATGGCTCAGATGTGTATAATCTAGATGTTTATTATTGATTTATTTGATAGAATACTTGTTATATTAGAAGTTACGCGAGTGCTTTGACTGATTGGAGGTCTCAGATTTGGAGCCGGCGAAGAAGGACTCTTACTTTTCTGCTCAGCGTTCTCCAAGAGATTCCAAGACAGTCAAAGAGGTAATTCTCTATTGTATTCCTTCAAGTTATTTCAAGCTAAATATGAACATGCTCATGCCATCTTGGTGAACAGCATAGCTAATCTTACTGTCTGCCTCGGGCACCGGAAAGCCCTGAGAGGGATATACGAAAACCAACCACCCAAGCAGTTTACCCTAAAGCAGAATTGGCGACTCCACTGGGGAGTGTCCCCATAGTTTCCGGACTATTTCTTCCTTCATTTATTCTCTCCTCTGTTCAGTATCCTTTCGACCATTTTTTGATGCCCAGTAGACATACCAAACGCTTGCAGAGTTCAAACCTGTTCCTGTCTGGCCAACTGAAGAGCTTTTCCCTGGTTAACGTGACCTATGCAGTTTATCCAGTGCATTATAACGCGGTCTAGGCTTAAATACAGTGCGTTATAACACCGTATTTTCTCACAGACAGAGCATTACTTAGCCAAAAACCCTGTTGTTCACTATTGTGACTGTGTTTTAGCTGTGGAGTTTTTTGGCCACCAGTACCTTTTACAGACTGAATCCCTGTGCTTGTCTGCTAAAACTGGCATTGATTATTTGTTTCTCTTATTTAGTTAGTCTGCAAAGCATTTAATTTTTTAAAGAGATTTTTTTTTTTTTTTGCATTTAGTTGAGTTTATTCTGAAAAGTTTAGTTCACAGACTGTTAAAGAGGTAGATACAAGTCTGAATCTTGAAATTTGAGCTGTGTTATTTACATGTTGGTGCATGGATGATTGAAAAAGAAACCTCTCCTTGTAGAAACACTGTTCATTGAAGTTAATATTTAGAGCATTTTTTGCATGGTTTATTGAGTCAAGAGTCTCACTATACTTCATACGTCCATTCCCCCTCCGCAAGACTAATAAAAAAGTACACTAAAAACAAAGTGATAATAAAATCAATCTAATAACTCCTTTTGAGCTCACACAAACAGTAGTTCAGGCTAGGATCTTGGGTTAGGTAAGTGAGAAAACTACCCAAGATCTCAAAACTTGAAAACTAGAGTCATTAACGAGTGAAATCCTGCTGCACTCACATTATTGGGACCGTTCCTTTATCGGAGCTCAGCGCGAGACAACACTTGGGTGCACTAGAAGGTAGCCCGCCTTCGACTGCATCCTGTGGGTGTGTTATATATTGGGGTTCCCTTCGGGGATGTCGAAACTAGATCGGGGATCTAGGTATTCTGCCCATATAGCACACTGTCCTTGACCGTGGACCCCCCTGATGATGTCTGTGATTTGAGGTATCCTTGGTGGCCATACTTTTGAGGGTGCACGGGGTAGGCACGGGGATGGGCGTACGGCAGTGCAGAAGCAGACGGACCTGCTGCGTGTCTTTGGTCTTTAGGGTACTCGTCTTCAAGTCTTCTTCACGGAAATTAACACCGACCCCATGCGGGGTTCGGTGACTCTCAGAAATGGCAATAACTGTACTTTCAACCAACCCTCTCTGTATGCTATTGTGAGACTGGATTTCATCACCAGTGAACGGTAGTACTCAGACAGGGCACCCTATACTGGCTGCTTGCTGATTGATTTTAGAGAGTCTTTTCTTTTTAGTAAGTGTGTGGTTACTGTCACTTGAGACTTTATAATATATCACATTTTAAATAAAATTTGTTAAAATTAAACCGGTCACCATGGCGTCCCCTGACCCACGCCGTCTATCTCGACGACAGCAAAGTCTACCTCCTCTCACTCTAGAGGAAAGATTGAACCTTGGTGAACCCGGGCCTTCTACGGAAGAGCAGTCTCCTCTGACTAATCTGGACTATCACATAGACCCTTATCAGCTGGAACTCCCAGAGGACCCTTTCACTGAAGGTATTGTACCTAATTATTTCCCTCGCTCCTTCCGGTCATTTGTTCCGCGATAATCCCGATTCTTGTAAACGCAGGGGCTGTGTTTGTGGCAACACAACGCCATTTTCTCCCGCCGTGTCCCACGGGGTCGATACCAGTGGCAACCATTCCTGGGTTACTTTATCATCTTCCCCGCCCGATGGGTTCTGTGCCATTCACAGGTAACCCCGATGGTCAACATGTGCCTGCCCCCAACCCTGTGGTCAACACAGGCGCCCGGTGGTTTCACGAACCGCCGACATCACTCTACGTGACACGTTGAGGACCACGGCTAGCTCCTCCCACGAGAAAGACTACTTCGGTGCCCCTTTAACAACCCTTTTCGGTTGGAACCCTCGTGAGTTCAAACTATGGCCACTATGGGCGATTAATCACTCGGTACACGGGTAGTGGGGGTATTTCTCTCTTCCTATGCAATCCTTAGGACTAATGGGACAACCCATTGTAAATATATCCCCTTAAGTGGTTCAAACATAGGTGTAGGATCTATACCGTTGCCAAATTATGCAAGTACTAGTATGCCTCCGGGAAACTCTATTGCATCCATTTGGACTAACCAACCCCAACCTCCGTCTGGAGTGGGAGGGCACTTTTACGCTGGGGGAAACCAACCATTTTCCCCTCAATACACTATGCCCTATGGACAGCAACCGTATGTTCCTACTCCTCCACCTATGGGAGGTTTTTATCAAAGTCCCACTTACCCTTCTGGTAACACATGGATGGGGGGACCCTATGGTCCAAGTAGTCAGCCTATACTGCCTTGGTTAGACTCGGGGGCAAATCCACAATTGCCTTTCTTGGCAGCTTTGGACATACCCGACATCCATAAGCTGACAAACGACCCCATCAATCACAATTCGCTTTGGCCTCCTATACCGCATAAGATTCCTTCAGATATCCCGAAGTTCGACGGGAAGCATGGAGATGACCCGGCCGCACACATCACTACCTTCCATTTGTGGTCCATATCCAATTCCATGGTAGATGATAGTGTCCACCTTCGACTGTTTTCCTGCACCCTTACAGGCAATGCCGCCAAGTGGTACATTGAATTACCACGCGCCACCATCAATACGTTTGGCGCTTTAGCGACGGAGTTCTTAAAGAACTTTCAACTACCAATTAGAGTGGAAACCGGCACAAAATTGTTAACATCACTGCGCCAAGACACCGCCACCCACATCTTCGACCATATTCATGAATGGAGACGTAGGAGGAGGCTTGTCAAAGCGCCAATACCGGACCATCTCTTGGCCAATTGGTTTTGCAAGTCTCTTTTACCCCATATCTCTAAAGACATTGACCTTTCTGGTGCGGTGACAGAAGATCAATGTATTCGTCGTGCCCAGCACCTGGATTTAATCTATTCACAATCCGGCACGCTTTACGATCTGCTCCCCCATGCCCCTGGTAACCCGAACCCTCCGGCTACTAAGAAAACCGGAGCTCATGCCGATGGTCTCGTTGGCGCGATCTCTGGTGTAGCCACCAATCAGTCTCGGGGGAAAACCTCCCAGCCATCCTCGGCTGCCACCGCCCCCCATCAAACGACTCCTCTCCCTTCCGATGAGGTAAATTCGGTGCAAACCTCACAAAAACCCAACGGGAAAAATAGGAAGAATAAGAAGAAAACATCTTCTTCGGAAGAGTAGTCGAATAATCAGAATAACTCTAATCAGAAAAATGCTGCTAATGAAAAAGGAAAGGATAAACCCATGAGATTTCCTTGTAAAATCTGTGCGGAGGACCACTTGACATACAAATGTCCTCGGTTGCAGGAATGCACCGATTTTATTGCTAACAAGTATTCTAGGAGAACACCTACCGTTCTTCACAAATCAACAGCAGCAACATCAACATATGGTTGACAACCCGCCACAACCCCATCAGCGGGGCAATGGTGGTTCGTATCCTTCCGGCGAAGGACCATCTGCCATTTATGGCATCAAGAGTATTGACCTTCAAACTCGTGCAAAGCTTTATGGAACTCCTACCATAGATGCTTAGGAACCTGGAACTAGTTCCAATCCGCCGCCACCCAACGATTTGCATATCGAAAGGCCTACTGTTGAACCTGTAATTCATCCCCCTAAAGGGACACTTTGATGCACGACTCATAATACCTCGCACGTGCAGCCCAAAACTACAATATTGTAGAAGATTTGGCGCAGGCACCGTCAGCTATGTCTGCACTTGAAGTATTACAAACCTGTCCAGCACAAAGGAAATCCTTGCTTTCGGCCATTGGTGGAATAGATCCCCAGGATTCCATGCTAGCAGTCTTTGATATGGAAAAGGCTAAACCTCGCCTCTCGCATCAACTCACATTCCAGGTGCAGGTTGTATCGAAAGGGAGACCCATCCATCGCACTGTCATAGACGAAGGTGCTTCGACCTGCGTTATGTCACAAGCTTGCTGGCTGAATTTAGGTTCTCCTACTCTAACCCTGCCATCGAATTCCCTTAAAGCTTTCGATGGCCACACGTTTCTACCCAAAGGTTACCTTGCTAGCTTTCCCATCACTCTGAGTGGGAAAACGGTAAACGTGGACGTTGAAGTTGTAGAGCATCATCTCGACTATAATCTATTGCTCGGTCGCAGTTGGTCTTATGCTATGACCGCCATTGTGTCTTCAGTCTTCCGACTCATCCTATTTCCATTGGATGGGAAAATAGTCACGGTCGATCAGCTATCCTTCTACACCCCTGATTATTCCACTTTAACAAGTAGCTCTGTACTCTTAATAGGAGGTGTCCCTGACTCTTACGTCAGTATCGGTACCGGTCTTCTGAAGGCATCTTCCCTACTGGGTTGTTTTCCTCTACCGCCGCCACAGATCCCAAACACGGTTGCAATGATATCCACCTTTTCGGATGGCTCTATCGACCCATGGATCATTCCGGCGCCTTCAGATATTGATTCCTATGGAGATCAGATGTCGCTTTCGCCGGTTGAGCTGGCTTACCAAGCCATCCAAGTCGCATCTAAACCCTCCACTGATAGGGTTTCGACCACAGGTACGACCCTCTCCCCCATCACGGTTCTCTCTAAGGATCTCCTCAATGAAGTCTGGCCTACAGATGAAGCTATTCGAGAGATCATGTCATTAGAAGAACGACCTTGGGGAGAGTTCCACCATCCCGCTTCGACGGTTGATTCGGAGGCGATAAAAACTGAAATCCCGTCTTTTGACCAACCTGAGATAGTTCCCTCCTCTTATACGACTGTCCACACTATCGATTCAGAAGGGAACATGGGTAATCTTTCCAGGATACTACTCATTGATATCTCGGTCAAGACAGGTATCATGGAAAATATTCCGTATTGCTCTTCAAATATTACACCTTTCCAACTTGCTTTCGGCCTGGAGGCAGTACTTCCGATTGAGTGCGAAATCCCATCGCTTAAACTGGCCGTTGAACTACTGCCTGGCACCACCGCCATAGAAGAGCGCTTGCTCTCACTCGATCATTTGGACGAAACTCGTCGAGATGCTACACTAGCACTCGAAGCTCACCAGCACCGAGTTAAAGCTCAATACGACAAATCTGTCAAGCCTCGTTCTTTCCAAGAAGGCGATCTTGTTCTACTTTATGATAAAAAACACGACCTCTTGGGGGCAGGAACACTCCAACCATTGTGGCTCGGTCCTTACATCGTTACTAAAGTCATCTCAAAAGGAGCTTACGAACTACAGGACTGTAATGGAGTTCCACTCGAGGAGCCCTGCAACGGGCTCTATCTGAAGAAGTATTTTTCCTAGTTTCGCACTAGGCATATGCTTTGTAATTTTATGTATATAAGTTTTGCCTATTTTTATTTTTGATGCTTCTAGATTATTTGTTTGGTTTAAAAGTGTTTTTCTCATGTAATCTTTTTCTTTCGCACAGATGTCATCACACTCGTTATCATACGTCGGGTATGCGGACGGTGCTAGTCGTCACACTAGGCACATTGCTTCAGCTGCTTGGGTTCTCTATACTCCTGAGTCGGACCTTCTTGGTTCCGGGGGGATCTTCCTGGGTAACGCCACCAACAATGTCGCCGAGTACATGTCAGTGATCCAACTCCTCACGGAAGCGGCATCTCGTGACATCTCCGATTTAGTGGTCAGGTTAGATTCCCAACTCATTATTATGCAGTTAAACAATCATTACCGTGTCCACCACCCTGTGTTGTTACGTTATTTTTTACGAGTGCGACTTTTAGAACGTCAATTTCAAACAATCACATTTGAGCACGTTCCTAGGGAATTTAATGCATTAGCTGATTCTTTGGCAAATTATGTGTTAGATTGGCATTTGTCACATTTATTGTAAAAGATTTACTCATGAGTACATATATTTTTATCACATCAAAAAATGCATAAAAATTTAAAAACAAAAAATCACCAAAAATATATATATATATATATATAGATATATGTCGTGTCCAGTACACAGTAAACATCAAAAAGGAAAAATCTCCCAAAACTTGGGGTGTTTTACAAAATTTGACTAACTAAGCCATGCTCTGACACTAATACATCTACTCCAGCAGCTAAGCCTGATGCTCATAATAGCTTACAACTACTCTAGCTATCCTCCTCAGAGGAACCAGGTATCTCTCCGGCACACCCACAGTATGCCGCTGCAGACGAACTGGAACCTCCCGCATAGGAAGCGGTGGTATACCCATACTCAGACCCTCCAGGTTCCTGGAGAGTTCATGTAAAATTTGGGTATCATCATCGTCGCCAGCTTCCGCCTCCTCTACAGGTGTGCCAGCCCCGGGTAGCTGCAGTCCTCGCCGGGCATGGCGAGGGGCCCCAGCTGGACGGACAGGTGCCACATCTGTGTCAAGCAAGAAAAAGTTTCATCTCAAAACTTAATTTTCACCCCTTTTCAACAAAAAAAAAATTACATAAACATTCAAAAGCTAAAAACAAAAAACTTCTTTGAAAAGCACTGATTTTTTACCATCGGGCCCCCAATGTGTGCCAGCGGGCAAGACTAGCTCGGGATCGCCTGTGAAGTTCATCCCTGCATAGGGATAATCCTCAATCATGATGATCTGAGAGTCCATCCAATCAAAAAATCCCTCATCAAAACAGTGACGGACGGGACCCTCTCCAGTCCGTGGAAGCAAAGTGGCCCACCGAGCCTGCCTCGGCTCACGTGGACCCAATGGCGCTGTAGGGATCCTGGGCCTCATCAGTGGTATCCGCTCCAGTATGAAAGAAACAATCAGGGTACCGTAACCAAAATCTCTTTGAGTACGGGTCTTGCATGCAGTAAGCTCTGCTCGGACTCGACGAACTACACCGTCACACCAGTAAAAAACCTGAGGCTGCATACAATCCAAGGCTAGGAGCATCTGGGCCTTGGTAGCCACATGCTGACTCTTGGAACCCGCCAAGCGAACAATCATCCATAAAATAGACCTCAAGGGTCTCAAAGTCACCTGTGGAATAGGTATCCAGTTACTCACAGCCTGGGTGCCACGTATGCAGTGCGCATGGATCAAATCAGTAGTGGAACGAGGGTCAGCTCTGGACCTCGTCAAATTGGGCCTCGCCCCACGACATGGCAAGCCGGTCAAAAAGTAAAAATCATCTTTTTCGATGGCGAGCTCGTTGCCACCAATCTGAAAGACATGATGTCTGTCGTCCCACTGCTGGATCAGCCACCTCAGGAGGTCCTCTTGACCCCTCATCAGTTCTAAACGGGCATACTTAAGAAATCCACACCTCCGGAGAGCCATTAAACTTGCCGCATCCGTCACCATCTCTCGTTCTTCCCGCTCATGCTCTCTCTCTCGCCAAATACTCATGATTAACAGCTGAACACCTGCAAATGCAACATTTCCAACCGATTAAAATTTGTCTGGACCACTTCAAAAATGAAAAATTTGAATTGTTAGAAAGCATGTTGCGCCTAACACGGACACTAGTACGAAACAGAGTGTTATAACGCGCAGCTCCCTCACGGGTTATGCGTTTAACACACCTGTTATACTCCTGACCCGCGTTAGGCGCAAATATTTTTCTAGGGCCTCAAAATTTCCTAATTTTGAACCAACAAAAACTAAAAAATTGGCAATTAAATGATAACAGGAGGTTCTAGCTCTTACCTGGATCTCGCGGAATAGAAAACTGTTGCCCAGATCGACCGTAATCACCAGCTGAAGTTTTCACCCCTTTTCCAGTCCAGAGCTTCTTCACAGCACTCGAAACAGTGAAAATGAATGTCTTATGACCTTCTTATAGCAAATTCTGGGGCATGACTCTCTTAAGTCAGTCGGCAAAGTCGTGATTCCTCGCTGTACACATGTCGCAACTCTCAAGATTTGGTACCGATGATTCTAATAAGGGATCAATATTTATGAGCAGACACACTCATGTTTTATCGAGCATTCTTTTTATGGTATTTTTCTTGCTCGTTAATCCGAAAAACCTCGAGTTCTCTTCTTCGGGCTCGTTAAACTTATACGAAGTTGGCATCGAGCATTCTTTTTTGGTCTTTTCTTGCTCGTTAATCTGAAAATCCTAGAGTTTTCTTCTTCAGGCTCGTTCAAACTATGGAGAAGTACTGAGCATTCTTTTTAGGAATCTTTTTCTCGCTCATAAAACCGAAAAAATCCCGAGTCACCTTTGTCAGACTCGTTAAACTATTGAGACAAAGAACAAGGAGCCATTCTTTTCCTCTTTTTCAAAGCTCTTTAAACAGAAAAAGTATATCGAGTTTTCTCCGCGTGACTCGTTAAAATTTCACGGAGGTATCGAGTTTTCTCCACGTGACTCGTTAAAATTTCACGAGGCACTTAGTTTTCTTTGTTAGACTCAAAATTCACAAAGAATATTGAAACATTTTGTCTCCTCGTACTCATAACAAAATGAGGTAGACGTCCATTGAACATAGATTTCTCACTTTTCCTGGGATTCGATGGACTAACTTACTTTAAATGAATCATGCTGCTTATTTTTATTAATTTCTTTGGTCAGTCTCAGTGATCAAGACATGACAAAGGTACCCCAATGGAGCCGTCTTTTACGACATTTTTCAGACTCCCTAAACATGAAAAATTCACCGAGTTTTCTCGTCTGGACTCATTAAACCTAATCAGACAGGACATGGAGTTGTCTTTTATGACATTTTTCAGACTCTCTAAACATGAAAAATTCACCGAGTTTGCTCATCTGGACTCGTTAAAACTAATCAGATGGGGCACAGAGTTGTCTTTCCTGACATTTTTCAGACTCTCTAAACATGAAAAATTCATCGAGTTTACTCGTCTGGACTCGTTAAACTTAATCAGACGGGGAAAATTTGGACAAAATGGATACTACCTCTGTTACATTTTCAAAAAAGGTCGATTTGGCAGCAAAATTCTTGAACATGGCACTTCCCAGAAAACTCTTTCGCAGTTAGCCGAACCCTACCATCTATGAGTATTAGCTTTCATTTCCCAATGTCCCTGCACCGGTAAAATCCTAACACACTCTTTGGTGTTCAACACGCTTCAGCTGCCTAGTACCCTGCTAGAGTGCCTTCTATTGTTCAAGCAGATCTCGTTATCTACTGCTCCTGTTATCAACCAAACCGTTTATTATGCCAGAAATTGTTTATCGTCTAACGTTCCCATTTACTCTTCCTTATCTCAAATCATAAACAAAATCAGTTGGTTTCCGTTTCGTGTTGACTGATGTAGGACGCCTCAGTGCCTACCTCTCAACAGATCACTTCCTATCGACTTCAACACCTTATCTAGGAAATTGATCCAGAAACACATCAGTACCCAGATACTTGCAGACATCAGTGGCAGGTAGTCTTGTGTTTGATCAAGGGTCTTCATCATTGGCTCTTGGTCGAATGATTCTACGAGTGTTCGACTCCAACTCCTTTTATTCACACTCGCTAGATTGTACTGGGCATCTTAGGGACCATCATCATTATCGGTGGCCACCTTCGCGTCTGTTAACAATTTTCATTATTGACTGGTAATCAGACGATTTCTCACATGTTCGACGACAACTCCCTCATTCACATGTTGAGAAATATGCAGTTTAAGTGAATCAGCGGTCAAGACCTTGGGGCAAAAGGCTACACCATTAAAGTTGTGTTCCCTTCCCCAAGCTGCGATATTGTTTATGGAGACAGCTTCTTCAGCCTGATCCCGTTATGACAGACACTTCCACATTGTGCCTATTGGTGGACATATTCTTCATATCTCTATTCTAGAGAAATCATGTTGTTTAAAGCTACTGAGCATGGGACATGCCCGACTCTAGGCAAATACTATATTTTCTGACATATGTTGTTGTTTCAAGTTTTCCTCAGTCTTTCAATCTCTCTCTCTCTCTACAAATTATAAATCATTTCGGCCATCATCTTCGTCTCTGACCTCACACTTTAGGGGGCATCTGTTACAGGTCAAAATACCTCCTCATCAGCTCAGAGGAGAAGACAAATATGGAAGAAGTACAAAGACCTAAATTAAACCTATTTCTGCCAGGGTAACGCATATATAGAACAGAACAAGAGCGTTATAACGCAGTCAAGCAATACATTGACCGCGTTAGTGGCTAGGGCAACGCTCTGTTTACACTGGAGGGACGCGTTACCCATGTTTTAAGTTTGAATTGGGAAAAGAGCGCGGAGAAAGATTTGAATCTCTGACTTTCCCTCACAAAGGAGTTAGTGCACAAAGGAAACTGCAGAAGCACCAGTTCATTATTGGTCATTGCCATAGAAGACTGAACTCCAAGAGAGGCAAAAGCATGAAGCTCAAGGAAACATCTAAGCTTTTTCCATTCCAAACTAGTGGAAAGAGAAGGGCAACAATGTCCTTCTCCCTCTCCTATAAGAAGGAGCTGAAGGCTCTTAATTGAAGGTCAAAGGATTGCTCAAAGTTCTTGCATACTTGTGGAATAGAGAATAGTGTGACATCGTGAAGGCCAAGAGTCAAAGAGGCTCCTAGAGAGTTTTTTGACTTGGACTTCTTCACTAGAGAGAGAAGAGAGATCGGGAGACTGAGGAGGGCTTGGTACAACCGATGGTTGTAATCCCCCTTCTTTCAAAATCAATAGAACTATGTTCGTTTTGTCCATTCAATGCTTAATGTTATATTGTTGTTTCAATATTTGCTTAGTATGATATGAATGGCTCAGATGTGTATAATCTAGATGTTTATTATTGATTTAATTGATAGAATACTTGTTATATTAGAAGTTACGCGGGTGCTTTGACTGATTGGAGGTCTCAGATTTGGAGCCGGCGAAGAAGGACTCTTACTTTGCTGCTCAGCGTTCTCCAAGAGATTCCAAGACAGTCAAAGAGGTAATTCTCTATTGTATTCCTTCAAGTTATTTCAAGCTAAATATGAACATGCTCATGCCATCTTGGTGAACAGCATAGCTAATATTACTGTCTGCCGTAGGCACCGGAAAGCCCTGAGAGGGATATACGAAAACCAACCACCCAAGCAGTTTACCCTAAAGCAACCTCTACACAATCATGTATTAGATCTGAAAAAATTCCTAATACTGCCCTTTGGAATGTTGCAGGTGCATTGCATAATCCAAATGGCAATACTCGGTAAGCATAGGTACCCCAAGGACAGGTAAATGTGGTTTTGTCTTGATCTTCAAGTGCTACTTGGATTTGGTTTTAACCACTAAACCCATCTAGGAATGAGAAGTACTTTTTTCCAGCTAATGTATCTAACACTTGATCTATGAAAGGTAAGGGAAAATGGTCTTTAAGAGTAGCTTTGTTTAATTCCCGGTAGTCAACACATACCCTCCATTTACCATTTTTCTTTGGCACAATTACTAAAGGAGAAACCCACTGACTATCTGAAATGGGATAGATGAAGTTGACATTTAACAATTTTTGCAATTCTTCTTTAACAATCTCCCTAAGATTTGGATTCATCCATCTTTGAGGTTGTCTGATTGGTTTACAATTTTCCTCTATATAGATGTGATGAGTGCAAGTATTGGGGCTTATCCCTTTCATGTCAGTGTACTCCCATGCATATGCAGAAGAATGTCTCTGTAATATCTTGACTAACTCTTCTTGTTGAGATTTTTCTAGGTTCTTGTTTATATTCAAAGTTTTGCCTGGAAATATCTCACTTGTAGAGCTGCCAAATTTATCCATAGAATAAAGAGACATCTACCTTGATGACAAAAAATCAATGTTGAATCCCTCTTGAAATGGTTCATGTTTGTATTCTGAAGAGGATTCAAAGTTTTCTAGAGTATTCAGAATTTGATTATCTTCACTAATTTCTGAAATTGTGAAGAGAGGTTGTAAATCTTCTTCATCCTCTATCCATTGAGTATCATATAAATCTGTAATTGTCCTAGATGGAGGATACAAAGTGAATTTCTTAGTTGAACTACCATCAAAGATGTACATATCACCGGATCTACAACTAATAAAAGCATCAGCTGTAGCCAACCAAGGTCTTCCTAATATAACAGGATGTCCTCCTAGATTATTCTTAGGAGTTAGGATCATGAAATCCACATGGTACTCCCAAGAATCTAGGGACACTGGAATGTCTTCTATTACCCCATCTGGTTTGATCACAGATCTGTCTGCTAATTGTAATAATGTGGGTGTAAAGAGAAGATTAAGAAGTTTCAGTTTATCCATGATTTGTCTACTCATGATATTGATTGCTGCTCCTAAATCAATGAGTGTGTTTTGGATTTCAATTCCATTGATGTGAATTTTAACAACTGGATTTCCGGGATCAAGATACTTTGGAATAGCAATCTTGCCTATCATAATGTCTGCTATTTTTCCTGCCAGTTGAATTTTCTTTGTTTCTCTTATTCTTTTTCTTGTTTTCTTCATACTCAACTCCTTTATTGTTTTGGCTAAAATTGGAATTTCCTTGATGGCTTGTAATAATGGAATTTTAATGCAAACATTTCTCAGCTCATCTAGGAAATCATAATTAGGCACCATAATTTGTTTTTTTACACCTCTATCAATTTGTAATCTTTCTGGAAAGGGAGGTATAGAAGTAGATGTTGATGGCTGCTCTAATACAGGAGTTGAAATTATTGGATCTTTTTGCTTTAATTTTTCAGTGTTTGGGTCTTGAAAAGA